>CM024541.1:10466444-10974861 GCA_014182365.1 Eucalyptus tenuipes | reverse complement strand
CAATTTCGAGGAATTGGGACGTGGATGACCGTGTGTCATACGTGGAAAGCCCGGTCTAGATTATGGACAGAAAGGAGCAGGTGCTGCGTACAAAGACCATTCCGTTGGTCAAAGTGGTCTGGCAACACCACGGTACAGAAGGAGCAACGTGGGAGACTGAAGAGTCGATGAGAGAATTGTACCCCCACCTTTTTGCTTAGGTTTTGTAAGGTTTAAATTTCGAGGACGAAATTTTATAAGAGGGGAAGAGTTGTGACATGCAGATTTTTCAAACCTGTCTTCTGCTGAATGAATCGAGCATTTCATTGATGCGCCTATAGGGCTATTCTCAGAATTGATCATTCTTGAGATAACTAGACTATCTGGGGAAATTATTAAGAAATTTTAAGGCAATAGACTTGAGAACTCGATCAGGAATCGGCTTCTCGACCGTGTCCATCTTTAGAGGCCATTACGGTATAGTTAAAAATCGATTTGAAATCAGAGATAGACTAGATCGACGAGAGATGTGTGGCTAATCGTGGGTGACACTACTAAATTGGAAAATTCTCGTCGACCGACACTAGACTAATTTTTTTATTATTTTGGTACCCTGTGTCCGTATTTGGATCCTCGGGATTTTCACGACAATCGAGAGTCGCCAATGAGTCGAGTGGGTTCATAGTGGCTCGAAGAAAATCGACCACGGGTTATTTGCACTTAAAAATATCTGAAAGTTACCCGGTAGCCTAGGTCACGTAAAAAACGAGCCAAGTGAAATTAACTGTGAATTCAGCGAAGCCCAGTGATTTGTTGAGGCCCAGCTCCAGCAGTCTTCAACCCATTCGAGTTTAGCCCATTTTCGACAGCCCACCTCCAATTCCAGCAACCCACCTTGAAGCCCGTTTGAGCCTAGCTTAGCATTTTGTTCTCAAGTGAGTTTTACTCACTAATGCTTTCTTAGTTTGCTAATTATGCTTAGGGGATGTTTAGATTTATTTAATTAGGAATTAGGTGATTAGTTAGATTAAATTAGAAATTTAATTATTCAATTATGCATGTTAGGTGGTTAGATTAGATTATGCTATTTATCTAGAAGGGTCCGGGAATTTTCCGGGTCCATATTGGTATTTAATTTAATGATTTTGGCCTAGGTTAGTATTTTTAGAAATTATATTGAATTAATTAATTAATTTTCGAAATTAATTAATTATTATTTATTTTTTCGAAAATTCAACCGGGATGGCCGAGTGACCGGAATTTCATGCTAATTGTTGTGGTGCAGTCCCTTTATCCATTTGAGCTTTGAATTGTGCTGAATTAAATTAAATGTGAATATTTAGGATATGTTCCTAAATGGTTGTTTTTTATTATTTGACTAGAAAATGATTGGGTATCGATGGTCAGTATCAATAGTAAAGTGGTGATTGAGAATGACATCTAAAAGGAACGTGGGCTTGGTGATCTAATGCGTCACTTGGTGAGTTAGCACCTAAGAGAAGGCACGTGGGCTCGGGCATCGTAAAAGGGCACGTGGGCTTGGTGAATTGATGCATCACTTTGGCGAACTAGTGCTTAAGAGAATGCACGTGGCCCCAAGAATTTAAGTGTGGCATCTTAGAAGAGACACGTGCGCTCAATGATTTGATGCATCACTTTGGCAAACTTGGCACCTAAGAGAATGCACGTGTGCTCGATAATTAGATATACATTACGGGGAATGCATGGTCCGAGTTACATGTAATCGACTAGTTCGATTGATCGATAGTTCGATCCGTATGGTTTAAATGGGTGCCGATATTACATTGTACTGACTTGCAGGTGGAATCTGAGGTCAAGGTAAGCCCTCTGACCTGTGCGTGTTTAGGCAGCCCATAGCGTATTGGTTTACTAATTGGGTGTTAGGGGGTAGAACTCGCTGAGACGTAGTCTCATCCCGGTTTTGGGATAATATTTCAGGTCCCTAGATCACCTGAGGATGAGCCGGCATTTGGAGCCGAGGATGAGCAAGAAGAAGAAGATGAAGAGTTTAAAAGAAACGAGTTGAGTGGAGAAGAATCGGAGGAGGATCAGGATGATCTTGAGTATGACCCGGATGAGGACTAAGATCCCATCCTCTTTTGTGAACCCTGTATATGTGTGGATAGAATGAGACTAAAAAGTTGTGAATAGTTTTGTGAAGCACTTTGAGTTATACTCTGTATAAAAGTATGGTTGTGGATTTCAATATGAAAAATATGGCCTTGCTCTTCTATCCCATTGTTTTATTGTCTGGGGATTTATAACTGCTTCCACATGCGTATTAAAATGAAAGGGTCGGCGATACATAGTCTTGGGATATCGCATTTTAAAAACGACCAAGTAGAAGGATGGGTGCGCCCCCGAGGATCGGGGCGTGACACTTAAGGGGTTAGTTTAGCCTTAATTAAGGATTAGTAATTAGTTTAGTTAGTGTAACTAAGTTAGTTAGGTTAGTTAGTTACCTAGACTAGTTAGTTAGGTGGTTAGTTTGGTTAGGTTAACTACCCTAGGTTAGTTAGTTAACTAGGGTTAGTTAGTTAACCATGGTTAGTTTAATTAAATTAGATTTATTTAATTTAATTGTTATTTATTTAATTAATTCTATTTAGCGTAAATTGTGCCGGGATAGCCGGTTAGTGAAATTTTAAGCTGATTGTCGTGGTTGAGTTCATATGTGAAATTGACTGCTTAATTGTGCAATTGGGTGCTTGGTTGTCGTTATGGATTGTTATTGCAAAAATTTTAGTTTATGGTATTTCATTAGAAAAATACCAGGTGTCAGTTTTTATGCCAAAAATTTTATATAGTATATAAAATGGTGAATTTTTTTAAATTGGGAGTATTGTGTTTATTGGTCTGATTTAAATGTGTGACCACACAATTATTTTACCGGGAATTTTCGATACGAAGAAAATGGGCCAAGTCCATTATTTGAAATTGAGGTATTTGAGTGCAAAGCATGATGTCCTTGGCCAAGTATGTGTGCACGTGTGGTCACTAAGTGAACCCGTCCTAATGCATATGATTACGCGGGACGAAGCTCCTCGGTGGGGTACCGTCTAGGCGGAGGATGCTAGACATTGCCGTTCGCGGATGGATTCCGGAACGAAGCTCCTCAGTGGGGTACCGTCTAGGCGAAGGATGCTAGACATTGCCGTTCACGAATGGATTCCGGAACAAAGCTCCTCGGGGGTACTGTCTAGGCGGAGGATGCTAGACGCTGCCGTTCGCGGATGGATTCCGGAACGAAGCTCTTGATGGGGTACCGTCTAAGCGGAGGATGCTAGATGTTGCCATTCGCAGATGGATTCTCGGGAACGAAGCACCTCGGTGGGGTGCCGTCTAGGTGGAGGATGTTAGACGTTGCCGTGCCCGACGATGCTGGATGACGCTCAATTATGTCGGATGACCGCTGACTGTTGAGTTGGCCGTGGCCATTGGGTCGTAAATAACTGGGACACGCTCGAGTGATTGAGATAGCCGCGCCTGATTATGGGAAAAAATTGTGTGGCACGGAATTGGATGTGTCATAATGGTTTGGCCTCATAATCGAGACCCCTGTGATTGTTTGAAAGATAAATTGAGGTGTTCCAGTTATTGAATACGTTTGCTGTATGAATATGATATATGTGATGCACTAATATACAGGGCTGTGCTAACATGAGGTAAGTTTGTGTGTGACGCCTTTTTAGGCCGCCCTTGAGTGAATTCTCGTCCTAATTGGGGTTAAGGGTGTTGACTCGCTGAGATTTAAACTCAACCCGTCGTGGTTAACATTTTTCAGGGCCATAGCGTGGAGAATCTGGAGCCCGAGGCGGAAGGGTCCACAGCGTAGGTGGCGTAGTGGTTTCTTTTGAATCAGACTTATGTGTATAAACCTGTAGCTAACCTGGTATGGTTATGAAGTGCAGTTGTGAAATAAAAGCGTTGGCATGTGTTCAAATTATCCCTATGTTTGATTGTTGTCTGGGGTTTATTAGTTCGCTTCCGCATGTGCTTAAAACGAATGGGTTGGTGATGCGTCCCGGGAACGTTGCAAATTTTAGTCGACCGCCGAGAGATGTGCGTGTGCCCGAAGTTCGGCGTGTGACAGAATGTCACAATCCTAAGGTCCATCCATATCGCTAGCTGGAAGATATGATATAACAGACCAAAACTTACACCATAACAATAGGCCAAGACAACTAATTAAAGACTAGTGACTTAGAGTTACTGATCTAGGAGAGAAATGTAAATTCAGTATGAAGTTTTTATGATTGTTCAAGTATTGGCTGCTTTTAGGAAGAAACATGTGATATGTCGAGAATCATTGAATCAGTTCAGAAAAGGCCAACAATAATAGCCAATTTCTTAGCCATTACCTTTTGCTAGCTTTCAAAAAGCAATTGTTGACTCTTAACCTTAAGTGGAATGTCACAATCCTATTGTCCATCCACATCGCTAGTTGGAAGATATTATATGATAGGACCAAGACCTCCACCATAATGATAGACCAATATAAATAATTAGAGACAAGTGACTTAGATTTATTGATTTGGTATGGAAATGTAATTTTAATAAGAAGTTTTTATGATCTTTCAAGAATTGGCTGCTTTCGGGAAGACACACGTGAAATGTCGAGAATCATTGAATAGTCATTGAATAGCCAATTTCTTAGTCATTACCTGTTGCCAACTTTTAAGAATCAATTGTTGACTCTTAACTTTAGTTGGAATGTCACAATCCTAAGGTCCATCCATATCACTAGTTGGAAGATTTGATATGATAGAACCAAGACTTACACCATAATAATAGATCAAGACAAATCATTAGAGACTAGTGACTTAGACTTATTGATTTGGGAGAGAAATGTAAATTCAGTAAGAAGTTTTTATGATCGTTTAAGTTTTGGCAGGTTTTGGGAAGAAACGCATGAAATGTCGAGAATCATTGAATTAGCTTACAAAAGGCCAACAATAATAGCTAATTTCCTAGTCATTAATTGTTGCCAACTTTTCAAAGCAATTGTTGACTCTTAACCTTAGGTGGAATGTCACACTCCCAAGGTCCATCCATATCGCTAGTTGGAAGATATGATATAACAGGCCCAAGACTTACACCATAATAATAGGCCAGACAACTAATTAGAGACTAGTGACATAGACTTATTGATTTGGGAGAGAAATGTAAATTCAGTAAGAAGTTTTTATGATCGTTCAAGTATTAGATGCTTTCAGGAAGAAACGCATGATCTGTCGAGAATCATTGAATCAGTTTAGAAAAGGCCAACAATAATAGCCAATTTCTTAGCCATTACCTTTTGCGAGCTTTTAAAAAGCAATTGTTGACCCTTAACCTTAAGTGGAATGTCACAATCCTATTGTCCATCCATATCGCTAGTTGGAAGATATTATATGATAGGACCAAGACCTCCACCACAATGATAGACCAAGACAAATAATTAGAGACTAGTGACTTAGACTTACTGATTTGGTACAGAAGTGTAAATTTAATAAGAAGTTTTTATGGTCTTTCAAGTATTGGCTGCTTTCAAGAAGAAACATGTGAAATGGTGAGTCATTGAATAGCCAATTTCTTAGTCATTACCGATTGCCAACTTTTAAGAAGCAATTGTTGACTCTTAACTTTAGGTGGAATGTCACAATCCTAAGGTCCATCCATATCACTAGTCGGAAGATTTGATATGATAGGACCAAGACTTACACCATAATAATAGATCAAGACAAATAATTAGGGACTAGTGACTTATAGTTATTGAGTTAGGAGAGAAATGTAAATTCAGTAAGAAGTTTTTATGATCGTTCAAGTTTTGGCTGGTTTTGGGAAGAAACGCGTGGAATGTCGAGACTCATTGAATTATCTTAGAAAAGGCCAACAATAATAGCCAATTTCCTAGTCATTTCCTGTTGCCATCTTTTCTAAGCAATTGTTGACTCTTAACCATAGGTGGAATGTCACAATCCTAATGTCCATCCATATTGCTAGTTGGAAGATATGACATAACAGGACCAAGACTTGCACCATCATAATAGGCCAAGACAACTAATTAGAGACTACTGACTTAGACTTATTCATTTAAGAGAGAAATGTAAATTTAGTAAGAAGTTTTTATCATCGTTCAGGTATTGGATGCTTTTAGGAAGAAACGCATGATATGTCGATAATCATTGAATCAGTCCAGAAAATGCCAACAATAATAGTCAATTTCTTAGCCATTACCGTTTGCGAACTTTTAAAAAGCAATTGTTGACTCTTAACCTTAAGTGGAATATCACAATCCTATTGTCCATCCATATCGCTAGTTGGAAGATATTATATGATAGGACCAAGACCTCCACCATAATGATAGACCAAAACAAATAATTAGAGACTAGTAACTTAGACTTATTGATCTCGGAGAGAAATGTAAATTCAATAAGCAGTGTTTATGATCGTTCAAGTATTGGATGCTTTCAGGAAGAAACGCGTGATATGTCGATAATCATTGAATCGGTTCAGAAAATGCCAACAATAATAGCCAGTTTCTTAGCCATTACCTTTTGCCAACTTTTAAAAAGCAATTGTTGACTCTTAACCTTAAGTGGAATGTCACAATCCTATTGTCCATCCATATTGCTAGTTGGAATATATTATATGCTAGGACCAAGACCTCCAGCATAATGATAGACCAAAACAAATAATTAGAGACTAGTGACATAGACTTATTGATCTGGGAGAGAAATGTAAATTCAGTAAGAAATTTTTTTTGATCATTCAAGTATTGGATGCTTTCAGGAAGAAACGCGTGATATGTCAAGAATCATTGAATCAGTTTAGAAAAGGCCAACAATAATAGCCAATTTCTTAGCGATTACCTTTTGCCATCTTTTAAAAAGCAATTGTTGACTCTTAACCTTAAGTGGAATGTCACAATCCTGTTGTCCATCCATATCGTTAAATAGAATATATTACATGATAGGACCAACACCTCCACCATAATGATAGACCAAGACAAATAATTAGAGACTAGTGGCTTAGACTTAATGATTTGGGATAGTAATGTAAATTTAATAAGAAGTTTTTATGATCTTTCAAGTATGGACTGCTTTTGGGAAGAAACACGTGAAATGTCGAGAGTCATTGAGTTCTTAGTCATTACCTTTTGCCAACATTTAAGTAGCAATTGTTGACTGTTAACCTAAAGTGGAATGTCACAATCCTATTGTCCATCCGTATCGCTAGTTGTAATATATTATATGATAGGACCAAGACCTCCACCATAATGATAGACCAAAACAAATAATTAGAGACTAGTGACTTAGACTTATTGATATGGGAGAGAAATGTAAATTCAGTGATAATTTTTTATGATCGTTCAAGTATTGGATGCTTTCAGGAAGAAATGTATGATATGTCGAGAGTGATTGAATCAGTTCAAGAAAGGACAACAATAATAGTTAATTTCTTAGCCATTTCCTTTTGCCAGCTTCTAAAAAGCACTTGTTGACTCTTAACCTTAAGTGGAATGTCACAATCCTGTTGTCCATCCATATCGCTAAATGGAATATATTACATGATAGGACCAACACCTCCACCATAATGATAGACCAAGACAAATAATTAGAGACTAGTGGCTTAGACTTAATGATTTGGGATAGTAATGTAAATTTAATAAGAAGTTTTTATGATCTTTCAAGTATTGACTGCTTTTGGGAAGAAACATGTGAAATGTCGAGAGTCATTGAATACCCAATTTCTTATCCATTACCTTTTGGCAACATTTAAATAGCAATTGTTGACTGTTAACCTTAAGTGGAATGTCACAATCCTATTGTCCATCCGTATCACTAGTTGGAATAGATTATATGATAGGACCAAGACCTCCACCATAATGATAGACAAAGACAAATAATTAGAGACTAGTGACTTAGACTTATTCATTTGGGAGAGAAATGTAAATTCAGTAAGAAGTTGTTATGATCGTTCAAGTGTTGGATGCTTTCAGGAAGAAACGTCTGATATGTCGAGAATCATTGAATCAGTTGGCAAAAGGTAATGGCTAAGAAATTGGCTATTATTATTGACATTTTGTGAACTGATTCAATGATTCTCGACATATCACGCGTTTCTTCCTGAAAGCATCCAATACTTGAACGATCATAAAAACTTCTTGCTGAACTTACATTTCTCTCCCAGATCAATAAGTCTAAGTCACTAGTCTCTAATTATTTGTTTTGGCCTATCATTATGGTGGAGGTCTTGGTCCTATCATATAATATATTCCAACTAGTGATATGGATGGACAATAGGATTGTGACATTCCACTTAAGGTTAAGAGTCAACAATTGCTTTTTAAAAGTTGGCAAAAGGTAATGGCTAAGAAATTGGCTATTATTGTTGGCATTTTCTAAACTGATTCAATGATTATCGACATATCACGCATCTCTTCCTGAAAGCATCCAATACTTGAACGATCATAAACACTTCTTACTGAATTTACATTTCTCTCCCAGATCAATAAGTCTAAGTCACTAGTCTCTAATTATTTGTTTTGGTCTATCATTATGGTGGAGGTCTTGGTCCTATCATATAATATCTTCCAACTAGCGATATGGATGGACAATAGGACTGTGACATTCCACTTAAGGATAAGAGTCAACAAGTGCTTTTTAGAAGCTGGCAAAAGGAAATGGCTAAGAAATTAGCTATTATTGTTGGCCTTTTCATAACTGATTCAATGATTCTTGACATATCACGCGTTTCTTCCTGAAAGCATCCAATACTTGAATGATCATAAAAACTTCCTACTGTATTTACATTTCTCTCCCATATCAATAAGTCTAAGTCACTAGTCTCTAACTATTTGTTTTGGTCTATCATTATGGTGGAGGTCTTGGTGTGATCAGATAATATATTCCAACTAGCGATATGGATGGACAATAGGATTGTGACATTCCACTTAAGGTTAAGAGTCAACAAGTGCTTTTTAGAAGCTGGCAAAAGGAAATAGCTAAGAAATTAGCTATTATTGTTGGCATTTTCTGAACTGATTCAATGATTATCGACATATCACGCGTTTCTTCCTGAAAGCATCCAATACTTGAACGATCATAACAACTTCTCACTGAATTTACATTTCTCTCCCAGATCAATAAGTCTAAGTCACTAGTCTCTAATTATTTGTTTTGGTCTATCATTGTGGTGGAGGTCTTGGTCCTATCATATAATATCTTCCAGCTAGCGATATGGATGGACAATAGGATTGTGACATTCCACTTAAGGTTAAGAGTCAACAAGTGCTTTTTAGAAGCTGGCAAAAGGAAATTGGAAGATATTATATGATAGGACCAAGACCTCCACCATAATGATAGGCCAAGACAAATAATTGGGGACTAGTGACTTAGACTTATTGATTTGGTATAGAAATGTAAATTTAATAATAATTTTTTATGATCTTTCAAGTATTGGCTGCTTTTGGGAAGAAGCACGTGAAATTTCGAGAGTCATTGAATACCCAATTTCTTAGTCATTACCTGTTGTCAACTTTTAAGAAGCAATTGTTCACTCTTAACTTTAGGTGGAATGTCACAATCCTTAGGTCCATCCATATTACTAGTTGGAAGATTTTATATGATAGGACCAAGACTTACACCATAATATTAGATCAAGACAAATAATTAGAGATTAGTGACTTAGGGTTATTGAGTTGGGAGAGAAATGTAAATTCGGTTAGAAGTTTTTATGATCTTTCAAGTTTTGGCTAGTTTTGGGAAGGAATGCGTGAAATGTTGAGAATCATTGAATTAGCTTAGAAAAGGCCAACAATAATAGCCAATTTCGTAGTCATTACCTGTTGCCAACTTTTAAAAGCAATTGTTGACTCTTGACCTTAGGTGGAATGTCACAATCCTAAGGTTCATCCATATCGCTAGTTGGAAGATATAATAGGACCAAGACTTACACCATAATAATAGACCAAGACAACTAATTAGAGACTAGTGACTTAGACTTATTGATTTGGGAGAGAAATGTAAATTCGGTAAGAAGTTTTTATGATCTTTCAAGTATTGGCTGCTTTCGGGAAGAAACGCGTGAAATGTCGAGAATCATTGATTCAGTTAAGAAAAGGCCAATAATAATAGCGAATTTCTTAGCCATTACTTTTTGCCAGCTTTTGAAAAGCAATTGTTGACTCTTAACCTTAAGTGGAATGTCACAATTCTATTGTCCATCCATATCGCTAGTTGGAAGATATTATATGATAGGACCAGGACTTCCGCCATAATGCTAGACCATGACAAATAATTAGAGACTAGTGACTTAGACTTATTGATTTGGGATAGAAATGTAAATTTAATAAGAAGTTTTTATGACTTCTAAGTATTGGCTGCTTTCGGGAAGAAACGCGAGAAATGTCAGGAATCATTGAATCAGCTCATAGAAGTGTGGCGACCTCTCTTTTTCCCCCCGAGGGAAAAGGAAGATGGTTTAGGGGTATTTGCCTAAAGAGGTGGACCAACGGCCCTAGACTAGGCGTGGGCTCTCCGAAGCCCATACCTCGCGCGACGTTGGATTTTGTATTTTTATTCTTAACAACCTATGTATTTCTAGGAGTCACCACTAGCCTATTGGGGTTGGCTAGAAACCAATCAAGACGCACGAGTGTTGTCTTGATTCCTAGGCAACCAGAGATTTCTAGGAACGGGGACTTGTTTACGCCAATGTTTCTATTAGCCCCCTTGCGGTTCCACTAACTTGGAAGGTTGTTTATCTAAATGGCCACACAATTTGGATTACCAATTATAATCCTTATAAAACCGCTAAGCGTCCATGCAAATGTTTTTGTGTGTTTTTTTTTTTAATGTCTAGACTAATCCTAACATGATTTAGAAAAGAAATTTACACTCAAATTTTTGAAAAGCGGTGCGGTAAATAAACATCCAAGAAATTGAAAGGACTTGAAAGTAAAGCGGAAAAGAAAGACCTGATACAAGTCAGGCAAATAATATTGCATGGCCTTGTTATCACGCCCTGGGACAGGACCCCCGTGAGCGAAGTGGGAATTTAAATATGTATGAAATTACTCTAGATGCATTAAATTACTTTAAATAATTTTAATTTACGCAAAATGGATTATTTACAAAAATGGTTATAAAATACCAAAATATTATTAAATTAGGAAAATGACCTTTTAAAATTAGGAAAATTTCATAGATATCATTTCTATCATAATTTGATACCATCCATTTTTTTTATAATTTTTTTTGAAATTTTCATATTTTTTTCATTTTTTAATTTTTTTTGGTAAGATTCATTTTTTTAATTTTTATTTAATAATAATTTCCTAAACCGATATATGCTGATTTATACTAATATGGAACTGCCTAGTACATGAATATAACAAGAACTGAGCTCAAATCGACCATTTCAAGATCAAGAATTGGTTTGCGCATTTCGTCGAACACTTGGCGTACATCAAATCACCCCAACCAGCTTCCTCGGGCCATGTTTGTGGCCTTCAATCTCAACTCATAAGCAATCTTACGTGGAACTAAAGTATCAAGATTATACTACCACATGCAAGGAGCAAGATTAGATATAAATCATAGCTTAAAACACAGAAGAACTAAGTTGAAATCGGTCTCAAATATACGGGTTTGAGCTGATTTTGCAAATTTGGGTTCAAGGAAACAGGTTGCATGCTCATATTCAAGCCCCAACACTCATCACATACGAGATCTAAGGGAAACATTACTTAATCCGAGTGAAAGTAGGTAACATGAGCTTTCAAATATAATAAACATCGTAGAGAATGACCAACCGAACACATCAAAACGACCTCTCTAAGAAGCACACATGCAAAGTTCACACTGACCAGCCATGAATTAATGTGGATAGGCTTGGTTTTTGGCCAAAGTTTTGGACGATCTCATAGTTCACATGGGAATTTAAAGACCAAACCAAACTGACCTATGCATCATTTGTACTCCCACATGACATTCATCAAGCTCACGAAGATAGAAAACGCATGCAAAGGGGAGTAGCAAGTCAAACATGTATGGCTCTTGAAGAGGCTTCAACACTTGGAAAAATTTCGGCCTCAGAAATCAGTTTTTCGGGCTTGTCTTCCTCTTTATTTTTCATGGTTGAAACATGCTCAAACTCGATCAAAAATACATCTAGGATGCTTACCTTGCTTCCTAGTTTCTTTTTCAAGGGACTCTTGGTCAAGGAAACCAAGAAATTGTCCTTTGGAAGCACGTGGAAGTTGGTTCCTTCAAACTGGAAAATGAGATCTGCATAGAAAAAAACTGACAATGAAGGTTTTTGTTGACCTCTAAAATTAGACTTGAGGATCTCCGTTTTTAGTAAACTTAACACCAAACCAAACTGTATGTATTCTAGTTTGGGGTAAAAGTCATGCCTTTTTGCATTTGTCTCTCAATTTTCTCAAAAGCACTCGCTTTTCCTCACCCATGACCAACCGTGCTCAAGACCTAGAAAAAATCAGTCTTTCTTGGCCCGCCAGAAGGGTGTTTTTCGGGGGAATTAGGAAGCCTTCCCGATCTCCGTTTGGGATGTGCGACATATGGTTGGAAAGATATTTGAGTGAAGTTTCACTCTCTAGCTAAAGGTTTTGGCTAATTTTGGCTGCAAGTTTGTGAAAAATTCACTTTTCTCTCTAAAGGTTGGTCTGGAATTTCTAGGTTTCAGCTTTTCTGGAGTTGCTTCTGAGGGCCTCCTTGGGGGACGACCATGAGCTCTCTCTTCTTCTCCTTGTCTCCTACCTTTCATTCCCTAAAAGAGCTTGCTTCATAGATCTTATCCCCTCAATTAAGGGATTTTTGGTTAGTTTTTTGTCCACCTACCAATCCTGTCAACAAGGCTACTTCAACAACTTTCTGACTTAGCCAAAAATTTTAACTTCTGCAGCTGTTGAGTATCCGGATTTTGCTGCGATTTTCCCGTGCTTTCAGCAGCTTATCCCTGACCAATTTTTGTCCACTTGTACTACCAATAATGGTCTTTCATCACATGCAGAGATCAAGCTGATTCGGCAGCTGAGTGGGATATGGTGGGGCCACCAATAAGCTTACTCAGCAGCTCCGAATTGAGGCTAAATCACCGACTAGGTTTTGGTAGCTGATTTGTGTGCTCTAATCCATCAATTTGGCTGTGGTTTTTTTTATCGATTAGCAAGCTCATGTATATTAGTTTAAGTTCTTGACAGTTTTTCGCAATTGTCTCTACCCAATTTTGCAAGAGAGTCCTTCAAAGTTGGCAATTTTCTTGCTCGAGAATGCCCAATTCAACGCATTTTGGTCCTTTTTGCCCAATTCGATTAATTAGACCTGACTCAAGCTCAATTTTAACTCAATTGGGGGCCAAGATGATGATTTAAGGGCTCGAGCGAAATTTTGTAAAATTTCCGAATTGGTCCATCAACTGTTGGAAATTGCGTTTTGGCCCCAACTTGCCATTTTAATTCCAATCTAACCTCCTAGGCTTGGCTAGTCACATTTAGATCATTGACCCCAACTTACTTCTTTTTTTTTTTTCTTTCTTTTTTTTTTTATTTTTATTTTTATTTTTATTTTTAGGAAAAACATCTTCCATTAAAAAAACTATACTAAACACCTAGATAATCTAATGCAAGAATTTGACATGAAATATTTTTGTGGAAAACAAGTTTCCATTTTTCGAAAATGATTTTGGGCAAAAAATTTAGGTGTCAACAAGAAGGCCAACAATAATAGCCAATTTCTCAGTCATTACTTGCTGCCAACTTTTAAAAAGCAATTGTTGACTCTTAACCTTAGGTGGAATGTCACAATCCTAAGGTCCATCCATGTCGCTAGTTGGAAGATATAATAGGACCAAGACTTACACCGTAATAATGGACCAAGACAAATAATTAGAGACTAGTGACTTGGACTTATTGATTTAGGAGAGAGATATAAATTCGATAGGAAGTTTTTATAATCTTTCATGTATTGGCTGCTTTTGGGAAGAAACGTGTGAAATGTCAAGAATCATTGAATCAACTCAAAAAAGGCGAACAATAATGACCAATTTCTCAGTCATTACCTACTTGTGACTCATAACCTTAGGTGGAACGTCACAATCCTAGAGTCCATCCATGTCTTTGGTTGGAAGATATAACCGGACCGAGACTTACACCATAACTATAGAGCAAGACAAATAATTGGAGAATAATGACATAGACTTATCAATTTCGGAGAGGAATGTAAATTCAATCCTAGACTTTTAAATTCAATGCTAAATCTTTCAATAGAAGCAATATATTTCTAAATCTCTAAGTGAAAATCCAATTAAGTCCTCCCAGCCAAATCTTGCTTGGAATTTCTAATGTAGCGATCCATGATAAGCTACTAGACGTGAACAATTTTAGACGTAATGACGTTGTTTTACTTATTTTTCTATATTTTATGATTTTATTTATTGTTATTTGTGTTTGCTTTTCTTTCCTTCTTTTCTAGTTATTGTTCATCTTCTTTCTTGATTTATCTAGCATTTGCTTCTTGGCGGAGATCGAAATAAATGAAAGTTCCACAAAATTCGATTATAGAGGGAGAGTAACAAAATATGTCCTAATTATGGTCCTTTAGAATTCATTAACAAAATAATTTAGTTGGCTCCAATAACTCTTGTAGTGACTAATGTTGAAAAGTCAATACTTATCGGCCGATAAAACATTTACAAGAAGCAAATTTGAATTTTTCTTCTTGCTTGCCTATCTATCACAACAGTAAGAATTTTTTGTGATCTTTCAGGTATTGGATGCTTTTGGGAAGAAACACGTGAAATATCAAGAATCTTTGAATCGGCTCAGAAAGGGCCAACAATAATAGTCAATTTCTCAGTCATCACCTGCTTCCAACTTTTGGAAAGCAATTGTTGACTCATGACCTTAGGTGGAACGTCACAATCCCAAGGTCCATCCATGTCACTAGTTGGAAAATATAAAGAGACCAAGACTTACACCCTAATAATAGACCACAACAAATAATTAGAGACTAGGGACTTAGACTTATTAATTTGGGAGAGAAAAGTAAATTCGGTTCTAGACTTTTAAATTCCATGCTAAATCATTCAATAGAACCAATGTAGTTCTAAATCTCTGAGTGAAAATCCAATTAAGTCCTCTCGATCATGTCTTCCTTAAAATTTCTAACTTAGCGATCCATGACAGGTTGTTGGATGCGAATAATTTTTGACAAAATGATGCCGTTTTGCTTAATTTTCTATATTTTATGGTTTCATTTCATGTTCTTTGTGTTTTCTTTTATTTCCTTCTTTTCTAGTTATTGTTCATCTTATTTCTTGATTTCTTGATTTCTCAAGCTCTCGCTTCTTGACGTAGATGAAAGTAAATGAAAGTTCCACAAAATTCGATTATAGAGGGAGAGTAATAAAATAAGTCCCAACTATTGTCCTTTAGAATTTGTTAACAAAATAATTTAGCTAGCTTCAGTAACACTTCTAGTGGCTAATGTTGAAAAGTCAATACTTATCGACCAACAAATAATTTCCAAGAAGCATATGTGAGTTTTTCTTCTTGTTTGCCCGTCTATCACAATGATAAGAAGTTTTTATGTTCTTTCAAGTATTGGCTACTTTTGAGAAGAAACGCGTGAAACGTCGAGAATCATTGAATCAGCTGAAAAGGGCCAACAATGATAGCCAATTTCTCTGTCATTACCTCCTGCCAACTTCTAAAAAGTAGTTGTTGACTCTTAACCTTAAGTGGAATGTCACAATCCTAGGGTCCACCCATGTCGCTAGTTAGAAGATATAACGGGACCAAGACGTACACCATAACAATAGACCACGACAAATAATTATAGAATAGTGACTTAGACTTATTAATTTAGGAGAGAAATGTAAATTTGGTCCTAGAATTTTAAATTCAATGCTAAATCTCCAAGTGAAAATCCAATTAAGTCCTCTTGGCCAAGTCTTCCTTGAAATTTCAAACACAACAATCCATGACAGGCTATTGGAGGTGAATAGTTTTAGAGGAAATGATGTTGTTTTGCTTAAATTTCTATATTTTATGGTTTTATTTTATGTTCCCTGTGTTTTCTTTTCTGTCACAACCTAATCCCGCCCCGACCCCTCGAGAGGAGACGAAAGGTCGGGTTTAGAGGTATTCAACCATGGGAGTTCCTTCACGATTCGCAGTCCATAGAGATGTCATCACCTTGACTCCTGGTACGAACCTCTTGTGAGTTCCCTTGCACATGGCCATGAGTTCTCCCAAGCTCATACTTCGCGTGATAGTGGAAGGTGTTGTGACCCTACCTCGATGTCGCAGCACGTCTTGATCGACGGTTTTAAAGCCAAAAGGAAACCGGATGTAGAGGTGGGTTTAGGGGTATTTTTAATAATCATGATAGCCCTCTCAGGATACGTCCACCAAAGATGACATCACTTCATCTTTTATCAGCTTTAGTATCTCGAGTATGCTAAATCATGACTTGTGAATCTTTTCTAAAAATTCATTCCCTTTATGACGAGTTCATTAAATGGTTTAGTTAACCTAAAAATAAGACAGGAGTCTCCATTAGCCTCGTTTTTGGGGGTCGGCTAGAAAACCCAATCAAGGGTCGATAGTGTTCTCTCGATTCTTACACAACCAGATATCTAGGTTCGGGGACTTGGGTTATACTAATATTATTGTTAGTGCCCTTTTAATACCTAATAGCATGTGTTGTGTTCACCTAACGTGTCCATGCATGTCTTTTTACTTTTTCGGGATCGTTTATCCTAAACTAGGTGATCATGCATGGTTGGTCATTTACATGTTATTCTATTTCTAGACAATATGAATAAAAAGCAATCAATTGAATTGAAATTGCGAGACAATAAGTAAACAATCAGGGAAAGCAGTAAATCTATCATGTAATCCTAACAAAGATAAAAAGAAAAATAGAACTAAATGACAAAAAATAAAAGAACCCACAACTCGCGGAGCTTTTATACAAATAATAGGAACGCGAGACATATGTTGGGGATGAATGGTACAAAAGCATGGTCAGATTGGACATCGACCCTTCACCATCTTCGCGTCATCTTCATCTTCAGGATCCTACTTTAAACCTAGTTTGAGGATTGTAACAACGTACATACAATAGAAAGAAACAAGCATAAACATAAAAACAACCAAAAGCACAATATCATGCCAAAATCAATCAATCAAAGGAAGTTCAATTCACGAATCAAATTTGGGCCTTGGGGTCGATCTTTGTAGTTCATGCGTAGGTCCTTCTAAGACACCTACCCAATTTATTTAATGAC
Source organism: Eucalyptus tenuipes (assembly GCA_014182365.1). NCBI lineage: Eukaryota > Viridiplantae > Streptophyta > Magnoliopsida > Myrtales > Myrtaceae > Eucalyptus > Eucalyptus tenuipes. Next base: position 10,957,560 of record CM024541.1, on the reverse strand, counting down.
TTACAGCTATTATTGACTAATTATGTTCTCGCATGACCAATAACACTTATAAGTCCCTAACAAAGCATTCTATGTGATTCTCAAGATCTACCCTTGGTATCATGCATCGGCCCTAACATACATGTAGAAGTCACATGCACAAGTATGAATTAGACACACAGGCATGTCTTCTAGACCTTATTTCTCAATTAATCGAACAAATGAGTGAACCGTCGGCGAATCGCTTATTACCAAGGGCATGCACCAATTATGACACGGGTATTTCTAATGAATGATGTGATTACATGCTTGAGAGTACATGTAATATTTCAAAGACATTTTTCAAAATCGTCGATTAAGTTTTTGAGACAAAGTGATGTCTCAGCTATGGAAAGCATTCAATTGCCACTTGGAGCTCATATAAATACACTCACAAGCATCGTAGACATTTTGAATAGAGTCCAAACCATGACTTTCACAATTATCAAATCGGGATTTAAAGAGATTTGAAAATATTTTGAATTAAAGAATATCTAGACTATGGAACATATTCAATTGCCAATGCTAGCTTGGAGCTCGCATAAATGCATTTACAAGTATCACAGACATTTTGAATATGATCCAAATCATGACTTTCTTTAAGTCAAATCAAGCTTTGAAAAAAGGTTTCTAAGAAACTATTTTCTGAAACATTACAGGTACCAAAGTGATTTCAAGATATGATTTAGAAGGCCAATTTACGAAAAGCTATTTGGCAATGAAAATCAAGGCATTTAAAATAACTTTCATAAAGATGACATGGCCTAATTTCATGTGCAAACTAACCTAAGTGGTTTAGCTAAACAATCATAACAACAATTTCATGTCAAGAAATTTCAAACCAAGCATGACAAATCAGCAAAATTGGGTGATACCCATTGACAATCTATTCATGATGAAATTCCCTAACATGCATGACATGATAACGAACAACTTTCCTGAATAAAGCTTTCCCAAATGAGCTAAGCATGATTTTATAAAAATAAAACAACAAACAATAATGCATCAGGAAATTGTCAAAACAGCAAGACACTCAGTCACTATTACCAAGATTTGACCTACCAAATGAAGTTTAAAAATCAAGAGATTCTCACACAACATAGCCAACCTGATGACAAATAAATTCTATTGAGGGACCAAGACAAGAATCCTTACCAAAAAATGGTGCAGAAATGGCAAATATCTATCTAAACAGGGATAAAGACAACGACTTGAATTTGATTCTAGGTCCAGATTCTAGTCTAGTTGAGGAAAAATAGAAAAGGGACCTCATGACAAGAAAATCAAATGAAATCAATGGCATTCAAAAGTTCTAAATGTGTTTTACAACTTTCTAGAAGAGCTCGGGTCTAAACGAGGTCAACTTGGCGTTCTAAGACCGAGATTTTTAAAAGTGCGCATATTAGTACTTAAAAAAAAAACAGAACATAGCATGCACCATTAAGTCTAGAATTCACTCATGCAATGCACAAACAGTATGAAATTCACAAATGATAAAGGATTCGATAAAACAAAAGATTCGGGTAAACATCTAACCCTAAGTCGTTATGCAAGAGGATCATGCAAGTCAATATCAATGCCAAATGACTTAGGACCTTAATGATATACTTGATGATTTTGGAATGCGACTAGCCTAATTGAGGCAAAGTGTTCATATAGTAAATGATGATTGTTCATCACAATTTACATACTCACAAACCTTGTTATGCATACTTTAAAAGACAAGAATACATCAATACAAGATTTACTCTCTAATAGACTCAAATGGGCATGGCGAAGTGCATGTGTGATGAAGTTTCATACTAACCTTAACACCGCAGAACGAGTATGATTTCAGTCATCTAAAGATATGTAAAAATCCAACGAAAAATCTCACATGTAGAACTCACAACAAAGAATATTTTCCATTAAGAGTCTGAAACCTCATTGAGATCATGCGAGTTGTGACAAAAATGACAAAAAAACATGCATTTCCAAGCTTTATGTTACTATAGCACCCTTTTTAAATTAATGTATGCAATTAATGCACTAAACGACATCAAAAATTTGCAAATCATTCATCAATTGAACACATATAACATGTAGTTCATTCATCATGAAGGACTTGAGGTTGAATAAGGTCAATTACATGTTCAAATCCACCTAAATTTCTCTTGGACCAAGATAGGGCAGATTGACCTTAACTCAGATCTGAGTGGTTTTGACTTAGCTAACCAAGCCTAAAAATTCTGAAAAAAAAAATTATAGGACATTCTCGACACGACAAAAAAAAAAAAACTTTCATGAAGGCGTGTTTATCTAACAAATAATCATAGAGATCGGCACAAAAATGGCAAAAGCTGAGGTTGGAACCAAATCAAAACCTAAAACAATCCTAAAACTCCACAGAATCAAGCAACTTTGGAGGCTTTTTTTGAGAGCCAGACGTCACTCAATTGGGGCATGCGACCTATTGATTTGAAGCTTGTGATGTGTACATCAAACTTCTAGTTCATCATTTCACAAGATAACGGCATTTAAGAGCTCAAAACGGGCCAAACAGAAACGTGCTCATCAAGTCTCAAAATCACAGAACCTCAACATCTACACATAATCAATTCCAGATCATGTAAGTGTTGATTCTAGTTAGGTTTATAGTTCATCCTGGCTCCGAAGCATCGTTGTCGATCATGTTTTTCGACATGAGAAGCCCTTGCTTCATTGGATGCTATTAAAAGGAGTTTTAATGTACCTACCTTGATTCATAATGAATCAATGAAGAACTTGCCTTCGGAAATGTCCACTATTCAGTGACGATGTACCTGTTAATTAACAAAAACACATTGAAATCAAGGGACGATAGCGCTCTTAACCGAAACAGAAAGGAGGAAATCAAACACTTTGCTTCAATTTCGTTTCTGGAACCTCTGGAAAATGAAGAATGCTGGCCTTTGATCTTGCATCAATTATAATCAAGATACAATCTGAGATAAAGCCATCGCAATAACTTAAGATCGCTTCAGTCTTGCTGCTATGGTCACAGAAATGGATCTGAGAAATGAAACTCATGATCCACGAGTTCATTGAATGAACGCCTCGGCCACCGATTTGAAGATCATGTACGCCTCTTTGGGGTTGCAATCTAGGAGCGTTTTTTGAGCTTCATCTTCCACAAAATCAACGAACTCGAATCGATGAAAGTCATCAAAGTGAAGATATAATCGAGACAAGTATTAACATAAAGGTTAAGAAGACTTAGCTGATTCTTGCTCCTGCGATTTTCTGGAAATCAAAACGCCAGCAACTCCAAAGCATCTTGATAGACTTTGATAGCCACATAGCAACAAGAACTCCCGCAATCTTCATTTGATATTCAACGTGTGGATCCATGAAGGAGAGCGAATGAATGGAGATGAGGCGCTAGAGAGAGAATAAATGGAATTCTCTCTGTTGCTTTTTGTTGAACCGACCAAAGGAAAATCAAAGAGAAGAAAGAGAGTGAGTGGAGAGAATTGCAGAGAAAAAATCCGTCCAATTCTTCTGCTAGAGTGAGAATTGACGGGGTTTTCTTCTTGTGGGCTAGCACACGAGCGTAGACTCCTTCGCTTGTTCCTTCGGCTCGAGCTTAAAGAGATCGAGAGAGAGAGATGTAGAGAGAGAGAGTAGCGAGAGAACGTAGATCTGGAAATTGGCCCCCCACCGTCCTTCAATTTTGGAGGAAAAGTTAGTCATGTAGTCATGGGTAAGATCAAATCTTAGCCCTTGGATTAATCCAAAGATTAAGGTTTGCTCTCCTTAGTTAATTGGTTTGTCAAATTTCTTGAGAGCACCCTTATTGAGCACATGCCCATTTCAATGGCCACAATGTGTTCTTAATGAACGGTGATGATCAATTGTGGATTAATAGGAGTCTTTTTTCAATTTTCATAACATGGGGGTTAATTTGTGAATTTTATAAGTTTCAGACTAAAATTCAGAATTTTGCAAATTAAGGCCACGGGAACATTGCCAAGGGATGGACCACCTCACGGCTATCGCCGACCACTGTGAGGTCGCCGGGGGAGACAAAATCAACGCTTAACGTCGATGATCGGTTGGATAGGTCCGAACCGATCTCAACCGATCCTATCTCTCTCTTTTTCTTTTGCGCAATTTAGTCCCCCTAGAGGTCTAATTGCAAGGAAAACTTGGTCTATCATAGACAACGGTACGTCAATTTGCTAATTTCTTAATCGAAAGTGCTAATTAATTGAAAGTAAATTCAATTAATGTTGCAGGGCACCAATTGATCCAATAACCCGTGTTTGGGATGATCCATGGCGTTCAAATTAACCTTGAAAAGTGGCGCAACTTTTATGCTAAGATTGAATTGGAGGCCAATGATAAAATTGGATCTCAATTCTTGAAATCAAACCTTAGTCTCAAATGGATCAATTTGAATTTTGCCAATTGGAGTTCATTAGCTTAGTTTTCCTAGGCTCGGATAAGCTAAATCCCTCAAATTGCAATGTTTCCAAGTGAAATTTCCAAAATTAACCTTGGTTTCGGATTTACTTCATGAAAATGAATGGAAATGGAGTATTCATTTGCTAATCATGAAAAACCGACTCGGACCCCTAATTAAGGCAAAAAATGGTCATTTACCTTTCGACACGGCAATTTTCAAAATTGAATGAACGAGTGAGTTAAAAATAGTCCTTGGACCAAATGTCGTAAAAGGAACTACACCTAATTATAACTGAAACAAAACTAATTTTATTTTTGGTCAATTTCGAATATAAAATCGAAAAACTCAATAAACAAGGTTCTTGATTGAATTTTTTTCTAAATTTTCAACACAAAAGTCAAATTAACACTAAAATGAGTATTTTTGTGAATTTTTTAGTCAAAGATTTGACCAAAAGTCAACTATAGTTGACTTTTCCTTAACAGTTGATTTCTTAGTCAAACCTTTGAATTTTTGAGAAATTGATTTAATAAAATGAAATTAAAGCTAAATGGCATCTTTTGGGTGAAAAACCAAATTTTTTACTTAGGATTGATTTTTGGCCAAAGAGTTGACTAAAAAGTCAACCTGAAAGTCGATCGTTTAAGGACAAGAAACGGGCTCTGTCGCGATCAAAAACCAAAATCTCGATTTTTACCTTTAAGGACACGTCAATTAAAAATCAAGTTTCAACATTTTCTTTCCTTCTTTTCTAGTTGTTGTTCATCTTTTTTCTTGATTTCTCAACCATTTGCTTCTCGGTGTAGATCGAAATAAATGAAGGTTCCATGAAATTCGATTATAGAGGGAGAGTAATAAAATAAGTTCTAACTATGGTCCTTTAGAATTCGTCAACGAAATAATTTAGTTAGGTACAATAAATCTTGTAGTGACTAATATTGAAAAGTCAATACTTATCAACCAATAAAACATTTCCAAGAAGTAGATGTGAATTTTTCTTCTTGTTTGCCCGTCTATCACAGTGGTAAGAAGTTTTCAAGATCTTTAAGGTATTGGCTGCTTTTGAGAAAAAACGCGTGAAATTTCGAGAATCATTAAATTAACTCATAAAGGGCCAACAATAATAGCCAATTTTTTTTGTCATTACCTCCTGCGAACTTTTAAAAAGTAGTTATCGACTCTTAACCTTAGGTGTAATGTCACAATCGTAAGGTCCAGCCATGTCACTCATTGGTAGATATTGTTAGGGAAATCCCTTATGATGTTTTGAAGATGACAAAATAAATCAAAGGCTACTAACATGTTTAATGGTTGAGTAACAAACTATGCAGATGATGGAATGTGTAAATGATATTATCAAAGTCTATACTTGAAAGAACCAGAAGACAGACTCTATGCTGAAGCTGAACTTACTCATATTGTGTCCAGACCTTAAAGCTAAATATGTTCAGAAGCCGAATTGTAAAGTCTATTTCAGTCTGAAGACACTCAGATTTTACTTCAGTCTGAAGACACTCAGACTCTACTTTCGACAGAACACTCTCAACTTTACATCCAGAACGTAACACAAGCCCCAAACATATAACGGCTAGTGATTTAGTTTGAATTTTTTATCAAGATAGATTTGATTGACTCAATCTAATTGATTGACAATTGGATATTGAAGACAAGAACTTTCTATATGAAGAAGCTCTACTTATGGAAACCAAGATTTTATTTGTATGAGCGATCAGAATCAATTTGGGATTCTACTTCTATCACTCAACGGCTACCAAACCTTCTAGATATAGATCTGTCCAATGGGTAGATTAGAAGATGATCCTCGAGATACTGTCCAACGGCTAGTTTGGAAGTGGAGGAGTATTTAAGGAGATCAAGGATCGATGAGCAAGTAAGAGACGGAGCGTAGAATCTATAATTCCAAAGTCTGAGCAACCTTCGATCATACACTTGTCTCCGTGAGCTTAAATGTTTGTGATCATGAGAGAAATACCAAAATAGTGACTTAGTGAGATAGTGTGATCTACTACTAAGTGTTTGCACTCAAAGTTGTAATCTCTTGTTGATCGCATAAGTGGAATCTAGCCAGAAGGCTGTTAGCATGGGAGAGTGGACGTAGGCTTGATCTAAGCCGAACCACTATAAATTCTGTGTTCATATTCTCTTCCATGAACTTCTTTATTTTGTTCGTAGTTTTGTTTATAGTTAATGTCTAAACTCACTCAAAGTCTATTGTTCTTTAGACTCAGTTTCAAAAGAAAAATATTTTTATTACTCTTTGCGAAAATTGTCTTCACACTTATTCAGCCCCTATAGGTGTTCATACTAGCACTTACAATTGGTATCAAAGCCAAGTACTCGTTTCATTCAAGTGTTTTTACTTTTGAGCTAAAGATCTTCTATGGCTAATATCTTGGCACCAGGACTTATGGAAGGGCAAAACAACACCAGACCACAATACTTTGATGGAAAGGAATACAACGTTTGGCAAAACAAAATGAAGGCATTCCTAAGATCCAGGGATCCCTTGCAATGGGATGTTGTGGAAAAAGGAATCAATCCCACTTTGTTGCATCCACATCAAATAAGAATGGCAAAGACAAAGAAACCAAACCCCCTGCTCCTATGTCTCGGACAGAGATATCCAAAAGAGAAGCTCTTGATGCAAAAGCCATTTATTCTTTATATTATGCCTTGTCTCCCACTAAATATGACAGAATTTTTTCATGTGAAACAACTAAGGAAGTCTGGGATAGACTTCATGTTACTTATGAAGGGACTGATCGTGTAAAAGAGACAAAAGTAAACTTCCAGCTTGGCCAATATGAATCCTTCAAGATGATGCCAGGAGAGTCAATTGGAGATATGTTTAGTCGTTTTACATAAATTGTAAACGGTTTGGCATATCAAGGTCATCCAATTTCTTCCCCAATGAAGGTCAACAAACTTTTGTGAGGTCTCTCAAAAGATTGGAACCATGTTAAGACCTCAATCTGAGAGACTTAGAGGATTATGCCACTCTCCGTTGATGAACTGATTGGCACTCTTCAATCCTACGAAGTGGAACAAATCGTTGATGAAAATCTCGAAGGTAAGAAGTCCATCACTTTAAAATCTAACGCTGATTCTGATGATACAGACTCATAAAGTAACATGGACGGCGAAGAACTTGCTTTTATGATCAAGAAATTCAAAAAGGTAAGTAGAAAAGGAAGGAAATTTAGTGGAAGAAGACAATACAAGTAGAATGGGCAAAAAAGAACCATGAAAGAAGATGTCGAGCAAGGAAATATATGATTGATGGCACATTCAGACTCATACTCAAATTTGGAATCAAAATCAGACTCAGAATCAGAGTCTGACTCAGACAGAGACTTAGAATCAAAGTCTGACTCAGACACAGACTCAGAATCCGATGAGAAAATCGAGGTAAGTCATTCAAAAATTCCTATCAAAGTTTCAAATTATATAAATGAGCTTTGTTTAAATCTCAAATCTTATCTTAAAAGGATCTCCGAACTAAAAAAGGAAAATTTATGGCTTAGGCAATAGGATCTTTCTCGAAAAGAAAAGTTTGAAATTTTGCAAAAAGATTTTCTTCAAACAAAAGAAAGTCAAGATTTACTTGTCAAAGAAAATGATTCTTTAAAGAAAGAATTTTCAAATATTTCGACAAAATTTTCAAAGGGTTCAAAACATTAGAGCATATCATTTCCATACAAGTACCTTACTATAATAAGTCGGGACTTGGTTTTAATAAGGAAAGTGATTCTCTAATAGATTTTCCTAAAGTCAATGAGAGACTTTGAAAAAGACCTCCAAAGACATTTTACAAAAATCATTTTCAAAAAGTGTTTGTAAAACCTATTGGTCGAAATGCACTCAAGTGTTCAAATTGTGGAGACTCATAACACTTTGAAAAAGAATGTCCTAAAGTATGGAAACCTGTTAAGAAAGATTGGGTAAAAACATCATACTCTACTAACTCTCATGGACCCAAGAAAAAATAGGTACCAAAGAAAATGTGAGTTGTTTTTGTAGGAAATAAAGGGAAAGAAGAAGGAAAATTTGGTAAGGAAGGTATATATATATTATTTTAGTACATAATTTAAAAATTCTGATTCTACTTATATTCTCTTTGTGCTTTAATTGATTTGGATTTGTTAATGATCATATTCTTTGATTTGTTTATTGAAGAAAGAATCGTGTGATTTATTTTTGTGATTTGTGAGTTGAGATTTGACATAATACATGTGATTATTTTTTTGATATTTTGCTTAGAGACAAATGAATTTATTTGGATTGATTTTATACTATCAGGTTTTATGATATTTTGCAAAGTGAAAATCTATTTTATGTGATCTTAATTTATTATGGAAGATATTCTTTCTTTAGATACTCAAGGATTTTATTCTCCTTGATTTTATTGTGCTTTGGCTAAGCAAGAATTTCTTTTTCAAGATATTATTGTTTATAATATTCTTTCCTTAAATAATATGTTATGATGAGTTAAGAAAGAATATTTGATTATTCATGGAAATTTTATATTTTGCTTTAACGAAATGGAAGGATCCAAATGGGTGGATACCAAAAAGGAAATGAGTTCATTGCAGGAAATTCTCTATGAATGATTGCGAATCTATGCAAATTTTGGTGCAATCAGAAAAGTATCTCTTGCGAAGATTGGTAATAACCTTTTTTAATCAATGGTATATTTCAAACATATACCTTGGGTAAGAGAATAATTTTTTTCATCCTGCCTTGCAAATTTCTATGTGCATTTATTATGATTTTGGATGATTGTTTATCATTTATATTGTAAATATTCTTTGTCATAAACATAAGACTTTGCAATTTTTTTTACTAGATTTGGCACGTGATAAAAATATTAGCTTTCTTTTTGTGAAATGCATCAATAATATATTTTTGATATTTATGCTCAAGGAAATCCCTTTAATCTTGAAAGATATTATTGCATATTTATGGATACTCTTGCTATATTCTTAAAAGATATCTTATATCTAGCAAGTTTGATCCACAAATCAAAGGAAGATATTACGTGATATTTTTGCAAAGATTGTTATCTATTATACAAGAATTTGCAGGTGGCAAAAGAATCTTCCATATGGATTTTGGAAAGCTGGATCCGAAAATCGTGGAGATTCTATACTATCTTCTGGAGGCTAAAAAATTCCCTTTCTTGTGCAGAGTTTTTGCAAATTGTTAAGGAAATCCCTAATGTGTCGTACGAAAGGTTAAGTAGTTATGAATTTTAATAATTTTATATATGCTATTCAATTTATTTATTTGAAGAAAGGACATTATATATTATGTTGATATTATTATAGCTTATTTGTGCAAAAAGTTCATTAAGTTTATGCAAGTTGAATTCGAGAAGAGCTTGATTGAAGAAAATAAATTTTTGCCTCAAATTTCAAAATGCAAATGATCGTTGTGGATATGGTTGCTACGAAGGAAATAATGGAAAAATATTATGCTCAAGGTGCACAAGCCACAATTAGTGCTATTTGCAAATATTGTCATGATGACAGGGGGAGAAAGCGAATCCAAGAGAAAGGAAAGAATCGTGATCACCTCAAAAAGGCAACAAATTAAGGGGGAGCATTGATCAATTATAGAAAAATCTTTTTGAATCAATCGTGATCTTGCTTATTATGGAATGAAGAAAAAGGTAAATATGTTAGAACTTACCAAGCTCTACAAAATCCGATTAGTGCATCTTTTATTACCTTTTGTCATTAACAAATCTCTTATTGATATTATCATGACAAAAAGGGTAAATGAATTTTATAATGCATCCATGATTTTTATTGGATATTTGCTGATATATATGATCAAAGTGAGTCATATTACATATCTTTAATATTCGACTTACTTTATAAAAGCTGATTTTCTGGAAATTGTGTTTCATGCAAGATATTTATTATCATTTTATATTCTCTAAGTGATACTTTTTCCATTGTTATCGCTTTTTGATTATGACAAAAAGGGGCAGAGAATATAAATATGCATGTGTTGATATTATTTATTGCATAATATTGAGCTGCAATTATTTTTCTATATATTGTTATGCTCAATTTATTTGCTATCTTCTGCTATCTTTTGATTTGAATTACACTGCTATGATTTATCAATATTTTAGAAAGTGTGATTACACATCTGCATATTCAGAGATTGTTTTGTCATCATCAAAAATGGGGAGATTGTTAGAGAAATCCCTTATGATGTTTTGAAGATGACAAAATAAATCAAAGGCTACTAACGTATTTAATGGTTGAGTAACAGACTATGCAGATGATGGAATGTGTAAATGAAATTATCAAAGTCTATACTTGGAAGAACCAGAAAACAGACTCTATGCTGAAGCTGAACTTACTTAGACTATGTCCAGACCTTAAAGCTAAATATGTTCAGAAGCTGAATTGTAAAGTCTATTTCAGTCTGAAGACACTCAGACTTTACTTCAATCTGAAGACACTCAGACTCTACTTTCGACAAAACACTCTCAACTTTACATCCAGAACGTAACACAAGCCCCAAACATATAACGGCTAGTGATTTGGTTTGGATTTTATATTAAGATAGATTTGATTGATTCAATCTAATTGATTGACAATTGGATATTGAAGACAAGAACTTTCTATACGAAAAAGCTCTACTGATGGAAACCAAGATTTTGTTTGTATGAGCGATCAAAATCAATTTAGGATTCTACTTCTATCACTCAACGGCTACCAAATCTTCTAGATATAGATCTGCCCAATAGGTAGATTGGAAGATGATCCTTGAGATACTGTCCAACGGCTAGTTTGGAAGTGGAGGAGTATTTAAGGAGATCAAGGATCGATGAGCAAGTAGGAGATGGAGCGTAGAATCTATAATTCCAAAGTCCGAGCGACCTTCGATCATACACTTGTCTCCGTGAGCTTAAACGTTTGTGATCGTGAGAGAAATACCAAAATAGTGACTTAGTGAGATAGTGTGATCTACTACTAAGTGTTTGCACTCAAAGTTGTAATCTCTTGTTGATCGTATAAGTGGAATCTAGCCAGAAGGTTGTTAGCATGGGAGAGTGGACGTAGGCTTGATTTAAGCCGAACCACTATAAATTCTGTGTTCATATTCTCTTCCCTAAACTCTCTATTTTGTTCGTAGTTTTATCTAACTGTTTAAGTTTGAACTCGTTTAAGGTCTGTCATATTCTAAAAGCAAATTACTTCTACTGAACCTTGCGAAAATTTTTGTTCACACCTATTCACCCCCCTCTAGGTATTGTTACTAGCCCTTTCAGGTATAAGAGGACCAAGACTTACACCATAGTAATAGACTAGGACAAATAATTAGAGACTAGGTGTGAACCAATGTAGTTGTATAGTGAAAATCAATTAAGTCCTCTCGACAAAGTTTTCCTTGAAATTTCCAACATAGTGATCCATGATAGGCTATTGGATGTGAACAGTTTTAGACGAAATGACGTTGTTTTGCTTAATTTTCTATATTTTATGGTCTTATTTTATACTCTTTGTCATGCTCCAACCCTTGAATGCGCGACAACCTGTTTTCCTTTGCTTATTTCATTGCGACGTCCTAAGAGGCATCGCTGACCCATTTATTTTATCTTTTGATTTTATGCAAGCGGAAGCAGAATTAACTCCACCCCATCATACCCATTCTCACATCCTCAACTTCGAGCCCTTTACATAGTAAAGGAGAAGTTCAAACTTGATTTCGCCGGTTATACTCGGTTGCGTCCGGCTTTGTCCGATCATGGCTTAAGCACGAATTTCGGGCCTAATAAGGTAGCTGGTCGCAATTAGACTCAATTAACTCCCACCCAACGAGATGGCCATCTAACTTAGATGTTTTCCAAGTTGCATTTAATGCCTTTGTCACGTAGTAATTCAAGGAGTGTGGACTAAGCATGGACACTTGGCACATTAGGCATTTACCTTAGAGGATAAGTTTGGACTTTGATCTAAACCCATTAATGAGGGTGACACCTAGGCCTTGGATTAGTCAAACCTTCCTAAAAAATGAGTGTGAACAAGTGTGAATAAGTGTGAAAAGCTTTAAATGAGGATAATGAGCATGGAGGCTTATGTGTCCCAAGTAATTAATGAAGGAAGGGTGACTCATGACCTAAGGGAATAATAGTAAGTAATCTTGTAGGGCACCACATCTCTTCCATAGATTTGCCACCTTTGGGCTCCCTAGGTTTTGACTTTGATTTCCAGTCTTTTCTCGAAACTACTTGGACCCTCACTGCTTTCCAATTTTCTAGAGCTTTTTGTGGCTTGAATCTTGCAAAACTTTGCCATGTAAGTTGTTCAAAACATCTTAATCTACAACATACTTAAATTTCATATTTTTTCTGAAGTAAAATGATCGGAACAAAGGCCCAATCATTTTGTGGCATCCCAAAATTCATGGCAATCTCTAGAAGAATTAAAGTCCATGATTAGGTAATGGAAGTGCCATTGGATTTTGTATTAGCCATTGAATCAATGAATTTCAATTAATTTAAGGCCGAGCATTGTAATGGACAATTGTTTGGAGGGAGATGTGTCTACAAGTGACCCAAGGATTTTATTAAGGTGCAAATTGATATAGAAATCTTATTCTTGGTGGTGCACTTTATAAGTAGCATTTTATTGATTTAAATTACAAAGTTTTGTGAGTTTATAAGTTGAAATTAAGTGTTAATTTAAATGAGGGTTAAATGGAATAGGAATAGGAGAGGGTGGGCTGATCTTTAGGCCCAAAGACCATCCAACCAGCCCACGCCAGCCCCCTATTCGACCGGCCCATGAAGGCCCAAGCCCAGCCAAATGAAGGCCCATCAAGTGCATGGCAAAAATGCCAAGTGGCAAGAAAAGCTTGCCAAGTGTTGCCCCTTTTGTAGCCAAGTGTTCTACATGCAAAAACCAATGATGGCAAGCTAATCAAGAGACTAAGAGAGAGAAGGAGAGAGGGGCGGATGGCTAGAGGGATTGAAACCGAGAGAGAGTGTTTGTAAGAGCAAGAGAGTGAAGCCGAGAGAGAAAGAGAGGAAGAGGAGACGCCGTCGAGCCCGCCTAGTCCCGCCGTCGTTCTTGCTGTGTTTTCCTTCGAATTTGAGGCAAGTGAAGTCCTAAAACCTACTCTTTGCATTGCTGTGGGTATGTGTAGTAGATGGTAAGTCTTGGTTGTGGTAGATGGGATGAAATTTCGGAGCTATGGAGAGAGATTCGTTGGCCATGCAATGCTGTTTCTGGAGAGACCAGTTTGACCATTCTTGAGTTTGTGTGTTGCATGTGACTTTTTAGTCGGAATCTTGCTTCGATTTCTTCATGAAAGTTGTAGAGAACACCTTGAAGAACAACATAATAAAATTTGAGGCAAAACGAACAAGAAATGGTCAGTGAAATGATTTTTCTTTGGAGAGACTAGATCTGGAATTCGTTGTGCTGACCTTGAGTGGTTTCGTGGTCTGTAAAGTAACCTTCTTGTGAAAATATCACTTTGATCTCTTAACGAAAGTTGTATTATACTTCTTGAGGTAGAACATATCAAAAATTTAGAGGAAATGAACAAAAATAGGTCGGTGAAATCGTTGTCTTTTGAAGAAACTGGATCTGGGAAAAACGCTGCTTGGACCTAGTATGATTTCGGGATTTTTATAAAATCACACAGTTAAAATTTGATCATGTGTCCTTAATTAAAGTTGTAGGTAATATTCTGAGGAACAACATATTGAAATTTCAGAGTAAATGGACCAGTAATGACCAAGGAAACGATTTTTCTTCAACACGGGTAGATCTGGAAAACGATACCGAGAATAGGAAAAGTAAATCGATTTTATCTTTTAATCCAAAACGAATTGGACTATGATTTCTCATGAAAATTGTACTTCTAGGTCTTAAATACAGCGTGTCCAAATTTCAGAATTTTCCGAGTTTATTTAAGGGTTTAATCAAAATTGTTTTCAAAACTGGGCATGGATGATGTTAAAATCCTTTTCGGTGATGCATGGACCTGTACGTATTCTGTGAAGCCTTGTTTGATATGGTGTTCTTCACGAAATGTGTTTTCTTAGATCTTATCTACAATGTGTTAAATTTTCATAATTAATTTCCATCGTTTACTAATTTTCCAGAATTTTTCATAAACAGCACGCATTCTGTTTAAGCTGAAAAACTGTTCTATTTACAGGTTATTGATTTGCTATATAAATTGTGATATCTTGGATTATCATTCGTGCAATGATGTGGTGACATTCATGCATTTCATATGACATCAAAAGATTGATGGATTTTCATGAATTCAATGAAGCTTTTCAAAAACCATTGCATCAAAAGTGTATTTTTCCAATGCATGTTATATGATTTTAAAAGGGGTTGATTCCAATCATTAGCATATTACATGACATCAAAAAGCTGGTTTAGACCCTTGATATTGTTGCATCAAATGCCATGGTGAAAATGAGATATATATGTGATTATGAATTGTGATAATAATGATACCGTCGGAGGTGTGAGCCGACGATGCCCCGGGAGTGTCGGGATGCCCGGAGTGTGTGTGCCGGATGCCCGGTGGCCCAGTGGCGTAATTCCGGAGGATCCTCGGGAGTTTCGAGATGCCCGGTGGTATACGGTACGTAATTTCAAGGGGAATGCCTGGTGGTATGTCGGTACGACATCCTGGAAGCCCCGGAGGTGTGTGCCGGGGGGATTCCTCGTGATGCCAGTTGGGGTACGAGATGCCCGGAGGTGTGTGCCGGAGGCTCCTCGTGATGCCAGGTTGGGTGCGAGCGATAAATGAGGGATGCAAACATTGGTCCCTGGAAGAAAAATGATGAGATCCTTGTGAAAGATAAGAATTGAAAATGAATCATGTGCATGGGTGTATGCATATGGCATGATGCATGATCCGCTTATGAAAGTAAATTAATGCTATTTGATATTAAAAATGCGATCATGAAGGCATGAATGGATCTCATGGCGATGTATGCTTGATAGCATGGATGATATGAATCATGGTGATATATGCATGAATGCTTGATGATGAGTGCATGGTGGTATATGCACATATGGCATGGATATGCATGAATGCTTGATGATGAGTGCATGGTGGTATATGCACATATGGCATGGTGATATATGCATGGATGCTTAATGATGAGTGCATGATGGTATATGCACATATGGTATGATGACATATGCATGGCTGCAAGGTAAGTTATGCTTGAATGCATGAATGATATGTGCTTTGTTATGATACCTTGATTGTTCCGTTTGACGCAATAAGTAGTTTGGTGGATCTTTACCGAGTGGTTGTACTCACCCCTTTTGGGGATTAACATTTCGTACTAGATAAGATTCCTCTGCTGCCACTGCCACCAGTAGATGGATCAAGTGGTTGGATATGACCACGAGGAGGAGGATAGCAAAGGAAGGAACTTTTGGACGCCGACACTGAACGATGGACTTTAAGTATACGATAGTTGGAGGAGATGCTGGTCATCTTTTGAAGTATAGCCAAGTATAGAAAACCATGGCACTTTGATGTACCGATGAATGATGTCCATCTAGTTTAAGTAAATAAAAGTGTTCGGCTTTTACCTATAAATGTTTAGTTGGTGTGCATCATTTTCTGAATATAGGGAAGGGAGTTGATGGATGTGCTTCCGCTAGATGAATTGCGCAAGGGACCGATCAAAAAAAAAAATGTAAACCCCCGGGTTGTATGGACCCGCTACAATTGAAATGGTATCAGAGTAACATGTTATTAGGGAAAGTGAAAGGTAAGCGAACTGCGACGACCCTAACGGATCGGGGGCCGTCGAGGGGTGCCACACATTTACCATCTAGAACTTGCCCCGTATAGTGAAAACGGTAACCAGGTTACCTTCTCGAATTTTTATAAAATCTTCTCTTTGGAATTTGGACATATTTCCTTCACAAAAGTTTTAAAAGACACCCATGTCTAGAACATATAAAAATTTCAAAGAGTTTTGCTAAGATTTTGATTTCGAAATGGGTCATTTTCTCCGACCATTTAATTTGCTCGAAAGACGAATTGTTAGGTTGTGTTCAGTGATTTGCTTCTCTTTCCACAACACGAATTGGACTTGGCTTCCTTCATGAAAAATGTTATTCAAGATCTTCTCTACAACATATTAAAATTGATGTCGAAAGTTACTCGAAATTGTTTTCACCTTGGAATGGGAGAGCCACACGCCCAAACTTGGAGGGGAAGGGGTTGCACGCCTAACTTACTCTCTCTCTTTCTCTCACCTCACTTACACTCTCTCTTTCTCTCACGCCCTCTCACCATCGCCTTCTCTCCCTCTCTTGGCCTTGCTCACCCACCACCTCATCGGACGGCCTTCTCTTGGTAAAACCACCTATAGTTCATCGAATTTCATTGAAGGTAAGTAGAATCTCTAAGTGTTGGCTAGGGCGATAGCCTACGTCGTGAAATTTAGTAGTGTACTCACCTGTGTAAGCTGTGTGTATGTTGTAATGTTCTTTTGTATGGTTTGTTCATGTTTGCATGCTTGAATGTGTTCATGCCCTGGGACGAGGTCGAGGTTCGCTTGGTTTGGAATCAATGTCAAGTCATGAGGCCTTAGACCGGTATTGAAGCATGCCAATTCCAAGTCTTGCTTGGTGTGGAGATCGGCCTAGGCATGAGGCTCAAGCCATGAACCAAGAATCGTGCCTGGCATTTTATATAGAATGATGTTAAGAGCCATGGCAGACTCTCATGAATGAGCATGCCTTTGGGTCATGCATGAGTCGACAAAGAAGAAAAGTAAGAACCGGTGTAACATCCTTAACTTCGAGCCCTTTACATGGTAAAAGAGAAGTCCAAACTTGGTTTCACCGGTTAAGCCCGGTTGTGTCTGCTTTCTCTGATCATGTCTTAGGCATGAACCCCAAGCCAAATAAGATAGTCGATCGTGGTCAAATTTGATTAGTCCAGGATGACAAGGCCTTCAGAACTTAGATATTTTCCAAGTTGCATTTAATGCCTTCGTCATGTAGTAAATTAAAGAGCACGGACACTTGGCACGTTGGGGATTTACATTAGAAGATAAGATTAGATATGGATTTAAAGTCATCAATGAATGGGACACCTCAGCCTTGGATAATCAAAATTTCATGGAAAAACAAGTGTGAACAAGTGTGAACAAATGTGAACAAGTGTGAATAAGTGTGAACAAATGTGAACATATTAAATAAAGCGGGGAAAAAGATATCCCTATACCCTAGGCTCATTAATATCCTAGGATCTAAGTTTGAATGGTAAACTTTGGAACCTACAAATGAGAGACCACATTGTCACGCCCGGAACCCCGGGTACGCGCACATCCCTCGGTAGTCGATTAAAATTGCAACGTTCCCAGGACGCGTCGCCAACCCATTCGTTTTAAGCACATGCGGAAGCAAACTAATAAATCCTAGACAATAATCAAACATGGGATAGTAAAAGCAGGACAACTTATTTTTCTCAAAACATACTTTATAAACACACTAGGTCAACCCTACAAGTTTATATACAAAAGGTCCATCTCAAAAAGAGATTGCTAAGCCACCTTCTCTCTGGACCCTTCAGCCTCGGGCTCCGGGCTCTCCATAGTAGGGACCTAAAAATTTTAAACCACGACAGGGTGAGATAAATCTCAGCGAGTCAACACCCTAAACCCCGATTAGGACGAGAATTCACTCAGAGGCGGCCTAAACAGGCGTCACACACAGACTTACTTTGTCTCAGCACCTCCCTACACATAAGTACGCCACGTATACATATACACACAGCAAACGCATTTCATAACTGGAACACATCAATTCATCTTTCAAACAATCACATGGGTCCCGATTATAAGGCCAAACCCTTATGACACATTCCATTCCGTGCCACACAATTTTGTTCCATAATCAGGCACCGCTATCTCAATCACTCAAGCGTGTCCCAGTTATTTACGACCCAATGGCCACGGCCAACTCAACAATCAGTGGTCATCTGGCATAGCTAGGCGTCGTCTTGCTCCGTCGAGCACGGCAACGTCTACATCTAGATGGCATTCCATAAAGGAGCATCGGCCCAGCCTCCACTACAACCAGCATCCGTTGACATGGGACATCCGAACTTAATCAGGCATCGTCCTGCGTGAACGCATCAGGACGGGTTCCGATAGTGATCACATGCACTTCCATTTCAAATAATGGACTTGGCCAATTTTCTTCATATTAAAAATTCCCAGTAAAATAATTGTGCGTGGTCACACATTCAATTCGAACTATGAAATGTGATACTCTCCCATTTCAAAATTCCACAATTTTATATAGTACATAAAATATTTTTGGCGTAAAAAACCAACACCCGGTATTTTTCTAATTAAATACCATAAAATCAAATTTTTGCAATAATAATTGCCAATCACCATCAAGCACTCATTTTCACAAATAAGCAGTCAATTTCACATATGGACTCATCCACGATGATCAGCGTAAAATTTCACTAACCGGCTATCCCGACACAATTTACACTAAATATAATTAATTAAATAAATTGCAATTAAATTAAATAAATCTAATTTAATTAAACTAACCATGGTTAACTAACCACGATTAACTAAACTAACCCTAGTCAACTAACTAACCTAGGGCAGTAACCTAACTAACTAGTCTAGGTAACTAACTAATTCTAACTAATTAGCTAATCTAACTAGATTACACTAATCCTAATTAACACTAACTAATCCCCCCTTAGTGCAATTAACTTCCAAATCCGAGATTAGGGCGTTAACTCACTGGATTAGCGAGGTGATGGGTTCACGGCGATGGCGACGCGAAGACGGTGAAGACCCGAGCCTACGACGTCTCCAACGGAGGGCCGGACGAGGTTGAAAATAGCCTTGCAAGCCCACGGCTTGAGCTGGAAAACTATTCCGAAGTAGCTGGATAGATAGTTGCTCGAGGAGCTATGGTGGGTCGGAACGGTGGTGAGCTAGGCGGACGGACAGGGGACGAGCGGCTAGGTTGGAATAGTGCGAACGGGCAGAGCTGGCTAGCTTCGGTGGTGGCTATGTGGTGCGATGAGGACTCGGAGCTGGGCGGACCCGCCGGACGTGCGGCTTAGGACGGTGCGGACTAGTGGTTCGGGGCCGCTTGTGGCGGTCAAGTGGCTGAGTTGGAATAGGGCTGGTAGCGAGCTACTAGCTAAGAAGATGGGATGCGGTTAGTGGGGTTGGCGTGAGAGGGGATGAAGCAAAGATGGTAGGTGTGAGGGAGGAAGTTCGGTCACTGGTAGGGTGGAAAAAGGAGCGTCAAGAATAGAATAAATGAAGAAGGAAGTGGGCGGCAAAGGGAGCGGGGGGCGCATGCACGAAGGATGGAGGAGAGAGGGAATGAGAGAGAGGAGGGAAAATTAGAAGTCAAGAGCTTGGCCAATTGGGGGATAAGGGGAACTATCTAGTACTTGAGTGCTAAGGCCCCAAGGGGAAATATCTAGTACAAGAGCTTCAGCCCTCTTCAAAACAACCCGCCAATGGCAATTTTCTTCTCATTTCCTCACCAAATAAGCCAATTTGGTGGCCAGAATTTCCTCCAAAGCTGCCCATACGAATTTCCCTTTAATTCATTTTTCCCCGAAATTCATTTTTCCGCAAAATCCCGAGCTCGACGAAATCGTGACATGCTCGAACGTTCGATTCCCGAAATCGAATTCAATTTCGTGGTTAAAATCGACCGGATGCAATTTTAGTACAACCTAACCTACCGGGTAGATTTTGGGATTTTATCGTGTTTGACCCACAGTCGATAATTTTCGATCCACGTTTGTGCATCTCCGACTCGTAGGCGACTCTTGGTTGTCGTAAAAGAGAAAACGCAAGGTTTCAATTACAGGTACCGAGTACAAAATCGACAGAAAATCGGTTATTGCCGTTCGATGCAAATTTTGTAATCATGCGAAATCACTCACAATTCAATTACATGATTCCGTCGAATCAACCTATATTCGATCACAAATCAATTATAACGGTGTCGTATTGACCTTTGTCGATTATCACGGTTGAGCAATCGATTTCTAATCGAATTCTCAAGTCTGTTGCATTTATATTCCTTAACGGCTTCACCTAATAGGTTAATTAACTCGTGAGTGATCAGCTCAGAGAAAAAGGACCATAGGTGCGTCGACAAAATGCCCATTTCATATAATCAAAAACAGCATCGAAAATTTAGGATGTCACACACATGCTGAGAGAGAGAGAGAGGAGAAGGCCAAGACAAGTCCAACTTTGGACCAAGACAAGTCTACCTTATCTCTTTTGGACATTAGCCAATAAATAACCGAAACAAGTGTCCAATCTAGTATAGAGCCTACTTAGGATCTTGGGAGATAAGATTGTACAGCCATGCATGACCCTTGATTCAAGGCAAAGTGGGAACACTCCTCTTTTCAACTCGAATTTACCTCATTTAATTTTCGAAATTTCTGGACCTTTGTTGTTTGCCAATTTTGCAGAGCTTTTTATGTTACTAATTTGGAGAAGTTTCCTTCATAAAAGTTTTTCGACACATCTTGATCTATAACATGCTTAATTTCGTATTTTTTTGAGGTGAAATGGTTAGGACGAAGGTCCAATCAATTATCGTATAGAACCTGCCCAGTATAGTGAAAACGGTAACCAAGTTGCTTTCTTGAATTTTTATAAAATCTTGCCTTATGAATTTGGACATGCTTCCGTCACAAAAGTTTTAAATGACATCCATATCTACAACATAATAGAATTTCAAATAGTTTTGTGAAGATTTTGATTTCGAAATGAGTCTCTCCCTCTGACCGTTGAATTTGCTCGACGGATCAATTTTTGGGTTGTGTTTAATGAATTGCTGCTCTTTTCACAAAACAAATTTGGCTTAGATTTCTTCATAAAATTTTTTTTTCTAAGATCTTCTCTACAGCATATTAAAATTTTATAATTTTTCGAGTCCGTTTAATAAGGTAATTGTACTGATTTTGAAAGTTGCTCAAAACTATTTTCGCTTTAGAGTGGGAGAACCAGACACCCAACTTGGAGGGAAAGGGGGAAGAAGCCAATCTAGAGTCTTCTTGGCTTGAAGATAAGAATGTATTAAATGCTTTTGGAAGCTAGCTAATCAATGAGTTTAATGAGTCACATGCTAATGTGGTAAACTTGGAAAACAAGTTGTCCAAAGTCCAAGTTTCTCGATGACCAAATCTTAGGTGAATCTTAGGTTATGATGGCCCTAGATTGTTGCCTTGGTGAACAAGGTAAGGACCAACCAATTAGAAGAAGACATTAGGCATTAAAGGGGCTTATGTGTCCCTAGGCGTAGTAGGCAATAATGAGTCAAGATTGAGCCTTGGAGAGCAAGCAAATAGGTGGACCAATCACAAGCTAACACCAAAGGACCTAGGCGCCAACTCGGGAAGATAGGTAGGCCAACTCGTCATTTAGGCGTAATCATGAGTTTGCATAAAAATCTAAGAGGAAGAGGCTTATAAATAGGAGAAGGCATCCTCACATTTTAAGGATGAGCCATTCTCTCCTTTCCTCTCCCTTTCTCCCTTCTCTTTCATGCCCTTCTCTATCAAGTCGCCCCAGACACCGACCGACCACCAAAGAAGCATCTTGGAGCTAGGTCTAGAAAGTAGTAAGTAGACTTTCCTAACTCTTCGATAGGATGATGTACTACGCTTATCGATTTTAGGATCATGTCATTGTTTGCTTGGGTTGGCTTTGTATTGTTATGCTTGTTGTGTCTTTATTGCTTGTTGTTGCATTAAGTAAGTTCATGATCCCGCATGGGTGTCGAGCACACCCGAATGTCAAGGAGAGATCTTGGTGACTATGGACATTGCTAAAGCCTGAGCGAATGGTTTCAAGTTAAGATCACGAGCTCGAAACGCATCCAGCATGACTTTGATTTAATAAAACACAAGAGTCGTTCATTAGTTCACCTTGCACGGCACGCCTTCGGGCCTTTCATTCGGCTAAAAGTTTAAACATAAAATGAATCGGTTGATGCTTGAAATGCATGGACACACAATGGACTTATATGTCGACGCTGGGGGATGCCGAGTCATTGCCTAGGGTAAAGCCTCGGATGCTGTACCGATAGTGAGATCGTGGACGATGCCAGCCCGGGTGAGGCTGATGCTTGGGGGTCACATTGGATGCCCTCTTAATAATGAGATTGGTACGATGCCGGTTGCTAAGGGGGGGACCAATGCCCGGTTGTTACCAAAAGAGTCAATTAATTTCAACTAGTATGATATTAAAAAAGAAAAATGAAAGTTCACGTGTGGTCCATGACTAATACATGTGTGATGCAAAAGCTAGGTTTATTTGATATGTATTGTTAAGTCCTTGCATCACTTTGAGCATATGTTTGAATTGGGCCACTTGGTACTTGAATGAGTTTCATGAGATGCAAGCATCCCTTTTTATGACCGAAATGATCATAAGCCATGGATCTTTGGAAAGCTTGTTCATATGCACTAACTCCTTGTCTTTGATTTTTGAAAGCACATAGATGGTTGAGAGCCTTTCATATGCATAAGCAAGGCAAGGCAACCTTGTTATTGATTTGCCATCGACAAGTGGGTGGTGAGTTTGTATCCGACGATCGACAGCGAGATGTCCTCCTTTAGGAGAATTATGGATTTCTACTTACTGAGTCATCGACTCACTCTTGTTGTTTTCACCATTTCAGGTGTGTGATGGGTGAACCAGGGTCCAAGAAGGGAATGAACCTAGCATTAGGGCCGCTTTTGGGAACAACTCTATAGAGGAATTAGGTTACCCCAGCTTTTTGATTGACTATATATGGAAACGAAAATAAGTAGCCCAGGACTAGGATGGACAAGTAACCAAAACAGCTTTTGATATGTGAATATGTGTATGAAATGTTGCTTTTATTTGCTTGGCTTGCATATGTCTTGCCCGACTTCCATATTTGTTTATATGGGAATTGTTTATGATCGATTCCACATATGCTTAACTAAAGATAAAAAAAAAACTTTCGGGACGTTTGACATTGCCTAGGGCGTCGATGCTAACCCACCGGGTCATGTTCTTGTGCCAGTGGTAGGGCAGGGGTGTGACAACTGGCTTTTGTGATGCACTTTTATTATGCACTTAAAGAGGAAAAAGCACTCGTCTGCTACATAGCGTTAATGGTAATGCCTCGTTTGTTAAATGGAATGCTCTGGTTGAGCCAGCATGCTTGAGTTTGAGCCCGGATGCCTCGAGTAAGCTAGTTTTAGGATGCCCTGGTTAAGTCAGGATGCCTAGGTTGAGGCTGGGTGCCTTGGTGAGCTAACGCCAGGATGCCTCGATTGATCCGGGATGTCCTGGTTGAGCTAGGAAGCCCAGCATGAAGCTGGAAGCCTCGGTCGAGCCGAAAGGGCCTGGCCGAGCTAGCACGATGATAAAAGAATCATGTTATGAATGCCGGTATATGCAAGTATGATATGTTGATGTGTTCATTGATATACTGAAGGTAAGCATGCATTGAAGTATTTCGTAATGGACATCTGCATGTAGTCGAGGTAGAGGAATATGTTTGCCATTGATTTGCATAAGCATTGTATTACGAGTGTTGTACTAGCTAGATTTTGATGATGAGATGTCCTCCTTATAGAGAATTAGGGGTTTTACTTACACCTGTCAAGGCGACGATAAAAGAATCATGTTATCAAGATAAGCTATCACACTTGCTTATCACCTATCAAGATAAGCTATCACATTCGCTTATCACCTATCAAGATAAGCTATTATCTAATCCACTTATCTCTTAATCTAATTACCATTTGCCTTAATTCTAGCCCTAATACTAAGCGTAACCACCATCCTAATCAAGGGTTAGGAAGTTACTCACGGGACCGATTTTCTAGACTTTGATGGCAAGCGGCGGTGGTGACGATGGCACGGCAACTCACGGTTTTGGATGATGGCACAACAATGAATAGCAAGGGCGACGGTGGCTCACGGTCTTGGACAATGGCATGGCACTGAACAACAAGGGCGGTGGTGGCTCATGGCCTTAGGTAGTGGCAATGGCGACAGCATCATGACGGTGAGGGCAGTGACTGAGGATGACAACACAACAAGCGGCGGTGGATGGCAACTCACAATGGTGACAGACCGAGATGAAGAGAGGGGGAGAGAGAGATGAGCCGAGAGAGAGGAAACGGGGAGGTTCAGTTGATGAGAGAAAGAGAATGAGAGGAATGATTGAGATAGTGAGCTTCACAATCAAGTTTCCGCTCTAAGCATTAATGAACCTAGTACCAAATTTCCTAAATTTACTATTGGCCAAGTCATTTACATGGCCACAAATGCCTCTAGAAATCTTCCTATCCAAGTTTCATTAAATGCAAGATTTCATGCATGTGCCATAATAGGAATTGAACTAAGGAAAAGCTAAGTAGTTGGACTCTTCTCTTTCCTTTTCCATTGGGTGCCACTCTCCTCCTTAGATGACCACAAATTTTGTCTCATTAGGTTAACTAGCTTCTAGAATAGGAAAATTAGTGATTTAATTAGACTATAGTCCAAAATACTATTCATGCACATAGGCATTTTAATGTGCTAGCTTAAAAAAATCAAATGTGGGCTTGATGTCCTTGGTAGGCCCTCTTGGTTGGCCATGGGAGAGGCGTGAGGCCTATTGGGCCCGTCCATGACTTAGGTGCTTGTGCCTCCTCGTTCACGGCTCGTTTCCAATTTTTCGAAAATTTACAGTCCGTCGATGAAAATTTGAATTTTTATTCTAAGGTGACCATCTCTTGTTTTTACATGATTCAATAGTTATTGATAGGGGTTGAATTGAGGATGTCATAACTCCTCCCCCTTAAAGAAATTCCGTCCTTGAAATTTGTAGAATTACTCATCCTTTCAAACAAGTGAGGATATTGAGGTCTCATCACATCCTCACTTTCCCAGGTTGTTCCCTCAATAGTTGCCAAATAACCTTGACTAAGGGGATGAGCTTATTGCACATCACCTGCTCTTTTCTATTGACGACCCACACCGGCCTCTCAACTTCAAAATTGAGCACATGTGCCCAGTCGGGTTCATATGTCTTTACCATGGATACATGTTATGAACCTAAGCAAGTTTGGGTGGCAATGCTAATCGATAGGCCAAGGTCCCTATTCATTCTAGAATCTCAAAGGGTCCAATGTACACGGGGCTCAGCTTTCCTTTCTTGCCAAAGCATGACGTTCCTCTCAATGGTGACACCTTAAGAAAAACGTGATCACCTACTTAGATTTGCAATGGCCTTCGTCATTTATCCGTATAGCCCTTCTGGCGACTCTGGGCTATCTTTAGCCTATCCCTGATAATTTAATCGCATCCGCGAATTACTGAACTAGTTCGGGGCCAAT
This sequence comes from Eucalyptus tenuipes, assembly GCA_014182365.1. NCBI lineage: Eukaryota > Viridiplantae > Streptophyta > Magnoliopsida > Myrtales > Myrtaceae > Eucalyptus > Eucalyptus tenuipes. Next base: position 10,931,687 of record CM024541.1, on the reverse strand, counting down.
GTTCTTTCTTTCTCCAACTTCATCCCAACGGACAGATGTTCTGCAGGCACGACCATATAACGCCTCGAATGGTGCCATTCTGATGCTCTATTAGTAGTTGTTATCTTACACAAGCTCGACGAGGTGTAGTTGCTCTTCCCATGCTCCTTTAAAATCCACAACGCAAGCTCATGATATATCCTCAAGGGTCTAAGTAGTCCTCTCGGATTGACCATCTGTCTGTAGATGATAGGCTTTGCTAAACTATAGCTTTGTTCCCCTGGCAGTCTGCAAACTTTTCCAAAATGCTATTGTGAACTTGGGGTCCCAATCTAAAGTGATTGTCAGGGCACTCTGTGCAGACGAACTATTTTTCGCATGTACAGCTCAACATACCTGTCCATGGCAAAGTCTTTTTCTACCACAATAAAATGCGCTGACTTGGTCAATTTGTCAACTACAACCCAAATAGAATCGTTACCTCACAAAATTCATCGTGATGTGCTCCTATTTCCACTCTAGAATTTCTAGGGCTCATAGTAGTCCACCAGGTTGTAATGTTGTGCTTTCACTTGTTAGCATGTCAAGCACTTAGCCACGTGCTTGGCGACATTTGTCTTCATGCTATTCCACTAATAATACTACCAAATAGTGCTTTACATCTTCGTGCTTCCTGGATGTATGCTATAGTTGCTTCGTGAGCTTTTGCCAAAATCTCTTTCTTGAGTTCTGCATTATTAGGCATACATAACCATCCTCGAAATTTCAACATCCCATCCTCTGCTACTTGAAAGTTCGATTTCCAGTTTTTTGCACTCTCTTGCAAAATTCTTTGGATTGATGCATCCGTCCACTCCAGTGCTTTGATCTTGTCTACACTTCAAGTTTGATTCAAAAGGTAGCCATAACACTAGAAGGATCGCTTACCTTGAATCTGAAATTCAAATCTTGCACTCCTTCGAGAAGGATCCATTCTCGGATCATCATTGGTGTACTTATTGACTTTCGAGTAAGCGCATCTACTACCTTATTGGCCCTTCCAGGATGATACAAGATGTCGCAGTCATAGTCCTTGAGAAGTTTTATCCAACATCGTTGTCTCATGTTTGGTTCCTTCTAGGAAAATAGATACTTCAGACTTTAATGGTTGGTGTAGATTGTGAACTTTTCTTCACACAAGTAATGCCTCCAAATCTTTAAAGAGAAGATGATTACTACCAGTTCCAAGTTGTGTGTCGAATAGTTTTGCTCGTGAGGCCTCAATTGTCTAAACGCATAGGTTATTACTCTTCCATGTTGCATCAGGATGCAGCCTAGTCCTTTATTGAAGTGTCACTGTAAATCTCGTAACCACCAAGACTAGAAGGTATCGTTAATACTAGGGCAGTAGTCAACTTGTGTTTGAGCACTCGAAAACTTTTCTCATATTTATCCGTCCAATCGAACTTTACTTCCTTCTTTAGTAGTGTGTCAAGCGTATAGCTATTATAGAGAATTTTTCCACAAATCATCGCTAATAGCCAGCCAATCCTAGAAAACCCCAAACTTCAATCACCGTTGTTAGTCTTGGCTAGTTCATGACTACCTCAATCTTTGCTAGGTTCATCGTGTTCGAGAAAACATCTTCAAGTGATTTTGATGATGTCCAAACCATCCTTAGTAATTACTTACTATATATATTTAGATCAAAGGACAATGCAACATTTATGGTGTGATCCACTAGAAAATTTGCAAATATCATGTTATGACAAACAGCACTAGTCAACCTAAAAAATTAGCTACTGATGATGTTTATGTTGAAGCTCTAAAGATCAGGTTGATGGTGATGTAAAAACCAAGTACATCGAGTGATGTTCGTTGCGTCGGCTAAGTAGCCATTGAAAAACCTAGATTGGCACAACAGCTGAATCAGGATAAAGCATGTAGTAGAGTAGCTAGGTTGTGTGATAGGTTAGTCAGAGACTATAGTGAGAAGACAACAACAGTTGCTAATTTTGGTTAGCCTACAAAAGTGCAAGAAAAAGAACTATATGGGCGAAACCTTCCCTAAACAGTAGCTCAATGGAAACTCTCCAGCAGTCATATGCTTCTCTAAATCATCCTTAATGGATAGAGTGAGGAAGAGTATAAAAGAGAAGACCATGAGGAACCAAAAGAGAGTGCGACACATAAAGGATCAAGTAGCTTACGTATTGTTGTTCTTAGCTATAAGCTCTCTATCATACTTTTTTGATTATCGTGCTAAGGATTAAGTGTACAAGTGTAAGAGCTGCAATTGAGTCCAGATAGTGGGATCTACCGTGTAAATGATTAGTGCTTGCCATTTGTAATTTTCCAAGCAAATTGTTAGTGGAATCCAACCCGTCTTGAGGATGTTAGTTTGAAGAGTGGACATAGACTTATAAATAAAGCCGAACCACTATAACTCTCTATGTCCCACTCTTTTTCATCTCTTTACATACATTGGCATATGGCTAGTTAGTACTTACATAAACATTAGGTTGAGGTGATCTTTACTTTGCAATTAGCTAATTTCCATAAAAGAGCATCCAAGTTTGAAAGCAACCTATTCACCCCCTACAAGTTGTATTGTTAGCCCTAGAAATTGGTATCATAGCTCTGTTGCTTAAGATCTGAAGTGCATTTCTTATCAGTACAAAGATCCTTTATTATGGGTAACCTTAGTAGCTTCTTTACTAATGATGCTCAAGCTCCCAAAAAACCACTATACTTTGACAGGAGTAACTATGACTATTGGAAGCAAAGAATGAAGTCATACATCGAAGCCATAGACCTGGATATGTGAATGTAGTTGCAAATGATCTAGAAGTACCAACTCCTACTGAGGTTCCCGTTCGACAAGAGGGTCAAGAAGCAACATCTGTCAACAATACAAAAGAAGCTCGAGAGGGAGCTACTATTAATGCTAAAACTAAACATTTCATGTATTGTGCATTATCACCATTTAAGTTTAACAGAATTTCTTCTTGTGATACAGCAAAAGAAATCTAGGATTGCATCATGCTAACATTTGAAGGAATCGAAAGAGTCAAAGTAACAAAGCCGAACATCTTACTCGGGAACTATGAGTTGTTTAAGATGAAGTCTGATGAAACAATTACACAGATGTTCACACAATTCACTGAAATAGTGAATCGGCTTGCTTTTCAAGGAAAAATCTACATAGATGCTCTGTGACATCATGAAATTCGAGCCCTCTGAGGGATGAATGAATGTGAATTTCATCAATGCATTGTTGGTTGATCTCACTCGGAATTGATCACTCCTGAGATACTGACCTAGAACTCGTGCGAGTAAAGAACTTGACCTAGAAAAATAACTTGACTGTAAGACTTGCGTGAGGATGATCCTATAGATAGACAGGCCGATTTCAAGGACAACAAGAAGTCTATTCGCGGACAGAACATAATGGAACGATGGGTGATTCTGTTGGACGTATGCCCTAAAGCTACTATGTAATAGTTACATATTAGGGATTTCAGTTGTACTTTCATTATTATTATTTAATTAATGGCAATGACGTATTCATTCATTTGTCCAATTATTTCATATTTATGAATAATTCCATAAGATCGATTAACTAGACCTATTCTTGAGACGTCAAGAATATATGTGACGGGTTCATAGTTAGACTGAATCTTTAAATCGTTCCCGGTCGATGGATTATTGAGTGGATATTAATAATCCTGTTGAGACCGGTGTGTTCTTAACTTCACCATTAAGTATTGGATACTTAAGGGAATGATGAGTCACATATCATTGGGTATTATGATGCCTAAGTTAGAACATAGGTGTTTGTACTAGACAAATTCACTGAACGTGACGCATATGGAACAATTAGTGACATGGAAGCTTTTAGCATGGTCAATGTCTAATTGTTCATGTTTTGGTCTTGTGTAAATAATCCTTAGACCTGAGGCACAATGTTAACTTGTGTGTCGAACAACTATGGTTCACGGGTGCACATAATGCCGGGTCATTGATCCGTCTTTATTCCTGATGGTCATTGTTTGTTCATATACGAAGTTGCACGTGTGTGCAATATGAAATCCGTTTCCTTGTTAAATGCAAGGTATAATAATGATGTCCTATGCGATCTAATTATGACACTGCATTGAAATCCTCGACCGAGGTTGTAACCGAGAATAAATTGTTTATGTCTCGAATAAAATGCATGTCAATTAGATTTGTGCATATGATCGAATTGGTGACTTGACAAATATTCCATGGACTTTGTTTGATCGGGATATAGTAAGCTAGAGGGATTGAATTACACTGTGGCCAAAGCTGACAGGTTCATTATGTTCTTAAAGCATTCACACTATCTGGGTAGCCATGACATATTGCTAGATGTCAATCATGGCTTGTAACCCAAAGATTAATTGGGACAATTAATTCTTTTGGGAGTACTAATGTGTTAGTACAAGTCTTACTACCAGCTTAGTGATGAACCTAGGGATGTCACACACCATAAACAATTAGGATAATGTGGAACAAGAGAGAAATATAATTGCAAATGTGTTTGCAATTACTACAATAGAATTAAGTCGATTTGAAATTAAATTAAATGAAATTTAATTTAATTTGTATTATAGTCACAAGCCTATTTGCATATGATGCACATACATGCCTAAAGTGAATATATGTTAATGTATTCCCAAAAATACATATAAAGATTATGTTCTTTTATTTTTAAAGGGGATTGATTAATTATTTATTTATTCATTTAATTAATTAATTAATAAAATAAAATAAAAATAATTGAAGCTTCGTGCATGTGCACGAATTTGTGCACATGCACAAATTATCATGCACGAAGCATGGATGGTCAGCAACCGCTGACCATCATGCATAAGATCGTGCATTAAGCGGATGATCAGCAATGGTTGCTGATCGTCCATCGATCAGCAACCGTTGCCGATTAGTTTATTATTTTATTTTAAAAGTTGGTTTTGAGAGAGAACAAAAGGGTTGAGAAACAGAGCAAAGTGTGCGTGTGTTTTGTGTCGAGAGACGCGAAAACGAAAAGGAATTCTCTCTCATTTGGGCCGTGACTATAATACATCAAGGATACGGCGGATTGTCTCCACGAGATTGCTAGCACGATCAAAGTGGTGAATATCCGAAAGTTCTCTCTTCCGTTCGACGTCCATTATTAGCGTGTCTGAACTAGAGGTTCGACATTTGTGGGGCTCGAACTGTAGAACATTTCGAACCAATTCATATAAAGCGCGCTTCGAGAGGTAATTCGTTTTAACACCCTTTTATATTCATATTTTTTATTAAAACGCACGAACAATGCCTTCGGAGAATCATGTAAAATATATCATCTTTGTTTCCGCTACGTTGTTTTTGTTAATTTTACCTATACATGATTCATGAAACCCCAACAGATTCCATTTACTATTATCGAACCCGAGAATGACCCTATGTCAATCCTCAGTAATTGTGTACTTTCAAATAAGAATCTATCCTCCGTAATTTCATGTGGTCAAGGACGTCCATGTGTCGAGATGTCTTGAACATGGTTTTGGCACGAGTCGGTTACGCGTGAATCCTCAAAGCCGCCTGTTAGTCTGAGTTGTGACCAAAATGCCATTAGGGAGAAATTAAAATGGCATGAGAATCCAAGATTGGACTTTGAATTATCGAGAACGTCCGGGACGGACTTCGGATGTTGCTACTTCATCAGTCGGCAGCGCCAGTTAAGCCGAGTATTTAGAAAAGGGACTTACGGACCGAGAAAGTGAGCCTGAGAGGATGTGGGCCGAGCAAAGCCAGTGTGGGCCTTAGGCCCAAGGTGGGACAGCCACCATGGTAGGCCCAAGGCAAGCAAGTGAGCCCATTGAGCCCAACCAACCATTTCTCCTTCCAAGCCCATTATCCAATCTTTAGCCTTTTCGAGCCCAACCAATTCCCAAGCCCGTTCCTATTTATTTCCATGCCCATTTCTTAGGCCCACCCATCAATTTCAGCCCAAGGGTAGAATGAGAATTGTGCAAGGTGAAATGACCATTTTGCCCCTAGTTGTAGGGTGCAAAAGTCAAGAGAAGAGAGAGAAAGTGATGTCACTTGCTTGGGAACTTGAAGCAAGCATGTGAGGGCCTTAATGAGGCTTGACATGCTGCCCTCACATCACACTCTCTCCTCTCCTTCACCCCATTTCGACCAGACCTCTTTCCCCTTGTTTTTCTTCTTCTTCCTGCTTCTGCTCCAACTGACCTTTCTCCAAAAACTTAAGTTGATTGTTGCCTTCTCCTACGAATCAGATCCCGTGACACCCACCATCGTCTTCAGAAGGCCCAAATCGTACAGGAAGACCCGGACGCTTGTCAGTCCGTTGGTTCGCCTACTAGCCCGCACTACTCGCCCGTTTTCGCCCGTTTCAGCCATTTTTCTTCTATTCCGACCCTACCTCAGCCCACTCCAACCACTAGCAAGTCCCCCTTGATCCCCAGGTGCCGCCGGTCGCCAGCCAACACCTCGTCGGAGCTCCGATCAGCCGGTTTAGCTCTGTTTCTCTTCTAGCAGTCAGTTTTTTAGAGTTGAAAAGAGAAGCAGAGGTTGTGGCTGTTGTTTCAGCCTGGGGACCACCTTGGATCATCGTGGTAGAGGTCCCTATGCGTCGCCTTCATCGTCGCCGCCGCATCCGTGTCTCCGGCCTGCTTAACGGATGAGTTTAGCTCCTAATCCATCGATTAGTGCATAAATTTGCTTATAGTTGGTTTAGTTAGATTTAATTCTTGTTAGTTGTATTAGTCCTAAGATAGGTGGCTAGATGAATGGTTAAGATTAGTTTAGCTTAATCTCGCTTTATTTGCTTAATGATGCTTATGTGCTTAATTAAGTATGTTTAGCTTTAATTGATTGATTGTTTTATTTAATTAATGTTTTGCTTAATTTATGAATTTAATTTATTACTTATTTAATTATGGAAATTCACTGTTCACGCGACACTATTCACAAGTATTGTTCACGTGGTACTATTCACGTGCACTGTTCATCCAGAATGTGAAAAGTTGTATAAATTCATTGTTGTAATCCTATGAAGTGAATGGATGTGTAAATGCATGGACATCTACATGAATCGAGTGGTTTTCACAAAAAGGGAAAAATAGGTTGTCCGAGGGACATTGGAAGTGGACCGCTTTTATGAGAAAAGGGAGTTGTAGTTGTGTGCTTGCGTGATCATTGAGTTGAATCCGTCCCCGCTGTGTGTCGGGTGGGCCATGCTCCTATGTGGAAAGCCCATGCCTGTGTGGCCGTATTGCTGTGTGTCAGGTAGATTGTGCCTGTGTGGCGATATTGCTGTGTGTCGGGTAGATTGTGCCTATGTGGTCGTATTACTGTCTGTCGGGTAGATTGTGCCTGTGTGGCTGTATAGCTGTGTGTCGGGTAGGCCGTGCTTGTGTGGCCATAACTAATTGGAACGCATGAATGTTGAGATCGTTGCGCCTTATTATGGGGTAAAATTGTGTGGCACGGTATGGGACGTGTCATAACGATTTTACCTTATAATCGGGACGCGTGTGATGGATTGATGCGTGTTGGGTGGCGCACTAAAGTGCAAGAATGTATGAGAATCATGGCATCATTTTTTTTGGTTATGCATGAGTGGACCATATTGTTTATGGCACGCACGCATGAATCGATAACGTGTAGGGTGTGGCAATGGCCAGGTGAGATCGCTTGTGACACGACTCGTATGTGATTGATGAACTGTATCATCTAATGGCCATATGCATTGCGTGTATTGTGCTGAGATTCAATGTGCAGGGTATGGCATACCAAGTAAGGTTGCATGCGAATCGATTTGTTGGTTGTTAGTCATTGCCTTGTTTATGGGGTGGTTCTGAAGAGATACCCTGAGTTGAGTTGGTGTCCTAACCGGGGGCTTAGGGGAGGACTCGCTGAGATTTTAATCTCACTGGTTATTGTATAACCATTTTCAAGTCCCTAGTGTGAAGAACCAGGAGCTTGCAGTGGAAGGGTCGGGAGCATAGGTGGCTCAGTAGTTCTTTTTGGAGATAGATCTCCTGTACATAGACCTTAGAGTTGGCCTCTATGTATAAACTAGTTTGTTTATGAAAAGTGTTTTGGTGAAATGGTATCCTGCTTTTCTATCACATATTTGTGTTGTCTGGGGATTTTATTATACGCTTCCCCATGTGCAATCAAAAGAAATGGGTCGGCGACGAGTCCTGGGACGTCGCTTTCTATCGACCAAGGAAGGGGTTGTTGCGTGCCCAGGGTTTGGGGCGTCACATGCTGAGAAAGTAAACAAGCTCTTATGAGCTCTTCAATGGTGTATCGTGAAGATCTTACTATGGGAAACCATGAGGATTCAACTAATCGCAATGGACGAGCTTATAGGAACATTCATGCCCTATGAAGTTGAACTCCAAAATGAAGAGAATAACTCAAAAGGTAAGAAGGTCATTGCGTTTAAAACTAACCATGATGATACAAGTAGAGAAATATCATCTAATGATGAAGAGAGTGATGAAGACATGGGATTACTTATAGAGAAGTTTAAGAGCCGCATGAGGAAAGGAGGAAATTACAAAGGAAAAAGATCATCTAAACATTCTACTAAGAAAATACTTTATAGGAATAAGGAAGAATCAAAGGTAAAGATATCATGTGCTATGAATGTAGGAAATCAGGACACATAAAATCAAAATGCCCGTATATCAAGAAAAAGCAAGGGAAATTCAAAAAGAAGAACAAGGCACTGAAAGCTGAAACATGAAGTGACACCAAATGTGAATCGTGATGAAGAAGAAGCAAGTCTTTATCTCATGGCCGACTCAAAACAAGAAGAAGATGAGCTAAAATATTATGAATTGTCCTATGATAAATTACAAGTATTTGAAAAAAATGTTTGAGGAACACCAAAAAGCTTCAAAAAGAATTTTTGCTTTAAAAAGGGAGGTTCACGATCTTACCACCAAAAACCTCACTAGCAAAACCCTCATTGACAATCTTAAGAAAGAGCTCGACTTTAAAATAAATCAGCTAAAGTTCCTGCAGGTTGAAAGTGAGAATGTTAAGTATGAAATTTCAAAAATCAGCACCAAATTTTCTCTTGGTTCAAAAACCTTACAACACATTCTTTTTATTCAAATTCCTCACTAGAGCAAGAGTGGTCTAGGACATGAAGGAAATGAAAATGAGACGAATCCTTTTCGAAAAAGAAAAGATATATTAAAGCACAGACCTCCTGTACACTATTACAAATCTCATTTTGTTAAACATTTCACTAAAGCTACTGGTAAGAAATTTCTTGAGTGTTCAAACTTGAAGGATATGACCATTTCAAAATGGACTATCCAAAACATAAAAAGAAATTCAGGAAGATTTGATGGTGTCTTGATCCTAAATCAAAACCTAACCACAAGGGACCCAAGCTTGTATGGGTACCAAAATATGAGATTCTCTTTATTTCATATAGTTTTGAAGAAAAACAAGTGGTACCAAGATAGCGAGCGTTCCAGACACATGACTGGAGACAATAGCAAGTTTATAACGTTTACAATCATAGATGGTGGCATAGTCACATTTAGAGGAAAATATAAAGGAAAATCATCGGGAAAGGAAACATCGGGTCGGGAAATGTAGTTGTTAAAGATGTCTTACTTGTACAAAGGCTAAAGCATAATCTCCTAAGCATCAACCAACTATGTGACGAAGGTTACAAGATAAAATTAGAAAAAGGTAAACGCATTGGCATCAGCAAGGACAAATCACAAACCTTCACTAGGAACAGGTATGACAACATCTATTTACTTGATATCAACTTTGAGGAATCATGCTATCTAATGTTTATCAAGGAAGAATGTAATCTATGGCATAAGAAATTAGGTCAAAACAATGCAAAACAAATCCAGTAGATATCATTTAAAGATCTAGTTTGTGGTTACCAAAAATGAATTACAACAAGTGTGACTCATGTAATGCATGCACACTTGGAAAATGGTTAAGAAATTCTTTTAGATCTACCAAAGCTATTGCTACTAACAGATCTCTGTAGCTATTGCACATGGACCTGTTCGGACCAACACGAACAACCAGTCTAGAAGAAAGAAAATATTGTCTGGTCATAGTGAATGAATACTCAAGATTCACTTGGATAATGTTCTTATAACATAAGAATAAGACATTTCATTCCTTTGAGAAGTTTGCTCGATAAGTTCAAAATGAGAAAGGATACAGCATCACCATTATAACATCCTCGATTCCGGCCCCATAAGGATCGACCATAAGGTCCTAAAAGGATTGATTATGGGCCATTGGACATGGATCAATAGGTTCGATCAGCAAGGAAACATGCATTAGCATAGTCCGACCGACCGACCGATCGACCGACTTGTCACGAATTGATCAAGGTGTTGGCCCTGATATTTCTACCGACTATACCGATGGGATAGAATCACCAATTCCTAAGATGACTTTTTCATCACGAGAATTGGTCAAAGGATGATTTTGGATCGGCGGATGGTCATGGGTCTATATGACCAGTCACAGTTTCCGGTCGCGAGTGATTCCACCCGGTTATGCATCGATACACGGACGATCCGAATTGATCAAATGCGACCGTCTTCAGACCAAAAATGTGTCATTCCCTATTTGATTCTTAGTTATTGGAACAGAATCTCGCATTCGTGATGTTCGATCATGAACCCTACCGATGGAAAGGTTGCCGATCTGTGGCACCCCTCGATGGCACCCAAATCCGTTAGGGTCACCACAAGTACCTTTCACTTTACTCTGATGGTTTGATACTCTGATACCAATAAATTTTAATATATCTCTTATTCCTGGGGGATTATATTTATCAGTTTGGTCCTTGCGCAGAAAATATAGCGGAAGCACATTCAACTATACCCCAACTTGTACACAAAACGATGCACATCTACTAAACGTTTTATAAGTTAATAAGCCGAACACTTTTATTAACATAAAACTAGATGGGCATTTTTAGTCGGTACACCAAAATGCCGTAGTCTTCTACACTCAGATATACTTCAAAAGATGGCCGGCATATTTTCCAACAGTCGTATACTTAAAGTCCATCGATCAGTGTTGGCATCCAAAAGTTCCTTCCTCTGTTGTCCTCCTCCTCGCGGTCATATCCAACCACTCGGTCCATATGCTGGTGGCGGTGGCAGCAGAGGTATCTTGTCTAGTCTAAAATGTTAGTCCCCAAAAAGGGGTGAGTACAACCACTCAGCAATAAAAGATTCACTAAGCCATATCGTGCACAACCATCACTATCCAATTTCATGCAAGATAGACAAAACATGTATAATCAAAGGAAATGAGTGATGTACATCATTTTCATAAAACCTCTCAATGCAATTACAAGTGCGATTTTAAAGCTAAGATGCACCATTTCCGTCACACGGGTCTTGATTATAGAACCAAACTGTTATGACACGTCCCATTCCATGCCACACAATTTAGTCCTAAAACCAGACCACACACACACTTAGTAGAATCATCAATTTTAATATTCAAAAAGGTTTCACCTCCCGGAGGACCAATGTTTGCGTCCCTCCGAGCATTCGCACCCAACCTGGCATCGTGAAAGCCTCCGACATTATGCCACTAGGGCCACCGGACATCCAAACCGTGTTACATCACACCTCCAGGCATCTCGCATCCCACCTGGCATCACGAAGAATCTCCGGGGCTTGCCATTAAAATGGTCACCCCGACCCTCCGGAATTACGTACTGACATACCACCGGGCATCCCCTGGAATTACGTACCGATATACCACCGGGCATCCCGACACTCCCGGGGCATCGTCGACCCGAAGGTCCGACGGCAACATTTACATCTTAATTTATTTCAACACCAAAAACATTTTTTTGATGCAATAACATTTGAAATCTCATGAGTTTTCATTCAAAACCTTTGGTTTTGAATACCATGCCAACTGCCAAAAACCACCATGTCAAATGACAACTCATGATGCATTCACTTTTGGGATGAATTGAGTAAATTTGAAATAAAGGCAATTCGAAAACCAGGATGCACAGTTTTTGTAAAAATTTTGGAATAAACCCCAAATGAACTCAGACACAGAACGTATATCACCTTTTATCGAAATACTACGAAATTTTAGAATGTTAAATTAGAGACATAGATTGACATTTTCCGTGTAGAAACCTAAGTCTATATCTCACTGTATTAAGAGCAGTAATTGCTATAATCTTTACTAACATCCAGTAATGACGTCCGGATTTAGTATCTACGGAGAAAATCGTTTTACTAACCACAATTTGTCCATTTACTCTCAAATTTTGATATGTTATTCCTAAGGATGTGATCTACAACTTTCATTAAGGATTCGAAGTTCAATTCTAACTCGATAATTGCAGAAAATTCACAGAATCATCAAAGGTCAAGCTATTCTCTACGAAACAGCTTACTGTTTTCAATAAGTACACTTCTGTCTTCATGTTTCTACATTCATATAATTATAGCTAGATGCCAAACTCAATCTAATGGATATTATCTTAAGTAAAATGGTTTCTTTCCTATTTTCATCACTATAAATCAAGGCGACACAAAATAAAAGACTTCCTATCTATAATCCTCTAAAACAGAAAACATTTTTACTCTGTTTCCTTCATTTCTAGCTCAAACAAGCCGTTAGTTTTCTCTACCAGCATCTTAAGACTCTTCCACAGCATCTAGCAATACTTTCAATAGGTTCTTATTAACAAAGAAACCTTCCACAGCTCAGCTCAAAGCAAACATCCACACCTCAACTCACTTACCGCAACATACATCACACCTCTTCACTCGGCAATCACTTCGTTTACCTTGCTCGACAATCACAGATTACTCACACTTAAATTTCGAGACATGCAAGACTCTAATGCAACATGCAATGACATATTACTTCAATCTAGTACTCCTCAAGCTCAAATCAACACAAAAACAACAACTTCCCAAAAATCCCAAATATTTCTGAGTCTATTGCACTACATTAGACAATAACAGCATTGCATTACATAGATTGGTGGACTTTTATTGGCCTCAAGTCCTACGGCTCAACGGCAAGCAAAAACAAAGAGCTCGAAGGGTCTCGGGCGTGGCTCGACGGTGGCGAACACGAACGGCATCGACAGCGGCAGCACGTGCACGGCAGAGGGCGATCCTTCTCTCCTCTTCTCCTCTCGCCGTTCACCCTCTCGCAAGAACTCTCTCTCTCACTTGTCGCTACTCGTCCGAGAGAGAAAACGAGAAGAAGAAGAAGATGGGTTTCGGTTTTTGGAGAGAGAGAGAGGGGTTACGAGAGTTAAGAGGGGAAATGGGGCTATGGTCTCGTCCCTAGGCTAGGCTAATCATTAGCAAATCTAATGATGATGTCTCCTTTGCTTGTTTTCGATTTAGTGGAAATAGGAAAACTGTGGGTGATGCGAAGAGAGGAAGGGGTGTCGTGGCTTCCATGCATAACCATTTCGCCAGTTGTCGTTCGACATCCATTAACAGCTTAATCCATATCGTTAGTCTGTTCATTTAATTCCCTTTTGGTTTCACTTGATTTCAATCCTCTTGTAATTTTACAAAGTTATGACATTATATGACATATTAACTATTTAGTGTTAGTCTATAAAGATTTTATCACAAGAAATGTTAAAATTAGAAATTTAATTTATCATTACAATCACTAATCAACTTATCATAATTATAATCTATACACTTAATTGAAAATAAAATCACTCGGGCCTAAATATCTGTCTCTGCCCAACAGCTCAAACTACAACGATCACGGTCCATCAAACTAAATTTACTAATCTAACAATTCTAAATCTTGGCCCGCTCTAAGCTAAGCCCAAGCCCAGCTCTTCCATTCGGCTTATCAAACCCAATTCTAAAATTCATGTGGCCCGCTTACTTCTCGAGTCCACACATTCCTCACGGTCCATCGGGTTCACTTTCTGGCCCAATCTAAATTAATCTAAGTTCCTAATGATTCTGATTACACTAATGAAGGCCGGTGAAATTTGGGATGTCACAACTCTCCCCCACTTCTCAAATTTCTTCCTCGAAATTTGACATCACTCATGTCTCTATAAACAAATGAGGGTACCTTTTCCTCATCTCTTTCTCACTTTCCCATGTGGCCTCTTCCATATCACAATGCTGCCACAATATTTTAACTAGAGGGATTTTCTTTGTCCGAAGGACTTGTTCCTTTCGATCTAGTACCCGAATCGGCTCTTCCAGGTTCCTCACTTTCTCATCCACTTTGATGGCTTCATGATCGAGTATGTGACTAGGGTCTGGCTAGTACTTCCTCAGCATCAACACCTGGAAAACATCATGTAGATTTTCTAGCTTAGGAGGTAGTGCTAGCCTATAAGCTACATCTCCTATCCTTTCGAGGATCTCAAAGGGTCCAATAAATCTGGGATTTAACTTACCCTTTATTCCAAATCATGAAACTCCTTTCATCGGGGACACCTTAAGGAATACGTGGTCTCCCATGTTAGACTCCAAGGGTCTCCTACGCTTATTTGCGTAGCATTTCTGTCGACTTTGGGCTGTTCTAAGCCTCCTCCTGATGATCTCAACAGCTTCTGTAGTAATTTGTATTAGTTCAGGTCTTGTCAGTGTTCTTTCACCTACCTCACTCCAACAGACAGGAGTCTTGCATCTTCTTCCATACAATGCCTCATAGGGAGCCATGCTTATACTTTTCTGAAAACTATTGTTATGTGCAAATTCTACCAAGTTTAACTTTTCATCCGAACTCCCTTTAAAGTCAATGACGCAAGCTCTCAACATGTCCTCTAGTGTTTCGATCACCCTTTATGTTTGTCCGTCCGTCTGTGGGTGAAAAGCGGTACTAAACTGGAGCTTAGTCCCTAAGGCGGTTTGGAGACTTCGCCAAAAGTTTGAAGTAAATCTTGGGTCCCGATCTGACGTGATAGTTACAAGAACACCATGTAAGCATACTACCTGGCTTACATATATCTCAGCATACTTATCCATCGAATAATCTACACGAATTGTTAGGAAATGGCCATACTTAGTCAGGCAATCTACTATTACCCAAATAGAGTCGTGACCACTTGATATCCTTGGTAATCCTTGCACGAAATCCATCGTTATATGGTCCCATTTCCATTCTGGTATATCTAATGGTCTCTATTTACAACACTACGCTTAGATGCTGCACATGTTCTTCGGGTCCTTTAGAATATATCAGGATATCATCAATGAAGACAATCACAAATTGATCTTAGTAGGGCTTAAATATCCTATTCATCAGATCCATGAATGCAGCTAGGGTATTTGTCAATCCAAATGGCATAATTAGGAACTCGTAGTGTCCATAGCGAGTCCTAAATGCAGTCTTAGGAATGTCTTCTTTCTTAATCCTTAGCTAATGGTATCCTGACCTCAAGTCAATTTTAGAAAAGACCGAACTTCCTTGCAGCTGATCAAATAGTCCTCAATTCTAGGTAAGGGATATTTATTCTTAACGGTCATCTGATTCAATTGCTTGTAGTCAATGCACATACGCATTGACCCATCCTTCTTTTTCACAGCAAGAGTTCTACAAGCTTAACCATGCTTCCGCTGCGCCACTCTGATAAAATTATCCCAGAAACACTGCCCTCCCAGTTCAATTCATAGTTTGGTTCATTCCTACCCCCCTTTTGCCATCCTAGAAGCCTGCCAGGAGCCGCTCCTTGCTCAAGTGCTCTGGCCTCAGCATCCACACCCCGCCCTCATCGGACCGGGTCGTTACGGTTTGACCGGCTTTCACCCGGTTCGAACCCGAACTACACATCTACTGGAGGGTCTCGTTTCAATAGGGACTAACTCATAGAGGTATTATCCGTTTGGCCTATCCCATACTAAGCCTTACGGTTTTATCCTTTGGCGCATGGGTAAGCACTATCCCAGGAGATCATCCATCCTAGTCCATTGCTTACGGAGCCAGTCCATTTCTACAATGACGTCAAAGTTATATATAACTATCACTACTAAGTCCATTTCCAAATCTCATCCCCTTATGGTTATCTTATACTTCTCACATACTAATGTGAACAACACCATGTCCTTCAGTGGTGTAGAAATACGAAGAGGCATATATAAAGATTTGGTTCCTTTTTCTCATAATCTATATTTCTCAGACATAAATGAATGCGTATCACTCATGTCAAATAGCGCATATGTCTTCTTGCCATTTATAGAAATCGTACTTGAGATAACATTTTCGGAAGCTTTCGCTTCCTCTTGGGTGATCGCGTACACCCGTCCTTGTGCTGGTGGCCTCTGTGGATTCCTTGGTGGGTGTGGTCCAGCTGCATGTTGCTGCACTTGTCGCACCGAGTTGACATTCGACTGCGACCCATCTTGTGGACAATCTCTCTTAAAGTGCCCTATTTGCCCACATCCATTACATCTCAGTTGGCCATTACAAGGTCCTGGTCCATGTTGTCCACCACACCTCTGGCAAATACCATCCTGGTAGGGTGCTTTCCCAAAAGTCGGGCCACTCCAAGCCTTTCTAAAACTTCCAAAGTTAGTCTTTTTCTTAGATTCCCAAGGCTGACCTTGACTAGGATAGGTCTCTTACCCCATCTGATATCACTAAGGGTCGACTGCTTTCCAGATTCTGATTGTTCTCTCACTAACTCTTGCTCTACCAACTGTGCCCTTTCATAAATTTCATTATAATCTCTTATATTCAAAGGCACTAGTTGTTTTCTGATATCAGTCCTTAGCCCTTTCAGGAATCTCTTAGCCTTTTCCTCTCAATCCTCAATCAATCTGGGAGCATATCTAGACAATTCAGAAAATTTTGCTTCATACTGGTCTACTATCAGCTCTCTTTGTTCTAACTGAACAAATTCTGTGATCTTCTTATCCCTGGCACAGTAAGAGAAATGCTTTCTATTGAAAGCTCTAACAAACTCATCCCAGTTTATGTCAGTACCTGGTGGAAAGATTGTGTCTTTTGAAGCTCTCCACCAAAATTTTGCATTTCCCTCCAATTGGTACTCTGCTAAGGTTATCTTTTCAGCATCATTACAGTTCAACAACCGGAAAATCCGTTCCATTCCATCAATCCATTGCTCCGCCTCCTCAGGACTTCCTGTTCTACTAAACCTAGGTGGTTTCAACTTCAGAAACTGCTCCACTAGTCCTTGAGGGTGACGTTCTGTTCCGGGTTGTTGCTGTTGTTGCTGAGCTTGTCTTTCCATCAAATTTCCTATATTGGCCAATGCCTACAGGATATCTTCCATCCGAGGTTCAGCTCTTGAAGCAGAGGCTTCAGCCCTCGATGGATGAGAACTTCCAGTTCATACCATGATTTCCTGTAGTTTTCCAAGCATTCGCCTCAGGAACAGTTAGTGACTCAATGTCACTGGTCAAATAACTAAAACAAAAGGGGTTACTAAAGTCACATAAGTAACATCAAAAATGTCACTGACACACAAAGGTAACTCACAATAGTTACCAAACATCTACGAGTGAAAATCTATCACCCGTTGTTCAAAGTTAGTCAACTACCCTTGGTTAGTATCCTATGGTGTGCATCATTCTATCCTCATTTCCTTCTGAGGCACCTTATCACTCCACATAAACCATAGCTCTGATACCAAAACAGCTGTGGCACCCCTCGACGGCCCCCAAATCCGTTTGGGTCACCACAAGTACCTTTCACTTTGCTCTGATGGTTTGATACTCTGATACCAAGAAATTTTAATATATCTCTTATTCCTGGGGGATTATATTTATCAGTTTGGTCCCTGCGTAGAAAATATAGCGGAAGCACATTCAACTATACCCCAACCTATATTCAAAACGATGCATACCTACTAAACGTTTCATAAGTTAATAAGCCGAACACTTTTATTTACATAAAACTAGATGGACATTTTTAGTCGGTACACCAAAATGCCGTAGTCTTCTATACTCGGCTATACTTCAAAAGATGGCCGACATATTTTCCAACAGTCGTATACTTAAAGTCCATCGATCAGTGTTGGCGTCCAAAAGTTCCTTCCTCTGCTGTCCTCCTCCTCGCGGTCATATCCAACCACTCGGTCCATCTGCTGGTGGCGGTGTCAGCAAAGGTATCTTGTCTAGTCTGAAATGTTAGTCCCCAAAAAGGGGTGAGTAGGGGTGAGTACAACCACTTAGCAATAAAAGATTCACTAAGCCATATCGTGCACAACCATCACTATCCAATTCATGCAAGATAGATAAAACATGTATAATCAAAAGAAATGAGTGATGTACATCCTTTTCATAAAACCTCTCAATGCAATGACAAGTGCGATTTCAAAGCTAAGATGCACCATTTCAGTCACACGGGTCTTGATTATAGAACCAAACTGTTATAACACGTCCCATTTCATGCCACACAATTTAGTCCTAAAACTAGACCACACACACACTTAGTAGAATCATCAATTTTAATATTCAAAAAGGTTTCACCTCCCGGAGGACCAATGTTTGCGTCCCTCTGGGCATTCGCACCCAACCTGGTATCGCGAAAGCCTCTGGCATTACACAACTAGGGCCACTGGGCATCCAGAGCGTGTTACATCACACCTGCAAGCATCTCGCATCCCAACTGGCATCACGAGGAATCTCCGGGGCTTGACCCTCTGGAATTACGTACCGACATACCACCGGGCATCCCCCGGAATTACGTACCGATATACCACCGGGCATCCCGACACTCCCGGGGAAAACTCTGGGGCTCACCATGAAAATGGTTACCCCTACCCTTTGGAATTACGTACCGACATACCACCGGGCATCCCTCGGAATTACGTACCGATATACCACTAGGCATCTCGACACTCCCGGGGCATCGTCGACCCGAAGGTCTGATGGCAACATTTACATCTTAATTTATTTCAACACCAAAAACATTTTTTTGACATAACATTTGAAATCTCATGAGTTTTCATTGAAAACCTTTGGTTTTGAATACCATGCCAACTGCCAAAAACCACCATGTCAAATGACAACTCATGATGCATTCACTTTTGGGATGAATTGAGTAAATTTGAAATAAAGGCAATTCGAAAACCAGGATGCACAGTTTTTGTAAAAATTTTGGAATAAACCCCAAATGAACTCAGACACAGAAAGTATATCACCTTTTATCGATATACTACGAAATTTTAGAATGTTAAATTAGAGACATAGATTGACATTTTCCATGTAGAAACCTAAGTCTATATCTCACTGCATTAAGAGCAGTAATTGCTATAATCTTTACTAACATCCAGTAATGACGTCCGGATTTAGTATCTACGGAGAAAATCGTTTTACTAACCAAAATTTGTCCGTTTATTTTCAAATTTTTATATGTTATTCCTAAGGATGTGATCTACAACTTTCATTAAGGATTCGAAGTTCAATTCTAACTCGATAATTACAGAAAATTCACAGAATCATCAAAGGTCAAGCTATTCTCTACGAAACAGCTTACTGTTTTCAATAAGTACACTTCTGTCTTCATGTTTCTACATTCATATAATTATAGCTAGATGCCAAACTCAATCTAATGGATATTATCTTAAGTAAAATGGTTTCTTTCCTATTTTCATCGCTATAAATTAAGGCGACACAAAATAAAAGACTTCCTATCTATAATCCTCTAAAACAGAAAACATTTTTACTCTGTTTCCTTCATTTCTAGCTCAAACAAGCCGTTAGTTTTCTCTACCAGCATCTTAAGACTCTTCCACAGCATCTAGGAATACTTTCAATAGGTTCTTATTAACAATGAAACCTTCCACAGCTCAGCTCAAAGCAAACATCCACACCTCAACTCACTTACTGCAACATACATCACACCTCTTCACTTGGCAATCACTTCGTTTACCTTGCTCGACAATCACAGCTTACTCACACTTAAATTTTGAGACATGCAAGACTCTAATGCAACATGCAATGACATATAACTTCAATCTAGTACTCCTCAAGCTCAAATCAACACAAAAACAACAACTTCACATCAAATCATCCACCATTCAACTAGATCCACCCTTCGGCATCTAACCTCCCAAAAATCCCAAATATTTCTGAGTCTATTGCACTACATTAGACAATAACAGCATTGCATTACATAGATTAGTGGACTTTTACTGGCCTCAAGTCTTACGGCTCAACGACAAGCAAAAACAAAGAGCTCGAAGGGTCTCGGGCGTGGCTCGACGGTGGCGAACATAAACGGCATCAACGGTGGCAGCACGCGCACGGCAGAGGGCGATCCTTCTCTCCTCTTCTCCTCTCGCCGTTCACCCTCTCGAAAGAACTCTCTCTCTCACTTGTCACTGCTCGTCCGAGAGAGAAAACGAGAAGAAGAAGAAGATGGGTTTCGGTTTTTGGAGAGAGAGAGGGGGGTTACAAGAGTTAAGAGGGGAAATGGGGCTATGGTCTCGTCCCTAGGCTAGGCTAATCATTAGCAAATCTAATGATGATGTCTCCTTTGCTTGTTTTCGGTTTAGTGGAAATAGGAAAACCATGGGTGATGCAAAGAGAGGAAGGCGTGTCGTGGCTTCCATGCATAACCATTTCGCCATTTGTCGTTCAACATCCATTAACTGTTAATCCATATCGTTAGTATGTTCCTTTAATTCCCTTTTGGTTTCACTTGATTTCAATCCCCTTGTAATTTAACAAAGTTATGACATTATATGACATATTAACTATTTAGTGTTAGTCTATAAAGAATTTATCACAAGAAATGTTAAAATTAGAAATTTACTTTAGCATTACAATCACTAATCAACTTATCATAATTATAATCTATAGACTTAATTGAAAATAAAATAACTCGGGCCTAAATATCCGTCTCTGGCCCAACAGGCTCAAACTACAACGATCACAGTCCATCAAACTAAATTTACTAATCTAACAATTCTAAATCTTGGCCCGCTCTAAGGTAAGCCTAAGCCCAGCTCTTCCATTCGGCTTATCAAACCCAATTCTAAAATTCGTGTGGCCCGCTTACTTCTCGAGTCCACACATTCCTCACGGTCCATCGGGTTCACTTTCTGGCCCAATCTAAATTAATCTAAGTTCCTAATGATTCTGATTACACTAATGAACGTCGGTGAAATTTGGGATGTCACACGATCGAAATGAGCCCAGGGATAGATCTAGCTATTCCATCACTAATTCTAAGGTCCATGAGTGCCTTGGTTTAGTGTTACGCCATGGGTAGCCTTAGGATTGGCCTTGAACCGATCGAAGGACAATCGACCCTATTGGCCAACCGACCGTCCAAAGGAACGGTTTGGGCCAATATGGAACATAATGGCCGAACCTCGAGTGTACATGATTCAATTTTTCGAGGTGTACCTAATGATCCCTTCCTCGGCCCTGGAATCAACTTGGATGATAGAATTCTCTAGACTCGCCTTCTTGAGAAAAGAAAGAAAAGTAAAAGAGAATTATAGAATCTCTTCATTAAATAAAGGAGGATGAAGTGTCAAAGCTAACCTAGGACCTAGTTGGAAACTTGGAAGATAAGGATGCCCAACAATTAATGCTTCTTGACCAGGTGGGACACTTCCTTTTTCCAACTAAGATTGCCACATTTGATTTTTGAAATTTCAAGACCTCCGCTATTTGCCAATTTTACACAGATTTTTTTGTCCGAATTTAAAGAATAGTCCTTCATTAAAGTTGTTCTAAATATCTTGATCTAAAACATACTTAAATTTTATATTTTCCTGAGGTGAAATGGTAGGGACGAAGGCCCAACCATTCACCATCTAGAACCTGTCCCGTGTAGTGAAAACGGTGACCAAGTTACCTTCTCGAAAATTTTTTTAAATATTTTCCTTTCAAATTCAACCGTACTTCCTTCATGAAAGTTTTAAAGAGATTTGGGAAGATTTGGATTTCAAAATGAGTCTCTCTCTCCGACTGTTAAATCTACTCAACGGACAAATTTTTGGGTTGTGTTCAGTGATTTACTGCTCTTTCGACAGCATGATTTGGACTTGGCTTTCTACATGAAAAGCGTCATTCAGGATTTTATCTACAACATATTAAAACTGTATAATTTTTCAAGCTCATTTGATAAGGTATTGACACTGATTTTGAAAATTGCTCGAAACTGGTTTCACCTCAAGATAAGAGGGCCACACCCCCAACTTGGAAGGGGATGGGGCTTCATGCCCAACTTAAGGAGCAAGGCTAATCTAGAGTCTTCTTAATTTAGGATAAGGATGCATTAAATATCTTGGACTCTATTTCTTCAATGCCAAGTTGAGGTGTCCCTCAAAGGAATAGGCTATAATGCCTCCTAACCTAAAAACTTGGAGAGTAAGTTTGTGATATGATGATATCTAGTCTAATGATTACTCAAGATTCAAACATTAAATGGGAGAGAATTAGTCGTTGGCTTAGGTGTCCCCATAATAATTACATGTAATGATTTCATGATGACTCAACCCCTTAGATGGACCAATGGAAAGATGAGCAAGTGTCGCCCCTAAGAACTAGACTTGCCACCCATCTCTTTAGCTTGACACCTCCTCAACCTAGATTGTCCACCTACATGAAGATGATTGGTCCATTTGGAAAGATCATCATGAGGGGTTTACCTATAAATAGAGGCATTCCCTTCTCTCATTTCCATACCACCTCATCTTCCTCCCTCACTCTTTCAACCTCACCCGCACCATCGCCGTCTCTCTTTCTCATAGCCACGCTCTCTTGCTCGTTTGCCAGCCTGCACATTGCTCGGTAATCTAGGCCGTCCCTTGAAGTGGAGTAAGTGGACCTTACTAATATTTGGCTAGAACATTGTGTTACGCTATTCCAAGTGTGTGACAAGTCCTTGACTGAAGTTGGTTGGCTTGTTGCTAATGGTTGGGATGTGTTTACTTGGATCAGTTTAGACCTTGTTCCTTGATTGAGTTCGATCCTTGTTTGATGAGCTTTAGCTCATGCTTTGGCTTGAGTTGCTTGGAAGAAGCTCAGTTTGTGTGTTTATTTGATATGTTTTGGTTTTTGCTTTGATACAAACCTATTTTAAAAGCATTTTGTGAAAGCTTGCTATTTCCTCACAAATTTCAAAACCATTTTCACAAGTGCATGCTCTAGTTCACGCCCCGAGCTTCGAAAAAAGGGCTTTGTCTGCCTTGACATACGTGGGATCATGACGGATTGGTCCTTTCTTAGTCTTGGTGCGATATCAAGGCATATTGTTCCCGAGCCAACTTTGGTACTAGGTCGGTGAACATGTTACAATGGTTCAGTCCTTTCATGGTCTCGGTGCAATATTAAGGCGTATCGTTCCCGAGCCAAGTTTGGTACTAGGTCGGTGAACATGTCATGACGGGCCAGTCCTATCATGGTCTCGGTGCGATATCAAGATATATCGTTCCCGAGCCAAGTTGGGTACTAGATCAGTACTCAAACGTGTCGGATCAAGTCGTGATCCTTGATTCGTGCTCGACATGCTTAACGTCTCGGTTTCGGTAAGTCATTTCACACACTGATACATGGCATGCCTTCGGGCCCTTGAACTAAAAGTGAAGATAAGAACTGGATTGTGATGCTTGATGCATGGTCACACGATGGACTAATTTCCAGCCATCAACCAATGGATTTCGGCAACATTGCCCGACAGACTCATCGTCGGAGGACTACCGTCACCCTTGGATTAGGGGACATTGACATTGCCCGATTAAGTTTGGATGCTTGATAGATGCATAGTTGGAGGACCGCCGTCACCCTTGGATTAGGGGACGTTGCCCGATTAAGTTCGAATGCCCGGTGGATTCCGGAAGAGTCGATGCATTTCAACTGTTAATAAATGAATCTCGCGTGCATGAGTTCCTCACATTATGAAATGGATTTCGATTATGCTTGCTTATGAGTGAGGCGTGAGTTCCTCATACTTTGGAATGGATTTTTTTTATGCTTGTATAATATTGAGTGGGGCTTGAGTTCCTCATGTTGTGGGTGAATATTGGTTTATTCTTGCATACTATTGATTGAAGATTCCTCATGTTTCATCCAAGACAAAGCTTTTGTTTTGATAGTGATCTGTCATCGACTAGTGTTTTGGATGAGTTATATGCTTGTTGATAGGCTAGGCATCCTTCTACCCGGAAGTTAGTGGGTGTTACTTGCTGAGTCTATGACTCACCCCGTTGTTTTTTAGGATTGTAGGCATCGAGGTCTCCCACTAGTGTCGGAGTTGCAATCTTGCTAGAGGAGCTAAGGTTTACTTGACTTTTGGAGTGTAGAAAATATAGTGGTTGTAAATATAATGGCCCGTGATAGAATGGATTGTAAACGTAGCTAATGTAATTGTATATTTGCAAGTGGTTGTTTTCCTGGCTGCTTGTTGTTGTCTGGGTATTGTTTGTAATGCTTCCACATGTACTTAATGAAAAGATAAAAGGAATAGGACGGCAATGTGCCTGGGATGTCGCAAAAATAACCCCCGTCGCTTATGACCCTGGAGATGGAGTTGGGGTCATAACAGTTTTGCTATCAGATCGGGGTTATTATCTGGAGTGATAAGGTGTGCTGGGATATGAGATAGTTAGCTAGGGAAACACCTCGTGCATGTGATTGCTTGATTGATATTTGACGGTAGTTCGTGATTACTGACTTGTTATAGTGGTACAGAAAAGTTCCCTTAGAATTCCTATAGTTGTTCTATAGGTTTGTCCCATGAGCACTCAGGATTAGGTGACCACGAAAGGAAACAATAGAATTAGTCATGTTGACTGTTTACCATTTGAAGGAATAACAATCAGAGTCCGCAGTAGAAAGACGAAGGAAGGCTAAGCCCAAGGTATGTAAGACCTTTAAAATTCTTGAAAGAATAGGTAATTTACCCTACTGGCTGGCTTTACTGCCAAGACTTGCTCAAGTACACGATGCGTTTCAAGTGTCGATGTTGAGAAAATATGAGCCCAATCTAGCACATGTGCTGAACTTCGAAGAGATCGAAGTAAAAGACCGGGTGTTGTATGTTAAGGAGCCGGTGCGGATCGTGGATCAAAAAGAGCAAGTCTTGCGCAATAAAGTCATTTTCGTAGTTAAGGCCCCATGGCAACATCATAAAATGGAAGATGCAGGATGGGAAAGTGAGGAAGTTATGAAGTGCCAGTACCCCCATCTTTTTGGTTGATCGGTACGCATTTAAAATTTTGAGGACAAAATTTTTTAGGGGGAGAATTGTAACATCCTCGATTTCGGCCCGGTAAGGATCGGCCATAAGGTTCTAAAAGGATCGATTATGGGCCATTGGCCATGAATCGATAGGTTCGATCGGCAAGGAATCGTGGATCGACATGGTCCAACCGACCAACCGACCAACCCGTCATGAATTAATCAAGGTGTTGGCCCCAAATTTTCTACCAACCATACCAATGGGATAGAATCACCAGCTCCTAAGATGAATTTTTTATCACGAGAATTGATCACGGGATGATTTTGGATCGGCGGATGGTCATGGGTCGATCCGACCGGCCGCAGTTTCCGATCGTGGGTGATTCCGCCCGATTATGCATCGATACACGAACGATCTGAATTGATCAAATGCGACCGTCTTCCGACCAAAAATGCATCATTCCCTATTTAATTCTTAGTGATTGGAACGGAATCTTGAATTGGTGATGTCCGATCGTGGATCGGTAATGCAACGACCATGAACCCTACCGATGGAACGGATGCCGATCGGAATGAGCCCAAGGATAGATCCGACTACTTCGTCACTAATTCTAAGGTCCATGAGTGCCATTTTGTGAAAGCTTGTTATTTCCTCACAAATTTCAAAACCATTTTCACAAGTGCATGTTCTAGTTGACGCCCCGAGCTCTAAATCAAAGGCTTTGTCGGCCTTGACTTACGTGGGATCATGACGGATTGGTCATTTCTTATTCTTGGTGCGATATCGAGGCATATTGTTCCCGAGCCAACTTGGTACTAGATCGGTGAACATGTCATGACGGGCCAGTCCTTTCATGGTCTCGGTGTGATATTGAGGCATATCGTTCCCGAGCCGAGTTTGGTACTAGGTCGGCGAACATGTCACGACAGGCTAGTCCTATCATGGTCTCAGTGCGATATCGAGCTTTGTCATTCCCGAGCCAAGTTGGGTACTACATCGGTGCTCAAACGTGTCGGATCAAGTCGCGATCCTTGATCGTGCTCGGCATGCTTAACGTCTCGGTTTCGGTAAGTCATTTCACACACTTATGCATGGCACACCTTCGGGCCCTTGAACTAAAAGTAAAGATAAGAACTGGATTGTGATGCTTGATGCATGGTCACACGATGGACTAATTTCTAGTCGTCACTCGATGGATTTCAGCGACGTTGCCCGACAAACTCATCGTCAGAGGACTGCCGTTACCCTTGGATTAGAGGACATTGCCCGATTAAGTTCGGATGCCTGACAGATGCATAGTTGGAGGACCGCCATCACCCTTGGATTAGGGGACGTTGCCCGATTAAGTTCGGATGGCCGGTGGATTCCGGAAGAGTCGATGGATTTCGACTGTTAATAAATGAATCTCGCATGCATGAGTTCCTCACATTATGAAATGGATTTCAGTTATTCTTGCTTATGAGTGAGGTGTGAGTTCCTCATACTTTGGAATGGATTTTGTTTATGCTTGTAAAATATTGTTTGGGGCTTGAGTTCCTCACGTTGTGGGTGCATATTGGTTTATGCTTGCATACTGTTGATTGAGGATTCCTCATGTTTCATCCAAGACGAAGTTTTTGTTTTGCTATTGATCTGTCATCGACTAATGTTTTGAATGAGTTATATACTTGTTGATAGGTGAGGCATCCTCCTACCCATAAATTAGTGGGTTTTACTTGCTGAGTCTACGATCACCCCATTGTTTTTCAAGATTGTAGGCATCGAGGTCTCCCACTAGTGTTGGAGTTGCAATCTTGCTATAGGAGCTAAGGTTTACCCGGCTTTTGGAGCGTAGGAAACATAGTGGTTGTAAATATAATATCCTGTGATAGAATGGCTTGTAAATGTAGCTAATGTAATTGTATATTTGCAAGTGATTGTTTTCCTGACTGCCTATTGTTGTCTGGGTGTTGTTTGTAATGCTTCTACATGTGCTTAATGAAAAGATAAAAGGAATGGGACGGCGATGTGCCTGGGACGTCGTAAAAATAACCCCCGTCGCTCGTGACCTTGGAGATGGAGTTGGGGTCGTGACAACCATCATCAGAACTGACCATGGAGGAGAATTTGACAACCAAAATTTTGTTGAGTACTGTGATGCAAATGGAGTGGAACACAACTTGTCCACTGCTTACACTGCTCAACAGAATGGGATAGCAAAAAGAAGAAATCGATCACCGCAAGAAATGGCTAAAACAATTATGATCGAAAGTGGTGTACCTACTTATTTCTGGGCTAAAGTTGTTGCCACTACATGTTACACACTTAATAGAGTATTATTGAGACCGATGATAGAAAAAACTCCATACAAAATATTCAAAGGAAGAAAGCCTACTTTGCATTACTTCTATGTATTCAAATGCAGATGGTCTATTCTCAAGAATACAAATGACAACATCGGGAAGTTTGATACATAGGCTAATGAAGGATTTTTTAATAGCTACTCAATTACGAGTAAGGCCTATCGAGTCTTTAACAAATATTCAAAGGTAGTCGAAGAATTCATAAATGTGAAGTTCATGGATGATCAAAAAGCAGTGTAAGCTGATGATTGCGAAGACATCATACATATATCCACACCAATTGCTCATAAAAAATAGCAATCGTAACCATCAACCAATTTTCAAATCAAGGACAACGATGTATGGGAAACAAATAATAGGAAAGGTGGACGAAGGAATCAAAACAAGATCATCTCTTAAGAGTATGCTAAATTCCTTGACTCTCATATCCCAACTTGAGCCCAAGGAAGTGGAAAATGCTCTCAAGGATGAAAGCTGGATTGAAGCCATGTAAGAAGAATTACA
Source organism: Eucalyptus tenuipes (assembly GCA_014182365.1). NCBI lineage: Eukaryota > Viridiplantae > Streptophyta > Magnoliopsida > Myrtales > Myrtaceae > Eucalyptus > Eucalyptus tenuipes. Next base: position 10,903,692 of record CM024541.1, on the reverse strand, counting down.
TCAATTCAAAGTCAACGATGTATGGGAACTAGTTGCAAGACCTAAAGATCATACAGTAATTGGAACCAAATGGGTATTTTGAAACAAACTTGACAAAACAGATAATGTTGGAGATAACAAGACAAGACTAGTCACTAAAGGATACCTACAGGAGGAAGATATTGATTTTGATGAAACTTATACTCTTGATGCTAGATTAGGGGCTATATATTTATTATTAGCTTATGCTTGTTTACATTGTCACGACCCCAACTCCATCTCCAGGGTCACGAGCGGCAGGGGTTATTTTTGCGACGTCCCAGGCTCGTCGCCGTCCCGATTCTTTTTATCTTGTTATCATGCGCAAGCGGAAAAGTGAAGAAACAACTCCCCGAACAAACAACAGCTGAAGACTAGGACATACATCGCACAGAACACACCGATTCATAATATAACAGTACTTTTACAAGCCCTTTCTCTACGAGCCCTCTTTTCTTTTACATCACAATACAAGTTTCCAAATAGGCTGGGGAAATCCTATCTCCTCTAGCGTGACTATAGCTCCCAAAACGATGTGAGACTTCCATGCCTACAAGACGAAAGATGAGGGGTGAGTTTTGGGAAACTCGGTAAGTAAAATTCTTAGCTTTCTACTAAGAAAGCATCTCATCATCAATGTCACGCCCCGATCCTCAAACGCATGCCCATCCCTCACCTGGTCGATTAATAGCGACGTCCTAGGATGCATCACCGACACTTTTCAATTTGATACGCATGCGGAAGCATATAATAAATCCCCAGACAATAAAATAATGGGATAGAAAAGTAGGGCCATATTTTTCACAACTGAAAAACCACAACCAAACTTTTACATAAAGCAAACAATATAGTACATAATACAATACTATTCATGAGTCTTACCTACTGTACACCGATCAAAACTCATAGTTTGCAAAACAGGAGAGGATCTCAGTCCTCATCCAGGTCGTACTCGGGATCATCCTGATCCTCCTCTGATTCCTCCTCACTAAGTTCATTTTCTTCAAGCTCTTCTTCTTCTTCTTTAGGCTCATCCTCGGCTTCAGCTGCCGGCTCGTCCATAGGCTCCTCCTCCTGCTACTCCTCCTGCTCCACGATCTCACCGTCCTCTTCGTTCCAGTTGTCATCGTCGACTGAGTACACGGGAGTATGAGCTTCGGCCTCAAGCTTCGGGTCCTTAACATCCACTACCGATCCATCCTTATAATCGGCCGTTCCTTCTCCGAACGCCTCTTCCAGAACGTATATAGGCACGTCACCCTCAAGTATGGGACCCTCTTTTTGCCCATCAAAGTATTCACGGTACCACGACCGATATTCGTGGGGCCTCAAGGAGTCCTAACCCACGTCAACCTAGACGGTCGACTTAACCAATACGTAATCTAGTCCTTCTGGGTGAGGGTGTATGTGGAAGTGGATCCCTAACTCTGTGAGTTCTTGAGGGATACCAAAATGCATCAGAGGACGAGGAGGTGGAGGTGCTACCATCTAGGGGCCTGAGATGGTTATCCAATAACCAATGAGACCATGTCTCAGCAAGTTCTACCCCCTAAGACTCGATTAGTAAACCAATACACTATGGACTACCAAAGCACACATAGGTCAGAGGACTTACCTTGGCCTCAAATCCCACCTGCAAATCAGTACAATTCAAATAGGCACCCAATCATATTATCACGGATCGATAACTCGATCAATCGACCTAGTCGATTATATGTCAACCGGACCATCCCTTGGTCATTTCCATCCATACTATACACTTTCCAGTATAATATACTTAGTCACCGAGCCACGTGCATTCTCTAAGGTGACCTATTCGCCAAGGCGACATACTTAGTCATCGAGCCACGTGCATTCTCTAAGGTGTCTTATACACCAAGGCGATATACCAATCTCCGAGGCCCGTGCATTCTCTAAGGCGCCAAATTCGCCAAGGTGAAGTACCAATCGCCAAGCCACGTGCATTCTCTAAGGCGATATACCAAATCACCGTGCCACGTGCATTCTCTCAGCTGACTTATTCGCCAAGACGACGTACTAACCATCGAACGACGTGCCATTTCCAGGTGATACATATATATGCTCAACGATTCACGTGCATTCTCTCAAGTGTCTTATACACCAAGGCGACATAACGGTCACCGAGCCACATCATACAGTATTTTCTTTCACTTTTATCTTACTCGATAAAATATCGTGCGTGGACACACGGCCGGCTTTAGCCAAAATACCATATTTTTCTTTCTATAAGTCTCACCATTTTCTATAGTCCACCAAGATGTTTTTGGCACTGTCAACCGATGCCCAATTATTTTTCAATTAATTATCACAATTAAATAATTTAGGAAAATAATCCTATAATAACAATTAAATCATTTCAGCAAAAAATAAAGCTCAATTAAGTAAACGGGCTGCACCAGGATAATCAGCATAAAATTCCGGTCGTTGACCATCCGGGTCTAATTTTCAAAAAATAATTAATTAATTAAATAAATTCGAAAATTAATTAAATAAATACTAAAATCCAACTTAGGCCCGTAATGCCTAATTGGAAGCCGAAACGTACCCGGAAAAATCCCGAGACCCGTTCAATAATTAATAGAGTGCGTCTACCGCTAATGGCTAGGTCTAACCACCTAACATGCATTGATAAGTCACTAATTTAACTAATCTAAACTAATCTAACCTCTTAATCACGCTTGATTAACCCTAATCAATCCTTAAACATCATTAGCAAACTAAGCGAGGTTTAGTGAGCTAAACTCACTCGTTTAATGATCTGTTTGGATCGAAACATTGGGAACGTCGCAGGGGACGTTTTTCTTCAAAGCGGGCCTAGGGTCCGAGGTCCGCAAACACCTCAAAATGGCCTCCAAAGTCTGCTGGAAACCCACTATTTTTCTTGCTGGAAATGGCTGCAAAACAGAGGGAAAACAAGGTTGAAGAGGCGGTAAGGCTCAGGGAACCAACGGTGGTGGTTTCGGGTCCAAACCGGCGGTTCGGCAGGCTTCCTCAACCCCTTACAGCAGTTGAACAAGGCTGGAACGGTGAGAGGGAGCTGCTGGACGGCGGAGCAGGAGCAGTTGGGCGAGCGTGGGTAGCGCGCACAGCGGCGGTGCGCGAAACGGCAGTTGGCGGCCTCCGCGGCGATCTAGCGTGCGACAGCTGCTCTGATCTTTTTCCTTAGGTTGCTGGTGGCGTCGTACGGCTTGGAGGGAGGAGAAAGATGGGGTGGACGGCAATGAGGGAGAGAGAGAGGAGAGTGAGGGGCAAGTTTGCCTTGGTGGGGTCCTTTGGCCAAATTTTCCACATGTCTATCTCCTTAAACTCAACATTGGCCATGCATGGATGATTGGCTGCCATTCCTCCACCCAAGCACTCCCCACAACTTCTTGAAATGGTCCATTTTGGCTAGTGGGAGGGGAAGCTACGAATTTGGCACCAATTGGCTTCAATTGGATGCTTGGTCCACTTCAATTCCACCTCATTTGGCCTCCATAAAATCAATTAACACCTAAATGCTTCCATTGGTATTTTTCCTCATCCAAGAATCCATCTTGCTTTCCAATTTTGTCATCAAAACAATTACCGGCTTTTTCTGCACAAAAACGGCCCCGTCACAACTTTTCCCAAAAAGTGTCGGGTTATAGAAAAATTTTCTCGAGACGAGTCGAGTCACTAGAATTTATTATGACATGACAAAAACTTCAATTTTTGAAATCAGACTTGAATTCACAGTTAATTTCAACTTGGCGCTTTTTTAGCGTGACCTAGGCTACATAGTAACTTTCGGAAAATTTTAGTGCAAATGACCCGTGGTCGATTTTCTTCGAGCCACAATGAACGCACTCGACTCATTGGCAACTCTCGGTTGTCATGAAAATCTCGAGGTTTCAAATACGAACACAGGGTACCAAAACAATAAGAAAATCAATCTAGTGCCGACCGACAAGAATTTTCCAATTTAGTGGTGTCACCCACAATTAGCCACACATCTCTCGTCGAACCGTCTATCTCGATTTCAAATCGATTTTCAACCGTGCCGTAATGGCCTCTAAAGATGGACACGGTGGAGAAGCCGATTCCTAGTCGAATTCTCAAGTCTATTGCCTTAAAATTCCTTAATGGTTTCCCCAGACAGTCTAGTTATCTTGAGAGTGATCGACTCTAAGAATAACCTTATAGGTGCGTCAATGAAATGCCCAATTTATTCAGTAGAAAACAGGGTTGAAAATCTAGGATGTCATAACTCTTCCCCTCTTATAAAAATTTCGTCCTCGAAATTTAAACCGTTACAAAACTTAAGCAAAAAGGCGGGGGTACAATTCTCTCATCGACTCTTCAGTCTCCCATGTCGCTCCTTCAGTACCGTGGTGTTGCTAGACCACTTTGACCAACAAAATGGTTTTTGTACGCAGCACTTGTTCCTTTCTGTCCACAATCTGGACCGGGCTTTCCACATATGACACACGGTCATCCACGTCCAATTCCTCGAAATTGAGCACGTGAGTCGGGTCTGGCTCGTACTTCCTTAACATCGACACGTGGAAGACGTCATGCACTTGCGCCAATCTTAGCGACAACGCAAGACAATACGCTAAAGTCCCAATTCTCTCAAGAATCTCGAATGGATCTACGTACCTCAGACTCAGTTTGCCTTTCTTTCCAAAGCGCGAAGTTCCGCTCATTGGTGACAACTTCAGAAAAACGTGATTACTGACTTGGAATTCCAATGATCTCCGGCGCTTGTCGTGTAACTTTTTTGTCTGCTATGTGCGGTCTTCAATCCGCCGACACGCCACGGCATCCACCGACTATTGGACCAACTCTGGGCCTGTTATTTTTCTCTCCCTAACTTCATCCCAACACATTGGTGTTCTGCATGCTCTACCATACAATGCTTCAAATGGAGCCATCTAAATGCTCTGTTGATAACTGTTGTTGTAGGCAAATTCCACCAGGTGAAGCTGATCTTCGCAACTTCCTTTGAAGTCTATTACACAAGCTCTTAGCATGTCCTCGAGGGTCTAAATCGTCCTCTCAGACTGGCCATCTGTCTGAGGATGATATACCGTACTATACTAAAGCTTTGTACCTAGAGCACTTTGCAAGCTTTTCCAAAAAGCAGCTGTAAATCTTGGGTCTCTATCTGAGGTTATCATAACCGGCACTCCATGCATTCAAACTACCTGACGCACGTACAGGTCTGCGTGCATATCCAGACTGAGGTCTTTTCGAACTGCAATGAAGTGAGCCGACTTTGTCAGTCTGTCGACTGCCACCCAAATTGAATCATTTCCTCTTTGACTCCTCGGTAGTCCGGTCACGAAATTCATCGTGATATGCTCCCATTTCCATTCTGGGATCGCGAGAGGTTGCAGAAGTCCTCCCGGCTTGCAATGTTAGGCTTTTACTTGCTGACATGTCAAACACTTGGCGACATGTTTGGCGGTGTCCGCCTTCATACCTGGCCACCAATAGTGTTGACACAGATTCTGATACATTTTAGTGCTTCCAAGATGAATGCTGTAGCTGCTACGATGTGCTTCAGATAAGATATCTTCTCAAAGCTCCACATCGTCAGGTACAACCAAACGTCCTCGGAACCTAAATGTTCCATTATCGAAGTCCGAAAGTCAGCCTTTCTTTTCTCAACATCCTCCTGAAGAATTTTCTGTACATCTGGATATGTCGGTTGGAGTGACTTAATTCTGACCTGGACATCCTTCAATTATGAGGGTGGCCATAAGATTAGAAATGTGGCCTACCTCAAACTTGAAGACCGAGTCTCAGGCTCTGTCGATTAAGTTCCACTCCTTAATCAGTATGTGCGCTACTGAGGACTTTCGACTCAAAGCATCGGCGACCTTGTTCGCCTTTCCTTGATGATATAAGATATCACGGTCGTAGTCTTTCAGCAATTCCATCCATCTACGCTGTCTCATGTTCAACTCCTTTTGAGAGAATAGGTACTTGAGGCTTTGATGGTCCGTGAAGATTTGAAACTTTTCCCCACATAGATAGTGTCTCCAAATCTTCAGGGCAAAGATAATTGACGTGAGCTCTAAGTCATGCGTCGGATAATTCTGTTCATGGTTCCTTAACTGTCGGGAGGCGTATGCAACAACACTACCATGTTGCATCAGCACACAACCTAACCCTTTGAATGACGCATCACTATAGATCTCGAAACCTCCAGGACCAGATGGAATCGTCAGCACAGGTGCGGTAGTCAGCTTTTCCTTCAGCTCTTAAAAACCACGCTCGCACTTGTCTGTCCATATAAACTTTTCTTCCTTCCTCAAGAGTTTTGTCAACGGCGATGCCAATGACGAAAACCCTTCCACAAACCGTCTGTAATAACCTGCCAAACCCAAAAAACTTCTGATCTCTGTCACTGTAGTCGGTCTTGGCCAATTGATCACGGCTTCTATCTTGCTCGAGTCCGCTGAAATTCCTTCGCCTGATATTACATGCCCTAAGAAAGCAACACGAGTCAACCAAAACTCACACTTGTTAAACTTGGCATATAGCTGATGGACTCTCAGCTTCTGTAGCACTAACCTCAGATGGTTCTCGTGCTCGTCGTCACTCTCAAGTATACCAGGATATCATCGATGAACACAATCACAAATTGATCTAGGTATTCCTTAAATACTCTGTTCATCGATCCATGAAGGCAGCTGGAGAAGTCGTCATCCCGAATAGCATCATTGTGAACTCGTAATGACCATACCGAGTACGAAATGCTGACTTAGTAATGTCCTCCTTCCTAATTCTCAGCTGATGGTACCTGTCCTTAAGTCAATCTTCAAGAATATTGACGCTCCTTGCAATTGATCGAACAGTCATCGATCCTTAGGAGGGGATACTTATTCTTGATCGTTACCGGATTGATTTGTCGATAATCAATGCACAGGTGCGACGAACCATCTTTCTTTTTAACAAACAGAACTGGCACTCCCCAAGGTGATGCACTAGGACGAATAAATCCTTTTATCCAATAATTCCTGCATATGTACCTTCGGTTCCTTCAACTCAGATAACACTATCCGATAAGGGGCTTTAGAGATTGGATCTATCCCGGGTGCTAGCTCAATTACAAATTCAATCTCTCTCTCAGGTGGCAATCCTGGCAATTCCTTAGGGAAAACATTGGGATAATCTTGCACGACTGAAATGCTTTCCATTTTCAGTTCCTCAACTATCGTATCCACCACAGTTGCCAGGTATCCTTGGCAACCCTCGTCTAACAAACGAGTTGCCTCTGGTGACAAGATCAAGACAATCGAGGGTCCTCCTCGGTTTCCTAAAACTCGAAGCTCTCACCCTTTAACGGGTCAAATTGAATCGCTTCGCGATAATAGTTCATTTTAGCTCTTTGCTTGGTGAGCCAGTCCATGCCAATTATTAAATCGAAATCATACATGGCTAGGACTTATAGATCTATTTTCCCCACTCGCTCACCAATCGTTAACTTGCACCCCAAACAACCCAAAGCAGTAATGACCTTATCTTTCAAGGGTGTAGATATGCAAATTGCCAACTCCAATAATATAGGACTGACTCCTATAAACTTAACGTACTGTTTGGCAATGAAAGAGTGGGTTGCTCTCGAATCAAACAAAGCATAGGCAGGCTGGTCATTTAGTGAAACCATACTTATTATCACGTCAGGCGTAGCTTCTGCCTGACCCCGTGTAATCGCATACACGGTGCCCCGAACCGGAGGCCTCGGTTGTCTCCCCGTGGCACGTTCGAGGGCGTACCCTCTTATGTGTCCCACACGACCTACTCAATCTTCGGCGGTAATCTTTGAATCACGGCTCGCGAGCACGACCTCTATCAAGTGGTAATCACGGCCCAATGGGCACGACCGGTTCCAAGTTCGGTAGCAAATTACGGCCAAATAGGCACGACCATACTTTGGCGGTTTTCTTGACCCATCTCACAAACTCACGCACAATAGGCGTCATCTCAACCTTCAATAGTCATCTCTCTATGACTATAAGCCAACAGACATTTTCACCATTTTTATCATACCTGATGAAAATTATCGTGTGTGGGTACACGGTCGGCCTTAGCCAAAATACAATAATTTCCTTTCTATAAATCCCACCATTTTATATGATCCACCAAAATATTTTTGGCATTGTAAACCGACGCTCGGTTATTTTTAATTACTGAATTTAAATAAATTTAGGAATATATCCTAAATTCACAAATCATACACAATCAACACAAATTAAAGCTCAATTAAATAAACAGGTCACATCACAGTATTCAACATAAAATCCCGGTCACCAGCTACTCTGATCTAATTTCCGAAAAATAAATAAGTAAATAATTAATTACGAAAATTATTTATTAAATACCAAAAATGCGACTTAGGCCCAAAAAAGCCTAATTGAGTGCCGAGATGGACCCGACAAATTTCCGAATCACTCTAGATAAATACTAGAACTTGTCTAGACCCTAATTGCACTAACTATCCACCTAACATGCATCAGTAAGTAATTAAATTCACAAATCTAATCTAACTATCTACCTAAACCATGCTTAACTTAAACTAATCAACCCCTAAGCATCATTAACCTACTAAGCGAGGATTAGTGAGTTAAACTCACCTGTTTAATGATCCACTCGGATCAAAACGACGGGGACACGACGGCAGCCGATAAACCCCAAAGCAGCGGCGCCGACGGGGGCCGAACCAGGCCGAAATCGGCTCGCAAAACTTTGCGGTTGGGCTGCCCATTCTGAATCGAAGAGGGTTGAGTTGCTGGGCTCAGCTGAGTTGCGTTCTCGATAGGAGTTCGGTGGCTGAAATTCGGAGAGACGTTTGCTGATGGACTCATTCGATCGGTGAGCTACTTCGATTGAGTCGCGGACGCCGGAGCAGACAACACAGAGGAGCAGCTGGCCACGGATTCGGTAGAGCAGCAGCTTCGGTCGAAGATGGGGCGGTTTGATGGTGGTTTTGTCTTCAGTGGAGTTAGACTGCTGCTTGGACAGTGGGTTGTTGCGAACGTGAGGTGAGCGTGGGAGTCAACGAAACCAAAATCGAGAGGGATTTCGGTCGGGCAACACTTCGGAGGAAACTCTAAATGAAAGGAAGACCAGAAGGCGTGGGGGCAGCTCGATTGAATGAAAGAAAATAAAGAAAGAGGAAGTGTCGGCAGAGAGAGAGGGGAGGGGAACGCACGAGAGAGAGAGAGAGAATGAGATAAGAACAACTAAAAGTCAAAGATTGAAATACAAAGAGGAGACCAACTCTGCAGGGCTGTCGGTTAGAGGGGAAAACTTGCGAGAGACGTGAGGGAGGGAGAGGCGTGGACGAGAGAATGACCGAAGAGAGGGGAGGGAAAAGAATTAAATAAAACACAATTATTTTTAGCTCAATTCCCATAACAAAATCAATTGGTCATCCTAGGGCCAATTTCTTCACCAACTTGTCCAATTTGAAGTCCAGTTAAAGACCAAAATAAGACAGTCCCTCCAACCTACGAATTTCCCTCAATTCTGAATTATATTTCATTTTTCTTGGAATCCGAACCTCTTCAATTGAGGTCCAATTTTATCGAAGAAAAAGCCCACACAATTCCCTTTCATCAAGTAGCTCACACTAGAGGCTGAAAATCCCTTCAAATTGGCCAATCCAAATTTCTGTTCGTTTCCCGAATCATCCGAATCGATTTTCCGTAAAAATCCCGAACTCGCCGAAAATTCCTCGAAAGATGAGTCGACATTCCTAAAATGACTCGTGACATGTCAGGACTTTCGATTTCTGAAATCGAGTTCAAATTCGCGGTTAATTTCAATCTGACACGATTTTAACGTGACCTAACCTACCGGGTAGCTTTTAGGAATTTTTGGTGCAATTGACCCGTGGTAGATTTTCTTCGAGCCACAGATACCTCTTTGACACATTGGCGACTCTCGATTGTCGTGAAAACCTCAAGGTTTCAAATACGGTCACAGGGCGCCAAAACGACAGAAAAATCAGTCTAGTGCCGATCGATGAGAATTTTGCAAATTAGTGAAATCACCTACTTTTAGCCACACATCTCAGTCGAACCGACCTATCTCTGATCTCTGATCAATTTTTAACTGTGCCGTAATGACCCTTGCAAACCAGCACGGTCGAGCAGTCGATTTCTGATCGAATTCTCAAGTCTATGGCGTTAAAATCCCTTAACGGCTTCACCTGACAAGTAAGTTATCTCGTGAGTAGCCATCTTAGAGAAAAGCACTATAGTCGCGTCGATGAAAAGCCCAACTTATCCAATCGAAATCATAACCTAAAATTCAGAATGTCACAATAAATCTTCACACGCACGGATAGGGCCTCGATTCCCTTCACATGAGCCACGCGAGGCGGGAAGATCAGAAAGCCTCCGATCGGTGGCGGTGCTGCTCTTCGACAACGTCCAGCGCGATTTGCGATGATGGGGAATCGAGCAACAACCACAAGGCTGATTGATGCGTTCCCAAGGCGGGACTCGAACGATGACAGCTAGGGTCACTGATCAATGTCGTAGGTTGCAGGTCGGAGGCACAGCCTTTTCCGATGACGGAACAGTGGTTTCCGGTAATCTGGCTGCTAGGGTTTTTATTTTGATTTTTTTTAAGTGCGGCTCTGATACCATGTGAGGATAATTGTTTTCTTAAAATCAAAATGAAAAAAGGGTTACAAATATATATATACGTGCTTAACCTACTCATAACTAAGTTACTATTTTACCCTTATTACTCCCAATATTTCTCAACACATCCTTTACAAGAACTCAAATGTGATGATTTCCTCTCGACACTTTGAACTCGAGCATAGTCTATCCACATATCCCAACACAGCCCACTTCCAAACGGTCACATTTTATCCATATAACATGAGGCCATAGTTCGACAGGTCTAAACCATTTTGGGTTGAATTTCCCTGGTCTTACCGCATACGGGTATATCGTTGAAGCTTTCTTCAATGTGCATTCACTTTTAATTCTTCCATTTGTGTGCATCCACCAAGAAAGCAATTCTCTCAGCTACACTATCTAATTTCCACATCTAATATTTATCGTGCAATATTCAATGTTATTTAAGATGTCACTATAGCTACTGGTATTAATGTGGTCCTATATGGTTTCCAGCCAACATATAGTGACTCCAAATGCACCTCACTATGGGGAAGAGAACACACCCCCAACCCCAACCCCAACCCCGAAAACCAAACAAGACATTTAACCCAAAATAAAAAGGACTTGAAAGGAATCAATTTCTTGTTGTGAAACGATATAACAAAATAATCCACCTTTTTGCTTCTGTCAATATGACAATCTTCATCTCCTCACACAAACAAAAGTAATGTGTGTCCCCTTCTTTAAGCATAGATGAGAACTATTCAGTGAGGACATCAGTCTATAAATATAAATGCTTGTACTAGAGAATAGCCATAAGCTATTTATTTTGCACTCACGCAGACAATCTGCAATGGTATCAAATTGATTCTTGCCATGATGGTCTCTATCTCCAACCTCGCCATTTCTCATGAAACATGATTCCGTGGAGTTGTCACATTCACGCTTATGTAGCAATCTAAGCTCTTTTTTCTCATTTTGTTCCACCTTTTCTTTAACATTACCCTGGTAAGCAATCAGGCATTTTCCTAGCTTTGACTATCTAAAGGAAGGATGAGGCAAGTAGATGCTTTCTCGAATGAGCGCTAGTTGTAAAGGTTGTATTGGTCTTCTATACTTCATTTTTCCTGTCCCCCGATAACTCCTTCGCCTTTTCCTTTGGCAAAAATTCTCTAAAAAGCTCTAGTGCCAAAGATCTTATTGGTCTTCTATGCTTTGCCCTTTCCCCTTTTTCCCCATCTAGCTTCTACATTCATCAAGCAATAATCACAAAACTGAAGTAAAAGTGTTGGAAATTGTGATCCATTTCCTAAAACTATCTAGAAACTACTAACTTAATCATGAAGGTGAGAACCTTCGCAGCAGCATCCATGTTGAAGAATTGTCTAGAATTGTTGAGAATGGAGGTTGCTAGTTGAATCTAGAAGATTCACATGGGAACGCAAGCAAGCAAAAGCCAAGCATCAAAGAAAATCCTAGAACAAGCTAGAGAAGTCTAGAATCCTCTAAGGCGGTGACTTACGCCTATAAATAGCCTTGTAGTTCATCATTTGAGGATGTGAGAGGTAAACCCTCCACCTTGTGTGTGAGGTGAACCCTCCACCATGAGAGGTCATAGATCTCGACCAATACCTCCATCAAACTATTTTATTCAACTAATGAAACTATTTTCCCCCATATCTCATGTCCTATATCCTTCAATTATCCTAACTTATCCCTTGTCCATCCTCTACAAACTATACCATACACTTGCACACATCACAAGTCAAAAACTATCATCAATATCAAAACCATGCTTCCACACGCACACATCCAAAAATTTTATCATGGTATCAGAGCTAGGCATATCGGATGGTTATGGGCGTTTGTCCTCACCATCCTCAACTAAAAAGGCCAGAGCCCAAGCGAGAGCAAAGAGAGCCAGAGCCGGAGCCAGAGCTAGAATCAAAGCCGGAGCCAAAGCCAGAGCCTACGAGAGCCAGAGCCAGAGCCCGAGCTAACAACTACAACTAAGAGCATTTTGATGCCCCGAGACATATGGGACATCATTGAAAAAACACACGCACATTCCAAGGTAGGTGCAAGTGTTTCGACAAAAGAATGCAAGGGATCGTGGAATGAAGACGACATAAAAGGCATGGGACAAACTACAAGGAGAATTTCAAGGTACGTTCGAGGATTTATGATACAATGTCCAGATTATCCCGAAAATGGATCAAGGGGGAGAGTTGGAAATTGTGATCCATTTTCTAAAACTATCTAGAAACTACTAACTTAATCATGAAGGTGAGAACCTTCACAGCAACATCCATGTTGAAGAATTGTCTAGAATTGTTGAGAATGGAGGTTGCTAGTTGAATCTAGAAGATTCACATGGGAACGCAAGCAAGCAAAAGCCAAACATCAAAGAAAATCCTAGAACAAGCTAGAGAAGTCTAGAATCCTCTAAGGCGGTGACTTACGCCTATAAATAGCCTTGTAGTTCATCATTTCTTCTTTAAATTCTCGGATCATTGTCTCATTGTTTCCTGTATATATGAGATCATCTACATATAGAGAGACAATGAGAGTGTCGGACTTACCTTGGGTCTTGATGTAGAGTGTCAGCTCACTCATACTCCTCCTGAATCATTGCTTGATGAAGTACTCATCGATTCTACTATACCACGCACGTGGTGCTTGTTTTAACCCATATAGGGCTTTCTTGAGTTTGAGAACTTTTTCTTCTTGGCCTTTGAGGATAAAGCCTTGTGGTTGTTCTATGTATATTTCTTCTTGAAGATATCCATTTAAGAATGCCGACTTCACATCTAATTGATAGATCTTCCATTCTTTTTGTGCTGCTAAGGCTATGAGTGTTCGAATAGTATCAAGGCGAGCGACAGGAGCGAAAGTTTCAGTATAGTCAATACCTAGTTGTTGCAAGTATCCTTTCGTCACAAGCCTTTCTTTATGCTTCTGGATTGATCCATCCGCGTTGAGCTTTGTCTTGTAAACCCACTTAACGCCAATGATCTCTTTGTCTTCGAGTCGATCGACAAGCTTCCAAGTTTCATTTTTCTCGATCATCTTGATCTCTTCCTCCATGGCTTTTATCCAAACTTCTTCTTTGGATGCTTGTTCGTAGTTTTCTGGTTTCAAAATAGCAAAGTTGCATGTGTCGTAAATTCTTCTAAGGCTTTTACCCTTAGTACTGGAGACTCTGGAGTAGATTCTTCTTGCGTTACTCTTCGAGAGCTTGGTGGAGTTATGTCATGAGTGGTGGAATCCGGTACTTCTCCTTCCTTGTGACGTTGACTCCTCTTGAGCAGGTGGTATGTCTGGCAAGGTGATATACTTCTTCTCGATCTTCTCGTCCTCCCAATTCCAGGTAGCATTCTCATCGAACTCGGCGTCTAGACTAATCATAAGCTTCTTGGTTGTTAGGTTGTAAACCCGATAGCCTTTTGATTGATCACTGTAGCCAAGGAATATTCCTTTTTCTGTTTTTTCATCTAGGTTACTCTTTTCTGAGCAGGGATGTGGACGTAGCAAATGCATCCAAACACTTTGAGATGCTTTGCCGAAGGCTTCCGTCCACTCCATGCTTCGATTGGTGTTTTATTTTGAACAGCTTTAGTTGGACACCTGTTTAACAGGTATACTGCAGTATATACTGAAGACATTTGAAATGACGGACTTGGGCTTCATGAACTACTTCCTCGGTATTGAAGTCAATCAAGATGAAGGAATTTTCATCTCGCAAAAGAAATATGCAGAAAAGCTTCTTGAAAAATTCAAGATGAGTAATTGCAAAACAGTGGCAACACCACTTGTGATGAATGAGAAACTATTGAAAAAAGATGGAGCTGAAAAAGCAGATGCTTCACTCTACAGAAGCCTAATTGGGAGTCTACTATACCTTACTGCTACACGACCAGATATTATGTACGCGATAAGTCTACTATCATGGTTTATGCAAAGTCCAAGCCAAATTCATTTTGGAGCAGCCAAGAGAATTCTAAGATACTTACGAGGAACCACTGATTATGGTATTTGGTACCAACCTAGTGCAACAAAGTTGATCGGTTATACTGATAGCGATTGGGCAAGATCATCTGATGATAGGAGGAGCACCACTGGTTATGCATTCACATTAGGTTCTGAAATATTTTCATGGATATCTAAAAAACAAGACTCAGTGGCACAATCCACTGTAGAAGCAGAATATGTTGCGGCTGCTACAACTACTAGTCATGCAATATGGCTTCGAAGAATTCTAGAAGACATTGGAGAACCACAAATGGAATCAACGCCAATATTTTGTGACAACAAGTCCGCGATTGCAATATCAAAAAATCCAGTCTTTCATGGAAGAACGAAACATATTGATATAAAATATCACTTCATTCGTGAAGTGCAAAACAAAGGAGAGATCGAGCTGAAGTATTGTAAGACTAAAGACCAAATTGCGGACATATTCACTAAAGCACTACCAACAACAAAATTCAAGACATTGAGAAGCATGCTTGGAGTATCACAAAAATGGATCAAGGAGGAGTGTTAAAAAGTGATCCATTTTTGGAAAGCTCTAGACTATTCTTGCTTAATGGAGAAAGAAAAAAGTTGGCGGCAACAACTTCCTCTAAGTAAGTACACGTGCATGCAAGAAAAGGCAAGAAGACTCTCAAATGTTGAAGAACTTTCTGGTACGTGGGCAGCAAAAATGCAAAAGAAAAGTCAACAAAAGCTGCTGAGATTAGAAAAATGAAGAAAAATGGAGAAGCCACCAGAAGATCCGAAGAAGCCGCACGAGCAGGAGATAAAGAAGCAAGTTTGTAATTTTATATTAATTTTTTGTACAATGTCGGTTGTGTAAGGCGGTGAACTCACGCCTATAAATAGGAGTTGAGGTGTGTGTTTTATGCAGCATAAAAAAACCAGCAATACTCCTTTCTTTGTATTACAAATTTTCATAATAAAAGTTCTGTTTTTTTTTTAGCCATACTCCCTTGCATTGTAGTCCATTTTTATTCACACATACACACTTGCACACACACGCTTCCGCAAAAACATCCAACAAAAAGCATATGGATACTGCTGAGGGAACGAAGTTAGTTGCAAGGCCACATGCAAGCATCTCTGCTCCATCCAGTCTAGCACCAGTAAGACCAAGATATTCCCCGGCATGGAGAACAAAGAACCATGGTGGATTTTAATATAAAGACAAGACATTGGGTAACAAGCGTAACAAAATACGAACAATCTAACTCGAATATGTGTGACTTCCCCAAGAAAGTAGCAAGAATATTCGAGCTGAAATGTAGTGCGTGATGGTACTGCAAGATATATGAGCTGAAATCTAATCCACAGGAAAAATGGTATGTCAAGTTCAGGTTTAGTTGCAAGCCAGGAGAATTTTTATTTGATAGAAAAAGGATAAAAGATCAGGGTAAATGACAAAAAACATCATTATCCAGGTTGATGTTTTGTAACTTAAACTATAACACTGGACTTCAGGTTAAAGATGTGCATATTAGATTTTTCTTTTTTCCCAACACTAAATTGAATGACATAGAATCTTAGATGTAAATTTATCGAAATCAACATTGAGAATCTCTTCAATACGATCTCTTGTGCAATTTCTAACTGCTATTAACAATTCAAGTCGAAGCATCAACAGTTTAATTTAGGTTTTGTAACGTCAAAATCCCAAAGCCACAAATGGGGTGCCAGTAAAAGCTCAAAACAACTGAATACAGTCACCATTGTGTGATTCATCCATCTGCTTTAAACAGGGAGGAAAAGAAAAAGAATCAATGTGCATATTCCAACTGGGAATTTATCAATCTCCATAGAACCAAGGTTTAACCCAAGACACCAGAAATAAATTGTTTTCTTCTCATCACCCTCCAGCCCCCAGATATCAAAGTGTAAAAAGTGGATGGTCGCTGAAGTATGCCAACCCTGCAATCCATTAAGTAGCATTATTATGTATCATTTGTCGCCTCCGTCGATTGCAACGTTTGTCCTCTTGAAATATGATTTGAGGAAAATTTCTTTGTCTCAAATTTCCCAACCTTCAGAAGAATATGCTTCCCAAATACCATATCAACACAATAGCAAATTGGCTATATTTGCAGAATAAAAGATGAAAGCCCACCAGATTATGATTTGTTGATTCAAGAACTCAAATGCTTTGGCTGTCACCAATGTTTCTAACTCATCCATAGTACGGACTCGCACTTTCATTAGCACTAGCAGTAGAATGCTCCACATAATTAACTACTGAACCTCTAACCAACAAGTATATCTGCATACCTCCAGAAGTTATAAAATTTTTATCTTAATTGAATATTGACTCGTAAAACTAGATAGAAAGATAAAGTGCCTTTGCCTATTTTGTTGACCATTACCAAAATGTCCTGGGAGCCTTGACAGAAAATAAGAGGAACCTATGTCAGGAAAGAGACCCAGAGCTGTTTCGGGCATAGCAAAAACCTGCAACGAGATTAACCAAACTATGCTGGATAGAAAGCTGCTGGGAAATCTTGATAAGAATGATGTATAGGGAACAAGAAGCTAGCCAATCAACAACCACAATAGCACCCACCAATTGCTTGCTCGCATGAAGCACTCAGATTAACACATCCGCAGTATTGGTTAGATACTCTAGGTTATGTAACCAATTGCATAACAAGTAGTGAAAGTTACTGAAAAAATAACCATTACATGTTCCACAAGCAAACATCTACCCAGCGTTATCCATTAAGCAAACAACAATTTCAATCTTGATAAGGGAGGTCAATTGAATAGACCCTCTTAAGTCACTATTTCAAATAATATATACGAACATGTAAGTCTTATGCACAGTAAATTTATGATAGTCCTGTATTAACTTCTGTGGAATCTTCCCCCCCGGATATGTATATTATCCATGTACAAAGACAGGGAACATTCTCTATTCTAATATACGCACTTGTTACAGGCTGAGCCAATTCATGGAATTCCCAGATGTAGCCCAAGAAGGGAAAATGGCGGGCTGTGCTCCATTGTACATTCTCCCTAATACCACTATATTTCAATGACACTGAAGTTTTTCATCCATGGTGAAAAATTAGGGTCTACGCTTCAGGAGTCTAGAACAATGCAAGTTGCAACAATGAGCACTTCATTACGTATTTTCCTTCGCATTCAGTAGTTGATCTTTTCTCAACCAGAATTTAAAACAAGGAACATATGTCCTATTCTATGGGAACTGTCGGTTATTAAAAACAATTTCACCAGCAATTTTGGAAAATACTTAGGCTGCAGAGCAGCCATAACAAGTGAAATGGTAAGCGAGATTAATGACATCAGCAAAACACCTAAGGCAGAAGATATTCGTTTTTAAGATATCATTTAAATCAGACAAGCTGAGAAGTAACCTGTGCCCCACCACTCACCATTGATTGCCACAATAGAACATTCCCAACCTAACCAAAACAATAGGTCTCCAAACAAATAAAAAGGAAATGTAAGCCAACAAAAAGAAGCAATACCGAATTCTCCGTTGCCACACGAAAACTACCATGGATGGAAAAACCAGCCCCCGCTCCCATGACAATGCCATTCAAGATTGAAACCTTCAGTAAAACCAGCAGTGGTAAGTAAAATTTCACATAAATATCCACATGAAGATTCCTTAGATATGGTAACATCAATGTCGATTTTATGAACTCCCAAAAAGATACACTGTAGTATCAGATCACCTGAGGTTTACAGTATGTTGCCATCAGACAAAATAATCTATAATCCTTCCGAAAGACGCTTGCACTCGACTTCCAATTTCCTAACAATTTATACAAACCAATATTGTCAACAACTTATGTTTTCCAAGACCAAATGAACACCATATGAATTGCATATAAAAGAGATCATGCCTCGTCTGAAACTGATAGACAACATGATCTCTTTGAAATTTTAATGGAAGACAGACTGGCAGGATTTTACTCTAATGACATATGAAACTTCACCTTCAGACAAGTGGAAACTGTATGCTTAAGTGCATCCACTTATAAATGGGATATAAGTACAGTTTGGCTATATTTTTTACATTACAATCAGTATGAGATGAACCATAAAACAACGAAAATGTCTGTACCATTGTTGATATCATGCACAACAGCTGCAACATCACCACCAGCACAAAAAGCTCTCCCCTTGCCCTACAAAAAAAGAAGTACCAACAAAACAGTTACCACCAAGCTAGGAAAATATGTAGGACTTCCAAATTGAGAAGGCTAAGTATGAAAGAAGAACATGGTAACAGAAAAAAATGGCCATGAGATCTAACAACGTCAAGCTCTAATAAGGTCTTGCTATCTAAAGGAGCCAACAATCGTCTCCTCAATGAATCTTAAAAGCCAAAAAGACCAATCTGACAACTGTTCTTTAATGCGATGTGGAACTTGTGAAAAGTATGGCTGCGGAGCCTAAATATATGGAGAACTTTTTTGTAGCTAACAAGAATTACTTCAATCACAGACATATTTAGGTTTCTTACCTTTCCAAATGAATGACCAATGCAAAATATGTTAACAGCCAACAATAATGTGGAAGCTAGAGTACACTCTGCAATTCAGAACCAGACATTTGAGGCCATCCAACTCCAAAATGCTCCAGAAATCTATTTATTTCTCATTTCGTGTACCACTAGTGCCCATGTTTATGACAAATAGGTCTTAAATGCAGTCAAAGAAGATAACAAAACATAATCTACCTTGCTGCTCAAGCATATCAACAAACTCAATATATTTTGTAAATATAAACATATGAGTGCACAGCCTAAAATGATACACCAGCAAGGGAAATCTCACCAACAAGTCCAATAAAATCTACTAATCTTCCAGTGGCCAAAAAAGAAAATTATTAATCTCCCAAAAGACAGTCTCAAGACCGATGATTCTGATGTTTCTACTCATGCAAATTTGATAACCCTTAGGAGTCATAAAAAGTGCTTTGAATGAAGCAATGTACCTTTAAGATTACCAACTTGACATAAGGATCCTTCTCATAAACAAGGAAAAGTTCCCATAACCGAGATATCTGTGAATAAAAGAGACAAATAATTATATAATAACCATGTTAACAAATGACGTGAACTATTGAGGTTTACATATTCTTAAATGATTTGAAATGACAACAAAAAGAGGCCTGTCAGGCTGAACTGTGCCACAAAGAGACTCAATTATTTTATGCAGCATTCACAACATCCTTGACGTGTTTTGGGCGTTGCTAGATTTAGTTCTTGATCATATAAAACAACTTTCTTTCCCTGTGACCTTTCGTAATGTGTGCTTCCAAAGTTCGCATCAAAAGTGCACATTCATTTTTGCCTGGAAAAAGAAAACCCAAGGATTTAACCAGAACACTACTACTGCTCTTAGGAAAAACCCGATGCAGTCTCCAAGGCATTCATCAAATGCAAAACAAGAGCTTTGTACCAACCTTAAAACAATAGACTAGATATTGCTATCAGATATTAAGTTTATTCTGTATGATAGGCCCTGATGAATAGTTTTCGGATTGTGGAAAGAGCTTTCTCGAGAGTGCAGCCTTTCAGGTGCTGTATTATAAGGAAAAGCTCAACAAATAAATTCCAAGAACCCATTTCACGGGAAGCAACGCCCACGAATAATTCGAAAAGCCACAACGGGAACTGACGTAACGAAGGAACACCCATGCAACACTCCTAACCAAACAGTAAGACTGAAGGGAGACCAAACTGCACAGAGTACGCAGCAGCCAGACGCCAGACAAGGGGTACTTGCCATATAATACGAAGCAGCATTCAGCTGCTTGGGTCTGTTCAGTATCACTGTCCTCACAAACGACTTCTCCTCCACCAAGACCTGCGAAAAAAGAAAGCCAACCGAATCTCCATTACAAGTTCTTAAAGTACTGCTATTAGTCTTCCGATGCTGTAACGCACACACAAAAAGGGGAAAAAAAAAAAACGCAAATTTTCCGCTCAGCCGAACACCATCCCACGCTTCGCCAATTCCTGACTCCAGCCAAAAAGACAAGATTCATCAACAACCACCCAGCACCCTTTGAACCCCTGATCGCGTCGCCATTACCGCAGCATGAGCACAACTCGACCGAAAGCCTCGACCGGACTCGCGGCGCATGCCATACCCGAAGAAACGAAAGGACCCCGGTGCCTCCCTGCATGGTAGAGTTTGCATTCTCTGCAGAGCGACGGAGCTCGGTTACCTGATCTTCCTCGCCATTGCTGGAGGAGAACGAAGCCATGGAACTTCTTCTTCTTTCTTCTTGTTCTGCTTCTGCTGTTGCTGTTGTCGCTTTTTCTTGCTTCGGTTTCCAAACGATCCTCACGTACGCTTGAATTCTTGAAAAGAAGGCATTTTAATATATTTGTCGGTATGGGAAAAAAATGGATAAAGAAATGTACTAGGGCATAAATATTATTTTATGCATTTATAAATAATACAATTGTTAAGTGATGATTGCTCCGGATATACCGAATCCCTCTGTATGTCACGGATTCTATAGGATTTAAAATAAATATAAAGTCAACTGACTAATCGGATTCTATAGGATTGTTAAGTGATGATTGCCCCGAACCTCGAGTGCGCGAACATCAAACGATGGTTGATTAAAATTTTACGATGTCACAGGATGCGTTACCGACCCAATCATTTTATCTTTTGATTAAATGCAAGCGGAAGCAACTCAAATAAACAATACCCAGTCAATCATCACAGTAGGGATAGTAAAACATAACAGGCGATTTCCATTTGTTAAGCCCAGGAAGTTTGATATTAACAAGTCTACCTCAAAAGACAATTTACTAACAACTAATAGGTTAAAAGGGTCGGAGAGGGTCGAGATTAGCTTAAACTTCACTAACGAAGAGGCCAACCAAAGGTAATGCCAGGCACACAAAAAGGGTCAGAGAGGGTCGGGGTTAGCTTAAACTTCACTAACGACAAGACCAACTAAAAGTAATGCTAGGCACGCCCGTGTCTTGGTCCATCGAGACCCAAAACCGCACCTAACGATTTTCCATACTACGGCCTGAAAATATTTAACAACGGAGTGATATAAATCTCAGCGAATCAACTTCCTAAACCATACAAAATTTACCTTGCCCTGGCACACCCCTGCATATTAGCACAATAATAGTGCAAGATACATAAATAATAATCAGAACACATACTAAAATTTCATGTTCATTGCCAACACACATGTTCAAATTTTTACGACCTCTCGGGTGACTGCCAATACAAGAGTCGGTGGTCTTCCGGCATGACTGGGCATCGTCCTGCCCCATATGGTATGGCATCGTCTAGAACTCCCGCTTAGACGGTATTCCATAAAGGAGCATTGGTCTAACCTTAACCGCAACTCGACATCCGGACCCCGTCGAGCATCCGATAAAAATCGGGCATCGCCCCCAAGCTCTCGTTGAGTGACGAGTTCGATTAAATGACCACTCAAGCACACCATCTAAAAAGCCAATTTTTGTGACAAACTGAATTTTCATATTTCATTTTAAATTAAATAAATCGGGCATTTCGTCGACGCGCCGATAGTGCTATTCTCTGAGTTGATCACTCACGAGATAACTGGCCTATCTGGGAAAGCAATTAAGGAATCTAAATGCAATGGACTTGAGAATTCGACCAGGATTCGACTACTCGACCGTGTCGATCTGCAAGGGTCATTACAGCATTGTCAAAATCGATTAGAGATTAGAGATAGGTCGACTCGACTAAGATATGTGATCAAAGTGTGGGTGATTCCACCTGATTGCAAAATTCTCATCGATCGGCACTACATTGATTTTCTGTCGTTTTGGGTACCCCGTGTCTCAGTAATTGAAAGCTTGAGATTTTCATGACAACAGAGAGTCGCCAATGTATCGAAGATGCACTATGTGATTTGAGATAAATTGATCACGAGTCAATTGCACCAAAAATTCCTAAAACTACCCTAGACTAGGTCACGCTAAAATCGCATTGGATTTGAAATTAACCGTGAATTTGAACCCGATTTCAAAAATCGAAAGCTCTGTGGTGTCACGAGCTATTTTAGGAATGTCGACTCATCCTCCGAAGATTTTTCGGAGATTCCGAGATTTTTTCGGAAAATCTATTCGGACGTCGCGGAAAATTAATGGAAATTCGTACGGGCCAAATTAATGAAAATTTGGACTTCCAAGCCAAGCCTTTGAGTGTCAGGGACTTACCGAAAATTGGTCGGGATTTTTCTTCACCGAAATCGGACCTCAATTTGGGAAATTGAGTAAGGAAATTGAATTTAATTGAGTGAAATTCGGTTTTGGACAAGGGGCTGGAAATTTTTGCATCAAAATTTGATTTAATGGAAAATCAAACTCAAGAAAGAAATGAGGGGACATGAGGATAAGCTTGAAAGACTAATTGGGCACTCTAATGATGAAATTTGAGATAACTATGGACTTTTCTCCCATTTCTTCCCATCCTCTTCGATGGGACGCCATCTCCACGAAGCAGCCACTCTTGCTTTCCTTTCTTTGTTCCTTTGACCGACAACTCTCCATTTGCAGCCCTCTCTCATGCCCACGATCGAAGACGCACGTCGTCAACACACCACCATCCGAAGCCCTCCTGTTGACCACCGAAGCTGACGCCAGCACTCACCCCTTGCCACGTTTTCTTTTCTTCCTTCCCAGCTCAACGCCCACACCCTCAATTCTCTGGCAGCTGTCCACGCAAAGCAAGCAGCGACTGAAGCTGCTTCTCGTCCCCACCCATGGTCAACAAACCGGCGGATTCCCCCTGCAAGATGCCTCAGCGTTGACCGAAGCAGCCGAGCGTTCCATCCCCTCCATCCACGCGTCTTCGTTTTTGGCTCCGTGGCTCGCGTCTCCACCTTCAACGCCAACGAAGCTGCTTCTCTCTCTCGTTCAGTCCATGTGATTCTAGCGAAGCCAGAAGTCCAGCCCAGCAGCAACGCACGAAGACCTTCATCCAGCCTTTGGGCCCGGTTCAGCACCTGCTTCTTTGTTCGGCCCGTTAATTCCAGCTACAGACCATGTGAGATTCAGCCTTTGAAGCCCGCGGACCCAGCGAATTCTTGAAGCCCAGTCACAGCAAGCCCAGTTCAATCTTCAGCTTTGGGTCCAGCCCATTCAAAGCCCGTGAAGCCAAGCCCTGCAGCAGTTTGGCCCGCGAAGTCAGCCTGCTTCAAGCCTAGCCCGTTTCAGCAACAAATCTCAGTTGGGTTGAGATTTGTTGGGCCAAGTTTAGGCCCGGTCTAAGTCCGCCGTCGCGTCGTCGTCGCGGTGAACCAGTTTCCGCAATAAACCGATGAGTTTATTCACTAAACTCTTCTTAGTAGGCTAATGACGTCTAAGGAGTGTTTAGATTTATTTAAGTGTAATTAGTTTAATTATTATTTTAGTTAGTTAAATTAGGATAGTTAGATTAAGAAATTAGGTGGTTAGAGACTTATATTTAATTAGATTAGTGTACTGTTATTAGTTAGAACGGTTAGGATAATTTAAGTAACTCAATAGGTGGTTAGATTAGAATTATTTAGCCTAAGTTAACATTTTTAATATTTAATGTATTTATTTAATTAATTTCAGTAATTATTTAATTATTAAATATTTTTCGAAAATTAGGCCGAGATAGCCAGTGACTGGAATTTCATGCTAATTGCAATGGTGTGTATGGTGTGATTAATTCTTGCAATTGAGTGTTAAATTATGCAAATTGAGTGCCGATTGGATTTTTGGACATTTATTCCAAAAATTTATGAAATTCGATATTTATTCGAGAAAATCCCGGGTGTCGGGTTTTAACACCGAAAATGGTTTTGTATACTATATAAACTAGTGGGGTTTTGAAAAGAAGGTTATGAATTTTTCGGGTCCAATCTGACCGTGTACCCACGCACAACTATTTTCACCGGGTGTTTTTAATACGAAGGAAATAGGCCAGGATCACTATTTTAATTGAGGCATTTGAGTGCAATGCACAGTGTCCTGAGCCAAGATTGAGTGGTCGTGTGTTGGTTAAGAGAAACCTTCCCCGAACTGTATCAAATGGACGTTACCCATTTATTGGGATTCTGGTCGCAGTAGATTCTGGACCTATGCTCCTTCGGGAAAGTCGTCTTCGAGAGACGTAACCATGCTCAATGGGGTGAGACGATGCCTGGCTACGCCAGTAGACCGCCAAACTTTGAGTAGGCCGTACCCTAGAGTGGGCGAAATTATCAATTGGAGCGCATGTTGAGTGGAATAGATGCGCCGAATTATGGGACAAAATTGTGTGACATGGTATGCGACGTGTCATAACGATTTGGTCCTATAATTGGGACCCTTGTGATTTATTGAGTTGAGTAATGCGTTTCAATTGTTGGGTATATCAATTCTATACATAATGTATATGAACTGTGCTGACCTGCAGGGAGGATCTGAGGCGAGGTAAGTCTTCTGTGCCAATTGTATGATTGTGTGGTTAGGGCGCCTCTGGGTGTATTTCCCTCCTAATCGGGGTTTAGTGCTGAGACATTGTCTCACTAGTTATTGAATAACCATTTTCAGGGTCATCGAGTGAAGGACCTGGAGCAGAGAGGAGGTGATCGGAAGTGTGGGTCGACTAGGACCGCTTCTTTTTGGAAGGCTAGACTTTTGTGGTCTTTTAGCCATAGACTTTTGTACATGACTCAGTGATATATAAAAGTGTGTTGTTTGTGAAACTGTTGTCCTGCTTTTCTATCCCGAGATGATTACTGTCAAGGGATTTGTTTTCGCTTCCACATGTGCAATAAAACAAAAAGGGTCGGCGACTCGTCCTGGGAAGTCGCAAAAATTATCGACCAGTGAGGGATGGGCACGAGCTCAGGGTTCGGGGCATGACAATTTTTATTGCCATTAATTAGTCCATAACACAATAGTTCGTTTTCAAATAATCAACTTTGGCAAATTTTCACATTTAAAAATTCTTGTAAAATATTCGCACGTGGTGACGTATTTGAAATCGACCCGTCAAACTTTACACACTTTCATTTTAAAACTTCATTATTTTAACGTAAAATTGGGCATCTAAACCCGACACCTCATATTTTTCTATTTTGTTGCCCATAAAACTTTATTTAAAAATAGTAAATAAAAATCTATAATTGAGCAATCAATAGCATAGCATCACACGTGCAAATAACCGAAGCATAAAATTCTACTTAATGGTTAATCCGTCATTAATTACACTAATCGCGATTAATTAGGATAATTATGATTAATTAGGCTAATTACAATTAATTAAAACTAAATTCGATCAATTAGGCTAACTATAATTAATTAAAAATTAATCGACGTTAACTAAAATAATTATGATTAATTAAATAAATAACGATTAAATAAATAAATAATGACTAAATAATAAAATTACGATTAATTAAATAAATCACGATTAATTAATCTAATAGTAATCACTTAAACTAATCGCACTTAAATTTAATCTAAACTATATTTAATCACAATTAAGGCTAAACTAAAATTAACTAATACTAACCGCCATTAATATTAAACTCATCTACCCCATAAACATAATTAATGCCCTAATCCATGATTATGAGATTAACTTACGGGCGGCGACGGTGGCATGACGGCGTTGAGAACGTGATGCTTGCGGCTCGAATGGCGGCGCGAACGGCGGCGGTTTGGCGAAGTTGAGCTCACGGCCAAGGGAGGGCTCGGCTTGGGCGGACGGGCGGTGTGCGGCAATGAGGACAGGCAAGCGGTGACTCGTGTGGCTCGACGGACGGGCGGCTCGAGCGACGGCAACTTGGAGCTCGGCCGTGGAGATGGTGGTTCCGTGGTGGTGAGAGATGGCGGTGGTGGAGGTGGTGTAGGCGGTGGTGATGAGGGTGGTGGACAGTGGTGGTGGTGTGGTGGTGGAAAATGAAAGAAGAAAAGAAGAGAAGAATGAGAAGACAAAATGAAGATGAAAAAGCTTGAGGGAAAATGAAGCAGGGAGGAGGAGATGGGCGGTCTGCAGAGGAGGGAAAGGAAATGGCGGGGGAGAAAGAAGAAGAGAGAGAGAAGAGGGAGAAGAAAGAGGGAAAAATAATAAAAAGAAAAGGGAGGTGACAGAAGGTGGCGGGCGTGAAGGAAGAGGGAAAGAAAGAGCGAGAGAGGGAAGGGGGGGGTGGGTTGGGTTTGGCAGAAGGGCGGGGGGCGGGGAGAGAAAATAGAGGGAGAGAGAAAAAATAAATTTCTAAGATTTCTTTAAAATATTCGTGATTTTCCCTTTTATCCACTCTTCATAATTTCCTCTTAACCCACAAGGAGAGAAAATAGAGGGAGAGAGAGAAAAAAATTTCTAAGATTTCTTTAAAATCTTCGTGGTTTTCCCTTTTATCCACTCTTCATAATTTCCTCTTGACTCACAAATTTGTCCCCTCAATTTCTTTTTATTTTTAATTTCATAAAGATAATATTTTTGGTCCAAAATTTCAATTTTGTCTCTTGATCCGAATTTCCTTTTTTTTTTTTTGTCTTATAATTTATTTTCCGAAATTTTCGGACTTGCCGATAATTCGACGGACGATGATGCGACGTCCAATAATTTAATCTCGAAATTCTCGAAAGTTCGATACCCGAAATCGAATTAAATTTCGTGGTTATAAATCGATCGAATGCGACTTTAGTACGACCTAATCTATCAGATGGCTTTTAGGGAAACTCGCACAGTTGACCTATGGTCGATAATTTTCGATCGCGTTTGTGCTTCTTTGAATCACGGACGATCCTCGATTGTCATGTAATCGCGATGATTCAATTACGTACCCTGAATATAAGATCAATAGAAAATCGGTTTATCGTCGTTCAACGCGAATATCATAATCGTGCGGAATCACTCGCAAACTGACTACGTATTTCCGTCGAATCAATTTATATCCGTTCTCTAATTGACTTATAACAGTGTAGTATAAACCTTTGTCGATTCTTATGGTCGAGCGATCGATTTCTAATCGAATTCTCTGGTCTTTCGCGTTTTTAACCATTTACAGTCTTATCCAATAGATTAGTTAACTCGTAAGTGATCAGTTCAAAGTAAAATAACTATAAGCGCATCGACGAAATAACCATTTCATATATTTCGAAATAGATACCAAATTTCGTAATATCACATTTGATCCCTTTTAATCATTTCCCTAGTTCCAAACGCGATTGTGCCTCTAGAATGTTTTGTTTTCTCTCTTAATCCCTCTCTATTATTATAGTGTTGGTCGACACGTTGATGAAAATCAATTGGACGCCTAAGTAAAGGATGATGTTTTTGTGATGTTGCCCGTGCAATTTTTAATTAATATAACTTTGGAAAGTCGACCTTATAGTCGCATAGACAATTTAGATCATGATTTTGAGCAGAAGGATTGGTTAGAATAGAAAAAGATACCTCATTGCTCCGAAAATAAAGTCGACGGACCAAATTAATCAATTTACACTAATTTAGGGATATCTGGTACTCTTAACCCCACATTGAAAATTTGATTTAATCTAAACATTCCTTATATAAATTTTGGCTGAAACAATTTTACTATCTCACCTGAGCTATTTGGTAAAGAGTTTTGTCTTATGAAAATATTTAGTCATAAATCACTCCACATGGCCGGCCAATACATTGGCTAGTAAAGGGGCAGAAATTGATTTAAAAAAGAAAGCAGTTGTTGGGTATTTCCAAAATGAAAATTTACGGATACTTGCATCGAAATCCTAAAATTTATTATGATGATGTTATCAAGCGCTAAAACTTTCAGTGTTTACAATTTACTCGTAATTCTTATTTAAATCGAGCAATCAATTTCCAACGGGGACCAAAACGGCACGACTTTTCTCCAAACTTTAATTAAAATTAGATTAAAAGGCAACCAAAAAAAAAAAAAAAGTCGAAGACAAAAGAAAGAGAGAAGCGTTAAGGTCCACTTCGCCGGCGATCCACGCTTTGATTTCTTTTTTGGCATTTTCTTTTTAATCCCTTTTTGTTTTGTTATTTTATATCCATTTTTTTAATTTTTTTCTTCTTTTTTCTTAAACTGATTTTTCAATGCTTCAAGCTTTTTTTCTCTGATTTGGCGCCAATTAGCGCCACATGTTTTCCCAAATAAAATTTAAAAAATCCCATAGCATTAAGTTTTTCAATAGTCAAATTGGACGAAATTAATGAAAGACTTGATTGTACTAATTTGACATGTCTATCCTTGAAATCTAGATATTAGAATATATAATTTGCTGAAGGTGCAGTTTTTTTTTTTTTTAGGAGTGGTAAGTTCATAATATAGTATGTTAATGACAAGACTCGATTGCATTAAATTGACAAGTTTTAAGACTGGATTGCACTTTCACAATAAATTTTATGATTTCAATTATGCTTATCCCAAAGCGAAGGTAAAGCTTATGCCAAAGTGTAATATGTTAGCAGTGCCAAGTTCAATGGATTTGCAATGGGGGAAGACTCTGCATTCAATGAATTTGCAATGGGGGAAGACTCTGCATAATCTCTTTAAGTTTAGCGACTGGTTTAGTATGAGATTTTCCCCAAAGTGGGGGATTTTTCTTCAACATCGATTGCAGTGGAATCAGCAATTTTGCGATGTTTGGATCACACTTTTAACATATGTTTTATTAAAACAACACATAAGGGAGTTACTCCAATGAGAGAGCTATCCGTCACAGATCAATCAATTAGTGAATCCTATTGAATTTCTTACCTGTCCATCGGCCGATAGAAGTCCCACTTCATCTTAGGATCGGTAATCATATAAGATGCACGGCATGACATTTTCAGCTAGCTCGACCACCGTTTGAGATGAATGTATTCGTGGAGGGCCACTGACCCTTTTCCAGGTTGCTCATCCTGTGTTGAACTAGACAAAGCTCAGGGAGAATTTTCACCATTTCTTTTGAAAATGAAATAGGCTTTGAAGATATACGTGTTTCACGTGGTTGGTCAATTAGACTTCTTATAAGTTACTACGAACTTGTGCAGAAGCATGTAGCTGCGAAGCACGCAGTCTGCAGAATCTCCTTAGAAGCAACGTGGAAGTCTTTAAGTCGAAACCATCTGTACAGGGAGAATATGTGACATCCTGATTTTTCAAATCTGATTTCAATTGAATAAATCAGGCCTTTCATCGACGCGTCTATAGTGCTATTATCTGAGCCGATCACTCATAAAATAACTAGACTATCTGGGAAAGTCATTAAAGGATTTTAATGCAAAAGACTTGAGAATTCGACCAGGAATCGACTACTCAACCGTGCTAATTTGCAAGGGTCATTACGACACAATTAAAAATCGATCAGAGATCAGAGATAGGTCGATTCGACTGAGATGGGTGATCAAAATGTGGGTGATCCCACTTGATTGCAAAATTCTCATCGATTGGCACTAATTTGATTTTCTGTCGTTTTGGGTACCCTATGTCCATATTTGAAACCTTGAGATTTTCACGACAACCGAGAGTCGCCAATGTATCAAAGATGTACATTGTGACTCGAGATAAATCGATCACGGGTCAATTGCACCAAAAATTCCTGAAATCTACCCGGTAGTTTAGGTCACGCTAAAATCGCGTCAGATTGAAATTAACTATGAATTTGCACCCGATTTCATAAATTGAAAGTTCTGTGGTGTCACGATCTATTTTAGGAACATCAACTCATCCTCCGAAGATTTTTCGGAGATTCCGAGATTTTTTTGGAAAATCGATTCGGATGTCGTGGAAAATTAGCGGAAATTCGGACGGGCCAAATTAAAGGAAATTTGGACTACCAAGCCGAGCCTTTGAGTGTCAGGGACTTATAGAAAATTGTTCGGGATTTTTCTTCAGCAAATTTGGACGTTGATTTGGAGAATCAAATGAAGAAATTGGAGTTTAAAATTGTTAAATTCGGAGCTTGTTGGGGACAGCATTTTTGGCCTCAAAATTGGTATAATTTGGTGGATATTATAAGTTAGAAAGTAAGGGGAGACATGAGGAGTTGTGTGTGGGCTTTAAGGGGACCAAACATTGAATTGTTTGGCTAAGGATTTTTGACTTTCTCTCTCTTTTTCCTCAACCATTCTCACACGCCTCCTTCTAGGTTTCAACTTTGCTCTCATTTTTCTCTCTTTATTTTGATTAACCAACCCACCGAATCCTCTCTCTTCCTTCACGTTGCTACCCCCGTTCTTATTCTTTTCCCATGCGTCTTCATCTCCATTTAGCTTTTGCAAACGAAGCCACCTCCACTGAAACTCCCTCTCCCATCTCACGTTGCCACACGGCGTCTCCTCCTTTCACCGAGCAACTTCCCACCGTAGAAGCCCACGAAGCCGAAGCATTCACCCGAGTCAAACGAAGCAGCTCTCCCCTTCGAATTCATCACCACCGGTCTTCACTTTGAGATGCCACCCGTCCACGTATCATCCATATTCGGTCAGCCCTCGCCAGCGTAGTCCCCATCTTTGCTCACAAATCTCCACCGCTTCGGTCTTACTCTGCCTTCCTTTCATCCCTCGAAGCTCAGCTCCTCTTCCATCGATCACGCCAGCTAGACCGAGCCCATCTCCACGATTTCAACTCCAGCAGCCGTGTCTTCGGCCCAGCAGTTCCATGAGTCCACGAGCCCAACGGTTCGGCCCGCATCATCTTCAGCCCAACGAATTCAACCTTTGATCCAGCCATTTGAAGTCCATTGAAGCTTGCAATTCGGCCCAAGTTTCGGCCCATTTGAAGTCAGGCCCAAAGTCAGCCCATCTTGGGCCCGCGAAGCAGGCCCAAGCCTGAAGCCAAGCCCAGCTTTTTGCTATGGGCTTGCAAGGCCTTTTGAGCCCGGTCCGAGTGTCCGCCGACGTCGCTGAAAATTTGGGTTTCGGCCGTCGTCACGCCGCCGTCGCGGTAAACCGGTCTTCGTTTTACACCAGTGAGTTTATACTCTAAACTCTTCTTAGTAGGCTAATGACGTCTAAGGGGTGTTTAGATTTATTTAATTAGGAATTATGTGGTTAGTTAGATTAAATTAGAAATTTAATTATTTAATTGAGCATGTTAGGTGGTTAGATTAGATTAAGTGAGGCTTAGATAAATTGTGCTATTTATCTAGAAGGGTTCGGGAATTTTCCGGGTCCGTATTGGTATTTAATTTAATAATTTTGACCTAGGTTAGTATTTTTAGAAATTAAATTGAATTAATTAATTAATTTTCGAAATTAATTATTTATTAATTATTTTTCTGGAAATTAGGCCGGGATAGCCGGTAACCGGGTTTCATGCTGATTGTAATGGTGTGATTAATTTCTACAATTGAATGTTAATTTATGCAAATGGAGTACTGATTGGATTTTTGGTATTAAATTCCAAAAATTGTGAATTTCTAATATTTATTCAGAAAATCCCGGGTGTCGGATTTTATCTGATATACTATATAAAACAGTGGGATTTTAAAAGTGGAAAATATCAATTTTTCTGGGTTGAGTTAACCGTGTACCCACACACGACTAATTTACAATGTATTTCTAATACGAAGAAAAGGCCGGGGTTCACCATTTTAATTGAAGCATTTGAGTGCGATGCACGGTGCCCCGGCCATAATTGAGTGGTCGTGTGTTGGTTAAGAGAAACCGTCCCGGGCTGTTGAGCTGGACGTTACCCCTAGATGGGATGCCCCTAGACAAAGGGAAGCCGGTCGCAGTAGATTCTTGACCCTATGCTCCTTCGGGAAAGCCGTCTGATAAAGAGACGTGCCATGCTCAATGGGGTGAGACGATGCCTGGTAATGCCAGAAGACCACCGAACAGAGAGTAGGCCGTGCTATATGCCGAGATCAAAGCTAGGAACGCATGATGAATTGAATATTGTGTTCCAATTAATTGAGCTTGAGTCTTTGCTCGATTTGTGATATGAACCGTGTTGACTGCGGG
The DNA here is from genome assembly GCA_014182365.1 of Eucalyptus tenuipes. NCBI lineage: Eukaryota > Viridiplantae > Streptophyta > Magnoliopsida > Myrtales > Myrtaceae > Eucalyptus > Eucalyptus tenuipes. Next base: position 10,871,099 of record CM024541.1, on the reverse strand, counting down.
GTGGAACTGAGGCGAGGTAAGTCCTCTATGCTAAATGTGTGATTGTGTGCTTAGGACACTTCTTAGCGTATTCCCCTCCTAATTGGGGTTTAGAGTATGGACTTGCTGAGACATTGTCTCACTGGTTATTGAATAACCATTTTCAGGGTCATCGAGTGGAGGACCTAGAGCAAAGAGGAGGTGATCGGAAGTGTGGGTCGGCTAGGACCGCTTCTTTTTGGAAGGCTAGACTTTTGTAGTCTTTTAGCCATAGACTCTTGTACATGACTCAGCATACGTTTATAAAGGCATGCTTGTTTGTGAAATTGTTATCCTACTTTTCTATCCCGAGATGGTTACTGTCAGAGGATTTATAATCCGCTTCCACATGTGCAATAAAATAAAAAGGGTCTGCGACTAGTCTTGGGAAGTCACAAATTTTATCGACCAGAGAGGGATGGGCACGCGCTCGGAGTTCGGGACGTGACATAACCTTTCCCTCAATGAGATTTACGATGATTCTGCTCCAAGGAATGAATAAAACGATTATTCGCTCCCAAAAATAATAAAATAAATAAGAGACTGGAATGCTCGCCATGAATTAAGTTCGTAAGCAGGCTAAATTTACCAAGATCATAGAGGAGAAGCGATCGTTTCTAAAGTTCGCTGGAGTGACGGCCTTTTCCATAACCCACAAGTACTTATCTTAATAGTAATTTGGCATAGTGCAGCTTGGTCCTCCTCGCACCACCGAATCTATTGATAACGAAAATATCTGCAATACCGAGAGCTACAGCTTTGCGATAGCAGATGTAGGCAAGTTTGATCTGGGGGCAGCTTTAGATCTTCCCAGTCTTCATCAACCACCTTGCAGAAGTAGCTGTCTACCATCTTGTCAGTGACAAGCTCCAATCTAGGAGGCTCCCACTCCAAAAGAGAAGCAACTCATGACAAGGAAGGGGACCCCGGAAAATGGAACAAGAACATTTGTCTAACCTTTGGGTTCTTATCCTTATGCAATAGTAAGGCTCTGCAGCCCTGCATTACACAAACGATTGTCAATTTATCACCTAAATTCAAACGAAACTTTACAACAGTCATCTGATTAAATTACAGAACCTCAACAAAGTCCTTGCTGACTTGGTCTCGCATTACATGGCAAACCATTCTGTATTCTCGAACAAGGCATTGGCCAACTGGTAGTCGACCTTCTCTCATCTGCAATTGCAGGATCAATACTTATAGGTATGACCATTTCACAATTTTTAAACAGGTCACATGCCTAAGCTAAATCCCCAATTATCTCATATATATATATATATATATATATATATATATATTTGGTCAGTATCTAATATTAACAAAGGCAATTATGCAACTTGATTAATTATCGCAGATAAAATGCTCTTCTAGAATTGTACATACTCTAGGCAATTTGACCTTTATAAAAGGATAGGGAATCGAATTCCACTATTGCACACTGACACGAGTTGTTAGTGAGCAAATACTGCAGACTGGCCTCACTTCTCAGCCCTACTATGAATTTTAGCTATTACTTTGTTCATCTATCCATCACAGGTCTTTAAATTAATTCTTATTCTCTACATTTTAATCGATACTGGTAGCCATTATCCATGTAAGAGACACTGATAGAGAAGATGGCGTCATAGGCATATGCCTGCACCTCGAAAATTTAAAGCAAGCATACAGTTGTCATGATATGCGTTCCATAGGTGATCTGAGGCAAAAAAAGAAGAACAAAAAAACTCGTTTTCCCAGTAGAGTAATGATGCCGCTCCCTTCAGCCGACATTACAAGTAGTTGGTTCGCACATCTTAGACAGAAATCATTTGACCCAGAGCCGTTTCGGGCATAGCAAAAACCTGCAACGAGATTAAGCAGACTATGCTGATAAAAACTGCTGGAAATCTTGGTTAGAATGATCTTTAGGGAACAAGAAGCTGGAGAATCAACACCACAATAGCACCCACCAATTGCCAGCTTACAGGAGGCACTTTAATTAACACATATCTGTAGTTTTGGTTAGATACTCTAGGTTATGAAACCAATTGCAGATCAAGTGGTAAAAGATATTGAGAAAAATAACCATAATATGTTCCACAAGCAAATATCCGTTCTAAGAATTGCCAATAGATATCTACCGTTCCTTATCCATTAAGCAAACAACAATTTCAATCTCGTTAAGTGGGGTCAACTGATCTCAAGTCACTTATATCGGATAATATATAGGTACATAGAAGTGAATGCACAGTAAATTTATGAAAGTCTTGTAAACTTGGTGGAATCTCGACCACATAGATATGTCTATTTTCCATGTATAAAGCCAGGGAAACATTCTTTATTCAAACAAACGTGCTCTTTGAGGACTAAGCATATTCATGAAATCCCCAGAAGTAGTCCAATAGGGCAAAATGGCAGGCTCTACTCCATTGTACATTCTCTGTAAGAATTCTAACCTTCAATGACACTCTAAAGTTTTTCACTCATGGTGTAAAATGAGGGTCTCTGCTTGAAGAGTCTAGAACAATGTAAGAATAACCAACTTGATTAACTATTTTCCTTCACCGTTGGTAGCTACACATTTGGGCACTGAGATCTCATATCCTTCTGCTGTTACCTTACTTGTGTACCTCCTATCATCCTCCTGCTTCACTGAATCTTGTTCACGCCCACTTCTAGTGATAATAATCTGAAATTTTGTTATTTGCACTACCAACCACCCATGATTGGGCAGACAATAATATTTTATCAAAATGCATCATAATGATCTTTCTTCAGCCAGAATTTGAAACAAGGAACACAGGCCCTATTCCTTAGGAGATGCCAGTTAATTAAAACAATGTCACCAGCATTTTTGGTAAAAATTAAGCTGCAGATCAGCCATAACTAGTGAAATGGTAAGCAAGATTAATAACATCAGCAGCACCTAATGCCCCAAAAGAAAAAAAAAAAAATTCTTCTTTCAAGGAATGCACTCTCTAAATCAGACAAGCTTAAGAGTAACATGTGTGCTACAACTCATCATTGACTGCCACAAACTATAACAGTAGATTGCCTAACAAATAAAAAGGAAATGTAAGCCAACATAAAAAGGCAATACCAAATTCTCTGTTGCCATGCGAAAACTACCGTGTACAGAACAACCAGCCCCTCCTCCCATGACAATGCCATTCAAGATTGAAACCTTCATTAAAACCGGAATGTAAAAAGTAAGACTACACATACACATCCAAATGAAGATTCCTTAGATACACTAACCTCGATTTAGCTATTGTGAACTCCACAAGAAGATACGCATTATAATATCAGATCATTTGAGGTCTACTGCATGTTGCCATTAGATAATTTAAAGTAAACTCCTTCCGAAAGAAGATTTCACCCAACTTCCAATTTCCTAGCAAATTTACAGAAACCAGTGTTATCAACAATCAAACGTTTTCCTAGTCGGAGTGAACACCATATGAATTGTGTATAACAGAGATCAAAATCTTGTCTGAAACTGATGGACAATGTGATCTTTTAGGTAGGTTAATAAAGGATTGACACAATTGGCACTATTGTCACATGAAACTTCACCTTGAGACAAGGGAAATCTGGATGCTTAAGTGCATCTACTCACAATGGAATATAAGTACAGTTTGGCCCTATTTTTGACTTTACAGTCAGTATGAGAAGAACCATGAAACCACTAAAATGATCTGTACCATTGTTGATATCATGCACAACAGCTGCAACATCACCACCGGCACAAAAAGCTCTTCCTTTTCCCTACAGAAACAAAAACACAATCGAAACAGTCATGCCCAAGCTAAGAAAATATGCAGGATTTCCAAATTGGGATAGCAAAGTATGAAAGGAGAACATTGTAACAGAAGATAATGGCCACAGGATCTAACAATGTCAAGTAATCTTAAGGTCTTGCAATCTAAAGGAGCCAATAACAATGAATGCCAATAATATCAATCTGACAACTGTTCTGTAATGTGATGTTGGACTTGAGAAAAGCATGGCTGTGAAGCCTAAATAGATGAGCACTTTGTTGTAGCTGACATGAATTACTTCAACCACAGGCATCTTTGGGTGAGCAAATGCAAAATTCATAAACAGCCAACAATAATTCGAAGCTAGAGTGCACCTCTGCAACTCAGAACCAGACATTTTAAAGGCCATCCAACTCCCAAAAGCTCCAGAAATCTATTTATTTCTCATATTGTACACCGGTAGTCCCCATGTATGTGATATATTTCCCAAAAAATGGGTCTTAAATGCAGTCAAAGAAGCTAACAAAACATAATTTGCCACGCTGCTCGAGCATATTAATAAATTGACAATTTTGTAAAACACACACATAAGTGAGCACACAGCCCTAGATGGTACACCAGCATGAGAAATTTCACCAAACGAAGTCCAATAAACTCTACCAATCTTCCAGCGGGATAAAAGGAATCTATCAATCTCCCAAAAGACAGTCTCAAGGCTCATGATTCTGATATTTCTACTTGTGCAATTTGGAGGGCTCTTAACAGTCATAAAAAAAAAAAATGCTTTGTATGAAGCAATGTACCTTTAAGATTACCAACTTCACATTAGAATCCTTCTCATAAACAAGAAAAAGTTCCAATAACCGAGATATCTGCAAACAAGAGTAACAAATAGTAATACAATAAACATGTAGCAAACAAAGCTTCATTAACGATGTGGCTATTGAGGTTTGAGACAACAAGTAAAAGTTGAATATGTCACCTACACATATTTAAATAATATAAAATGACAACAGACCCCTACTGCCAACAAGGCGACTACCACAAAAGGCAGAAAAGGCATTAAAAAAGCAACAAACAATGGTATTACTGCATGACAATTCCACAGATATATTTTGCTGGATGCAACAGAAAGATGCGATTCAGGCTGAAGTGTGCTACAAAGAGACTCACGTATTTTATGCAGGATCTAATAACATCTTTGACAAGTATGTGGGCGTTGCTAGATTTGGTTCTTTATCTCATATAATAACCTTCTTTCCCTATGACCTTTAGTAATGCGTGCTTCCAAATTTGCATAAAAGGGGCACGTTCATTTTTCTTAAGAAAAGAATAAAAACTCAAAAATTTAAGCAGAACACAACTACTGCTCTTAGCAAAACCACATGCAGTCTCCAAGGTATTAATCAAATGCAAGACAAGAGCAGGAAAGTAAAAATTTTATAATGATCGACTAGACAATGCTATCAGATGTTAGTTGATCCTGTATGATGAAACTGATGAGTAGTTTTTGGATTGTGGAAAGAGCTTTCTCGAAAGTGCAGGATTCCAGGTGCTCTATGATAGGAAAACTCAACAAATAAATTCCACGGACCATTTCACCAAAAGCAACAACCATGTTTCTTGCTTATGTTCGCAAACGATGCCGTCGCTCAGATTTGGTGGGACGATAAGGTAGGACAATAAAGAATTTGGATAATGGTGGTAAAAGGAGGAGAAAATAATTTGTGGGAATTGACTTATAATTTTGTGTCTATGCTAGCAAGAAAAAAGTCAATGAAAAAAGATGTGTGAGGACATAAATATCTTATTGCATAATTGGCTTGAGAGCGGTGCTATTTTCACTCCTATATAACTAAATCCACCCAATTTGCACCACAAAGATAAAATTACTAGCTATTATTTAGCTGCAATTGAAATTGGTGCCGCGAAATTTTTCTATATTAAGGATCTACGTACCATAATAAAGAATTTCATATGTCTAGTTTTTGTTTATCGTTGATTTTCCATGGATATTAAAATTATTTTTATTTTTATTGTTAGATATTACTTTCAACAAAATTTGTTTTGTTGAAGATATTTTAAAAATTATTTTTCTTTTCTATATTGTCGATTAAATTTATTGATAAATTGTTAAGTAGATAAAATTTAATTAAATCAAAACATTGCACAAAGTAAGAATTTATTTTTAAAATGCAAGTGAAATTTCATTAGTTTAGATTGACAAAAATGAATATCATCAATGAATTATTTATGAATAATATGCGTGCATAATGTTTTTAGTGTATTCCTAGATACTTCTCTAACATCTTACATACTTCATATAAAAGTATCTTGCCAATATAGTAAGTAAAAAATTTAAATTCTCTGATATAGTAAATAAAGAGATTTGATATATATTTTAGACTAATAAAATTAATGAAAATTTTACCAAGAAAGTGAGCCTTTGATATAGTAGGGACAAAAAATAGATAGGTTGTTACAAGATTAATAATGAAGAAGAGACTTTCCAATTTTATATTATATCAAAAAGTCTCTTTTCCTTAATGTTAACAAGATAATTTTACACGAATCAAATTCACATTTTAAATATGCTAAAAGACCAAATACATGAAATGCTTAATTATGATAGCTATCCTAAATAGAAAAAAGGAAAAAAAAAATAGAAAAAAGGAGGAGTGGGGCCATTGCCTAAAACTGCAATTGAAAGATTGATATTAATTGTCTTTTTAGTGTAAATGAGGGTTAATTTAGTCATTTGGGGTGGAAATAGTGCCGTCATTGTGTTAATATTATGAAAAACCTTAAATTAGTACACTTATTATAAATTTATTTCAAATTAATTTTTGGGTCATCAAAAACTCCAAACCGGTACACTTATCATAAATTTACTCAAAATAAGTTTTGGCTCACCAAAAATACTAAATTAATTCACATATAACAAATTTACCCCAAATTGATGTAAATTATTATGTCAATTTAATTATTGTCATGTGTTATCCAACTCAACAGTTTCTCAGTATAATTTACCATAGGCTAATGGGGGATAAATAGGTCATGAATGTACTATTTGTGGTATTAACCCTATATAACTATAAATAAATTTGAATAAGGAATATAAGTTAGAAATGAGAATTACTTGTCCCATGCCTCCAATGGTTTCCAATCCTTTCCCTCCGTCTCTTTTCCTCCATTCATGCATAGTGTCAACCTCAACTCTTTATCGATCTAGAAAATGAAATTAGTCATAAAATTCATTCTTTTACGAAAAATAAATGATTTAAAAATAATTCTCTAAAAAAGATCACTCGTGTCATCTGAAGTTATTTGTCAATGGATTTTTTTCTCATTATCAGCAATAATTTACGTCTAAATGTTTTTGCAAACGATGAAAATATTTTTTTTTTTTTTTTATTTGGCTAACTGATACAAGTGATTATTTTTTGAATTATTTTTTCAAGTTCTTTATTTTTTGCAAAATAAGTGGACCCGTAATGTTGTTCTCAAATCTAAGTCACTGTTCATTCATTCTCATTTGTCTTCTCTTCCTAGGTTGGTTGTAATAGGCTATTTTGTCTTTGCTTCATCGATCGGGTTTCGGCTAACCAAGTACAATCCCAAACCTCAAGTAGTAAGAGGTTTCATGTAAAATAAGATTTTTATTGAACACCAACACAATCCCAAACTTTCGATAAAGCCGACCAGCTTTGCCTTTTTAAAGCTTTTGCATTAGGGGCAAAAGACCTTGTTTTTGTGCAAAGCAAATAGTGTTTTTTGATGTACAAAAAATACTCACTATAAAGCAACTTTTATAAATTGATGGTGAAAAACGCAAATGACATGGATAATACATCTGTCCAAGGGAAACTCTTATGCTAGATCGCCACCACAAGGTAGAAGAAGTCGCGAGACCTCAAGCGAGGGTTGTAGACCCTCCAGCAAGCCTTGTGAGCAAAGATACTTGAGTTGCGCACGGTGGTGGCCACCGGTGTTGGAAGAATATGGCTTCGAATCAATAAAGCAATCAAGTCGGATTTTGAGGAGTAATATCACTTTCTTTAAGGATTTATTTGCTCTACAAAATTGTTAATGTTCACTAACAAATATTCTCCAAAATACAACAAAATCTCAAAATGAGAATACTATATAGCAATTCTAGTATTTTTCTAAGGTCTTTCTAGAAAACAATTGAAAATATGGCTATAATTTTGGAAAGAAGACTTGAAAAAATGATCTCATTTCGTTCATTTGGAAAACCAACATATATATATATATATATATATATATATCGGTCTTAAAAAATAAAGTAACTCTTCATGAAAGATTGCAAAGTGAACGAATGTATCCTTTCGAAAGAAGTTGCAAAATGAACAAAGGTGTCCATTCGAAAGAAGTTGAAAAATGAACAAATACAACCCCTCAGGAAAGGTTGCAAACTAAACGAGTATCATTTCCAAAAGTTGTCTTAAAAAGACACAAATATAAAAAATTCGGAATAATAAAAAAAATTAAAAATATTATTTTTAATCAATAAATTTCAATTTTTATAATTTCTGAAAATTCTCAATAAATAAAAACAACCTTTGAACTAATTAAAGTTAATAAGATAATCGTACGGAATAAATATAAAAAAAACAAAAGGGTTAATGCTAAATAAACCGCGAACGTGCAAGCATGCAAAGCGCTAAATATGCCTAATAATTGCACCAAAATCATTCAATTATTCGCGCACCCGAACGCGGGTATGGTGGGGTCTAGCCCACACCCAATCTTTTCCTTAGATACACTAAAGAAGCCCCACACTCATTAATTAACCCACCTCCTCCCACTTTTCCTATATGGGATAAGAAAACATACACTTAGTTTATTTTACAAATAAACTTCCAACAATCCCCCACTTTGTTTGTAAAACAAAAATTTCAAAGTTAAAAATTTAAAAACCATACAACCAAAATTTCAATAAAATTAATATACATACATAAAGGTCTCTTTCAAGTTAAACCTTTACTTAATGCAAGTATCTCAAAACTCTATCAAAGTAACAAGTAGCTCGACTTTCAATTTGTACTTTTAACTAATAGAATCGAACATACCGTACTATTTTAACGAGAAGTTCTCTATTACTCCGCACTATTATGGCATTGTGCTTGATCTTGTTTCATGAGCTCTCTAAACAATTCCAACTTTTGTAAGAAGCAGCACTACTTCTAAGCTCATATAGGTAAAGTATCTACTATGTGTTTCTGTTATTATTAACACATTACAAGTTTGTACTATACTCAATTAAGAATTTCATTTAACCTACAAAACGTAATAGACGACATTGACTTCTCATATCAGGGCTACATTAGTATCAAACAATCACATTCAATAACTTGTTCTTACTCATTAAATCTTGTAACTAATGATGTTCTAGAAAAAGGTCAGGTTACCATTACTGGTGATTTCAATTGAAGGATTTCAACCCCATTTCTTATGAGGTTATTATTACCATGTCTCTTGGTAAAGCCTTCATCAAGGGATTAGCAAGATTATTACTTGACCTCACGTAGACAATTATTATGATACTATCTTTAATCAATTGTTTCACATATTCCTGTCTTAGACTAATATGTCTAAACTTAGCATGTAGGTGTTACTATAAGCTCTTGCTAAAGTGGTCTGACTATCACAATGGATAGAAATATGAGGCATAGGACTATGCCATAATTTGATAGCCAACAACAAATTCTTAATCCATTCGGCATCTTTCCCAATTGCTGCTAAAACCACGAATTCATATTCCATTGTTAAGTGAGTTATACATGTCTATTTCTTACTCACCCAAAATACAGCACCTCCACCTAGTGTGAAAATCCATCCAGAAGTGGAATGCCCATCTCCTACACTTGTAATCCACCATATAATTATTATAGAATAATCCTAAATTTTTTTGTTCTTTGAAGATAACTAAAAATTCTAGTAATAGCTCTCCAATGTTCTGTATTTGGATTACTAGTATACCTAGTCAACTTGCATACAGAATAAACAATATCACGTCTAGTACAATGCATCACATACATTAAAGACTCTATAGTACTCGCATATTCAAGTTATGCCAACGCTCTATCAGTATTATAATTTAATTTAATATTAAAATCAAATTGAGTACTTATTTCCTTGAAACCAATATGTTGAAATTTATTTAATAATTTTTCAATATAATTACATTGGCTTAAAGAATAACTCCTACTGTATTTCTTAACTTTAATATCTAAGATAATATCTACCACATAAATCCTTTAGTTTAAACATGGAAGTTAGATACTTCTTAGTCTCAATAATTCCAGTCATATTTGTTCCAAAAATAAGCATATCATTAACATACAAGCACACTAAGACACCATAAATTTTAGTGAATTTAAAGTATTTACACTTATCGACATGACTATGGATGAAACTATTAGACAATATGACTGAATCGAATTTTTCATGCCACTGCTTAGAAGCTTGCTGAAGCCCATAAAAAGACTTAATCAATTTACATACATTTTTTTTTTTCATTTCCAGGAAGAACAAAACTCTCTAGTTATCCCATGTAAATCTCCTCATTTAAGTCTCCATTCAAGAAAGCAATCAATACAAAGATCATAAATGGAAGTTAAGAGCAAAAAGAATTCGAATATAAGTTATACGTGTAATGGGAGCATACGTATCAAAATAATATATTCATTCTTTGTATCTATATCACTTGGCTACAAGTCTAGCCTTAAAAACTTGGATAGAACCATTGGAATGATATTTTTTTTCCCTAAAAACCCATTGCACCCAACAGGTTTGGATCCTTTTGGTAAATCTACTAATACCTAAGTATTATTAGATATAATTGAGTCCATTTTATCATTTGCAGCTTCATTCCAAAAAGAAGCATCTCTAGAAGACATAACATCATTAAAGTTTTTAGGATCATCTTCTAAATTTAAAACTAAAGGGTATTTATTTACCATGTTATTATCTCTGTCTCCTTCAACAAGAAAAACATGAGTAATAAAATTAGGACTTAAGTTTTTTAGTTTCCTAGCTCTATTGCTTCTCCTTGGTTCAATCATGTTTTTAGAATTATTCGTTTCTTTCTCTTGAGGACCTACTTGAGTTTCCATAGATTTTGAATTATTTTTAATAATTTCAAAACTCGTAGAACATTTATTCTTAAAGAATTCAACGTCTCTCGATTCTACAATGACATTGGACTTTAAATCAAGAAATCTATAAGCTTTACTATTTTCGACATATCCAACGAAAACACTTTTGATAGCTCTAGGACTGAGCTTCGTTCTCTTGGGATCTAGTACTCAGTAGTATGTCAAACACCCCTACATTTTAACGTATGACAAATTTGGTTTTCTTCATTTCCATACTTTACATTTTTCTTGTATTATATTATGAATGTAACATGAAGTAAGCAATGTTTTCCCCTAAAGATTAATTAGTAGCTTTAAATTTGAAAGCATAGAGTTAACCATTTCTTCAAACGATCGATTTTTCCTTTTAGCCAAACCATTTTGTTGTGGAGTATATGGTGCCAAAACTTGATAAATAATACCATGTTCTTCATAAAATGAAGAGAATTCATTTAAGAAATATTCTCCACCTCTATCTGAACGTAGAACTTTTATTTTCCTTTCTAATTGATTTTCTACTTCAGCCTTATATTTCTTAAACATGGTAAATGCTTCCTCCTTCGATCTCATGGGATAAACACATAAAAACCTATTGTAATCATCCACAAAGGTAATAAAATACCTTTTACCACCACGTGTTAGCATGCCATTGAATTCACATATATTACTATGAACCAAATCCAATAAATTCGAATTTCTTTTAATACTAGGAAATGGTTTCTTAGTAAGTTTGGACTTAACACATATTTCACATTTATCAAATTCGTCATTGAAATTTATCAAGTCTAACTTCTTCATATTCTTCAAATAACGAATATTTATATATGCCAACCTACTATGCCATAAAAATGAAGACTCAACAATATAAGTAGAATTAGCAATATTATTATGGATACTTAGGCCCTGTTTGGTTCGGCTTTGGGGGAATGTCCTTGGGGAAATGCAAAGGCCTTTAGTCTAAAGGGGTTTGGTGAAATGCAAATGTTGTTTGGTAAACAAAATTGAAAAGATGCTATTGACACCTAAATTTTGGCGACCCGTTTAGTCATTTATCACATTAAAAAATTAGGGATTAATTTTAACCCCTAAAAAAAATATTATAGAATTAAAATTGCATAACATATAATTTTAGGTGCATTTATTTTTCTTATTATCGCATTCACATTGGATTGAAGATGGTGAATGGACTCGAACGAATGGTTTTAAGCTTAATAGTTACGAAGGTATTCTATTCTTCGATGTGATATTTCTTTATTTCAAACAAGAAATGAATATCTTCGTCAAATATGTGGGGGGAAATTCACAATCAGAACAAGACCAAAAGAAATATTGTGTTAATATTCGTTCAATAGCATAAAAGGAAAATTTGACCAACAAAGTAAGGGAAAATCACGAGAGGAGATTGGTGCATGTGTGTATGGCGGTGGAGAAAGAAAAGGCAAATTCAATGGGATTTTCCAATTATTCGAGGGAAATATTCAGCAATGACTCAAACGGAAGTGGGATATTTACATACTAGTAGGGGCTGAGCATAATATTGAGAATATCAAGTGGTGGATTTCATTCACGCCAGCCCAAATTATCTCTTGCCTTTTGAAAACAGGATTGACACATATGAATAAGAAGAAAGAAGACGATCCCAAGGGAGGCCACCCAAAAATTGAGATACGACCAAAAAAAAAAAATAAATAAAATCTCACGTTCTCCGCAGTGGGGATCGGCAATCATAATCTCAGAGCTCACTCGAGAGACACACGTGAGAAAGAGAGAGGAGGGTTCTCTCGGCTAAGCCATCGTACGGCTCTGCACGTTGCCGTCGCTGCTGCTCATGCTGCCTCTGCCGTGGAGTCTGGCTACGTCGAGCACCTGCTGCCTCTACTCCAATGATGACCTAGTTGCTTGCCCAATTGAGCTAGACGCCGCTGTTTCCCATCGTTCGCTGCACCAACGATGACGAGCCTTGCTGCGATCCCTTTTGACGGTGAAGTAATAAGAAGTTCCGATCTTGTCGATTCCTCTTTGCCTTTGACGAGCTATTTCAGCCCCTGTTCTCTCGCTGCTGCGTCAAAGCCACCACGATGAGTCATTCCCGTCCCAGCTATTCTGAGACCCCTTGTCGATTTGCTGTCCAGCCAAGGTACGATCTCCGACGACAATCACTTGCCAAGGAGCCTCCCGCGCCAAAGAAGACGACCGAGAAGAGCTCGTTGGATTACTTGAAAAGAAAGCCCACGACAATCAGATTTCGTGGCTCCCATTAGGGTCCACTTGGCGATACTTTGAAATAGAAAAGAATGAGGGAGAGAAAATATATATTGCTGAATCATAGCAAAATTCTCACCAATTAATTTCTGTGCACATCTGCTTTTGCACTTCAAAACTTGCAATCTCCACAGTCTGTAGTAAATTCGGACAATTTTGCAAGGCCGGTCCATCTCTTTCTGACGTGTACACGTTGCTCAGCCGCGCCTGACGATTTTCTTGCAGATTTTCTAGAATCTACTTGAACGTGCACCACAAGCAGCTGAGTTGAACTGAGGCCGCGGAGCCTGCGACCTTCCTGAGGTGATTCACCTTGAGACGATGTGTCGTCCTTGCCGCCGCCGATCTTGTGGTGTCGCTTGCCACACTAACTGTATGTCGTGCCGTTGGTCCGCCCACCGCCGGTCCTCACTGGAGCTCCGACAACCCACCATCACAGCGGCCCATCTTTGAGCCATATCAAGCCCCATCGCGATCTACGTGCCACCGGTCGTTAAATCCCGTTTGGAAAAAATTCGAATTAGGTAGTTTTTATTTATCTATTTTATTGCTTTTTTAATATTTTGTTTTTTTATCCGAAGTATTCCTTGATGTATCTTATTGAAAATTTCTGACCAATATTTGCAATTCGAGGAGCCTTTTAAATTAGGGATTGACAGTCCGATTTTCGCGCCCGAAATCTAACTCGCAATCGCTTGCAAAAATCGTCAATCCGATCTCATGCCGGAGATTCGATTCGCGATTTAGTTTAAAATTGGTCAACCCGATCTCATGCGCAAGATATGGTTCGTCAATTTTCAGATATCAATCTCATCTTGTTCTGATTTGCCGTCGTGTTATTTGAATCAGTTTTATTTTCGTAAAAAAAAGTCAAAAAAAATTTGAGTTAGATTAGGCTTATTTCTTTTTTGGCATATCTAGAATAGGAGATTTATTATTTCGAATTTTTGAAAAAATAAAAATCCAAAAAAAATGCATTCATTTAGGATGTTAGTTTTTTTAAATTTAAGTTGCATGTTTAATTATTTGGCAATTTTAATTTCGAATTTTGTAAAAACAAAAAAAAAAGAAAAAAATCATCATGCATATGTCATGTAGAATTAGGGCATTCTTTGTACGTCATTGCATATGTCACATAGAATTAGCTTCATGAAATGCATGTCATTTAGTGATTGCTAGGTTCATTTAATTAGAACTTCCTTGTCATTAGAGTTAGGTCATTTGATGAATTTAGATTGCACATTTAATTATTGCATTTCTTTGGAAATTACTTTACTTATGTCATATAATTTAAGTCATATTGCCATGCCATATCATTGCATGTTAGATTAGTAACATCGCATTGCATGATTCTCATTAAATAAATGAAAACAAAAAATCGAGTGATTTGCGTGTTAATTAGAAATCATGTCTAGGATTGTCGATGTGAATTCTGATTTAACATTGCAGATACTTTCATTGCTATGAGGTAAGTTCTGTATTTTTTTTTTTTAATTGTTTTCTTGGGTGTTAAATTGGTGGTTTGCGCACCCGCATGATTACCTCACATGTTAGGGAAACAAATTTAAAATAAATCCAAACTGCCTGCAAAAAAACATTTTTGAAAATAAAACGGTACCAAAAGGGTATTAGATAAGTCTAGTGTAACCAAGTCCCCGTACCTATAGTCTCTAGTTCGTAGGAGTAAAGTAAAACTCCCGTTACTTTACTTAGGTTTCTAATCGACCCACCAAAAAATAGATTAGTGGCGACTCCTAGATAAAATCTATTTGCATGTTAAGAATTTGAACATAAGTCGCGAATTGGTATGGGCTTGGGAGAGCCCGAGTTAAGTCTAGGCTTAGCAATCTATTAGCCTAATTTTAGGTGGTTCACCCCGAAAAATTAGGTCACGAGAGCTTGGCTACTCCGCTGGGAACCTGAGTTAAAACTCTTAATGGACTTAGGCCAATTTTCTTTTTGTAAAAATATTTTTGTTTGGCAGCGAGGATCTCAGGTACGTCCCTAACATTTAAGGTGTTAAATGTTCTTGCAGATGGGGAGATATAAGGGGAGTAGTCTTTGCTAACCTTTGTGTTGCAGGTTAGAGTTGGGGATGAATGTTTTAAATTCAAGTTATTGAAGTATTGTTTGATTTAAACTGTTGTGCATGCCTTGCATCTAGCACTACACTCTTGCACACACAACTTGCCGCCGGACTTGGGTCGTATGGGATTACCTAGGATGGTATCGAGATGGATACCACTCTAACCGCATGCCCGCGGTACGGGTTGCCCATCTCGATCCCGAAGTTTCTTTTTGGTGTCAAGAGTACACACCTTAGTCCGCATGCCCGCGACCCGGGTCGGCTCTTTGACCAAGCCAGAGTCATGAGGACCCGACGTAGTCCACACGCCCGTGGCTAGTCTGATCATCCTTGTGGCTCCACCTTGATAAGCCTTATAGATTAGAAATCGAGCCACTTACCATGTGCATGTCTATGTGATTGCAATTAATTTTTCTTGGTGAAGTAAGTCTTCTATCCCTATACCATGCAATTTATTTTGTCGTGCTTTTGGTCCGTCCATGACAGTCTAGGTTAGCCATTTGATCTAATTCCTTTGTCAATTAGAAATGAAATAAGGAAATTGTCATGCAATGAATCAGTTAGAAAATAAAAAACTTTGGAGAATTTGTTTTCAATTTATGTTTAGGAAATTTGATCTTGTTAGGGTGTCTATTTTTCTAGCTCTCTTTAGTAAATGCCCTTTTTTTCTACGAACTTTTCATGAATAAATGAAAAAAAAAATGGAAAAATTGATTAGATCATTGTCATGGATTGACTTTCTATTTACACCTCATGCTTACATGTTCCCATTCATTTGAATTAAGTAATTATGGAACGATCCCGCTCACCCATCCATTCACGATCGAGAGCTAAAATGACGGATCAAAAAGAGTTTTGCTCGTTAAGCAAAAGTGCTGCGATCTATCTTCAGTGAGAAATTGCGACTCCAAGAAGAGAGCCAAGAGGACCTTTTGAACCGTCTCATTTTCTTGAGGTAGCCGAATTTGATACCATTGTGAAGAGACTAGTGACATATCTAGATGGAAGAATATCTGACTTGAAGGGTTCGCATCACAAGATCAAGGAGGGTGAAGAATTCAAGTACACATGATTCATGGTCCTAAGTAGTTCGATTTCCTCATTTAATTAGGGGCATACACCTTCCCCTGCGTGAGGATTTTTATCGCTTTTTAGGATTTGATTTCAATTTCATCTGTACTTGAACATCACATTCCAATAAATGTAATTCGATTGATGAATATCAATAAAATTACAAGTTTTGTTTTGAGAACATGATGGGGTACCCCAAACCAACCCGGTGACAATATCCAACAATAAAAAAATTTCATCCATGGAGAAAATCTGAGGACTGGGTTTTTTCATGCTTCCTCATCAAAAAAAATTCCCAGAAAAGGAGAATAAAAAAAATCATTTTGCAAGCCGGTTCCCAAAAGCATGCATTAGGTTAGCCCCGTCTAATTTTCTGACTCATTTACTTCATGTTTTAGAGAATTACTTTCTTAGCCTGATGAGAAAGCATTTGGAAAAGGCACATTAGGTTGCAATGATAGATCAATTGGCTCAACTTTGTTGCTCAACAAGTTTGAGAACACATTTCTAAAATGAAATGAGGGGCAAGAAAGAGGACCATCATTCTCTGGTGGAAGAGGTACATCTCGTCCTTGATTATAATTAATTTTGGGAAATGACACTCTGTTCTTTTCCTTGCAAATGATAAATTGGGGGCATAATAGATTTGGGTAGTGACCCGACTGAGATAAAATCTTGATCTGAGCCAAAATGGATGTGTAATTTGAATTTACTTTGATCTTGCATAGTATCCTTTTCATGCATGTTCTTTTGCGCGGGGGCAAAAGTGGATTTTCAGTCTTGATTGATAGGGACAATCCAATGACACCCAATTGTTGAGATAGTCCCTTCGTGGGACAATTCCTTGATTGAATGCTTGAAATCATGTTTTTCATACTTATGAGAGCATATTTTGTCTGTTTGAAGTCACAAAAGCTTTTCATGCTTAAAGTTGCTGGACTCTTTTGAAAAGAGAATTTTCATATTGATTTAGCTCACCAATTTCATGTGGAGATTTGTCAAGATAGACAACTCAATGGAGTGATATCAATGCCTAAGAATGCTGAATGAGACGTATCAGGATGATGAAAGGCAAGCCCTATCCTATACACAGTCTCTTACTTATACACTTGTGAGATGAGTGTAGGAAGTTACATATCCGCAAGATAAAAAATTTTCTCACGAAAGGTACGATGACCGAAATGATGAGGGGCAATTCATTTCTCTATCCCAAACATAACAGGTGACCCATTGCTTAACCCATTTGAGCCCCATACACTTGTGGAAATTCTTTCGAATTACCCCTGTCAAGAACCACCCCACATCGAGGCAAATTGGAGGTAAGACGGCACCATAAGGTGGAGGAGAATGAATAGAAATTTTCTTGCTCTCACTTGCATTAATCTTCAAGTCGTGTTATTACATTGAATTCATGTAATGATTAAAGTGCCTTAGAATGACGAAGAGTATTTCTTTCTCTATCATGCATACTTATACCCTTTGCATAGCCCACTTGAGCCTGCAATTTCATTTCTTCAAACCCAGTTGGCGATCATCCCCCACACTGGGGCAAGGCAAAAGCAATTGTTCAAACAGTATGGTCTGGAGTGCTGATAGAGGACGAAGACCTCCCAAAAAGTCCAAATGTTAAAAGCATCATATGGTCATTCAAAATAGAATTAAGGGGCATGAAAAAGCAGTGTGCCTGGTAAAAGTAAGGCCAATGCCCATGAAAAAAAAGTGAAGAAAAAATGAATAAGAACTAGGGGCATGAAAAAGCGGTGTGCCTGGTAAAAGCAAGATCAATGCCCATAGATGAAAAAATAAAGTCAAAATAGGTGACTGTCAATGGAGCAATACTCAAAGAACTCAAATACTGAGTTTTTACAATCAATGGGGCACTTCATGAAGACAATCCCCAATGGTGAAAAAGAAAACTGGTGGCAATGCCAAGATGATCATCAACTCTCACCCTTTACACACATTTTGAGCCTAATGATCCTTTCATTTCTCAACCCATGAACCCAGCCTACGTTACGTCCCTTACAAAGTCTCTTCAGATTAGGGCATTTGAATTAACATAGGAGTTCATATGTTTATAAGCATCGCTCGAAGAAGTGCGAGCAAGATTATTTCTTTCTCATTTTGCAAGGTTCTTGACTTGTAAACCTGGAGATGATTATAGAATTGTTTTTTCAATTGCCTTGACTTGAAGAGTCCCTTTGTTAAGCCATTAACCAAGCCCACATTACCGTTCCTATTAAAGACCTCTCAGATTGGTAAGGTCGTACTGCTTGCGAGAATACTCGGACCCTTGTTGGTATGATGATAGTGAGATTGAGTGATTCTCATAAAGTAGCCCTTCTGAATGAGATGTAGTGAAAGTCCTTTCTAACTGAAAGTCTCTCATTTAGTATTCTTAAAAAATCCATATCATAAAAATTGTCTTGAACGATGATTCTCTCCAATGGAAATTTGGGTGATGCAAAGGTCATTATGCATGAACCCCGATTGAATTAATAAAAACTTCAATGGATTTTGAAGTGTGCATTCCAAAATAACCTTAATTGCTTATTTCTTCGGTAAATGCATTTTTGCTTTAAATCATGTCTAACGGGTAAAGTTTTCTCAAAGACCCAAGAGCTCCTAACATTCAGGTTCCTTTCAGAATACCTCATGATATTAGAAGATGAGAAACCTTCACGAACATTCAAGGTGCATCCTTGATGTTCCAAAATTTATTTCTACCAAGAGGTTAAAGACCTCCATAGGATATCTAAATTCCAGAAGACATATCCCCAAGAATTAGATATATCACCAGGTAAGTATATCTCTACTCATACTCTAAACACTTGTCATTGTGTAGATATTCTCTTTCAACCGCATCGACACTTAATTCGGTCAAGCTGTCCATTTATATTGACCTAGCGTGCTTTCGTAGCCCAGAGTCCCTTTTATCTAACCGGCGTACTTTTGTAGCCCGGAGTTCCTGACCTGGCGTGCTTTTGTAGCCCAGAGTCCCTCTTTATTGACCCGACGTGCTTTCATAGCCCGATGTCCCTTTCATCGACTCGGCGTGCTTCCGTAGCCCGGTGTCCTTTATATTGACCTGGAGTGCTTTCGTAGCCCGGTGTCCCTTTTCATTGACTCGGCGTGCTTCCATAGCCCGATATCCCTTTTAATAGACCTAGCGTGATTCCGTAGCCCGGAGTTCCTTACCTGGCGTGCTTTTGTAGCCCAGAGTCCCTTTTATCGAACCGACGTGCTTTTGTAGCCCGGAATTCCAGACCTGGCGTGCTTTTGTGGCCTAGAGTCCCTCTTTATCGACCCGGCGTGCTTTCGTAGCCCGATGTCCCTTTCATTGACCCGGCGTGCTTCCGTAGCCCGATATCCTTTATATTGACCTGGCTTGCTTTCGTAGCCTAGTGTCTCTTTTCATTGACTTGGCATGTTTTCGTAGCCCGATGCCCCTAACCTAGCATGCTTTTGTAGCCCAGAGTCCCTCTTTATCGATCCGGCATGCTTTCGTAGCCCGGTGTTCATTTATATTAACCTGGCATGCTTTCGTAGCCCAAGTTCCCTTTTATCGAACCGGCGTGCTTCCGTAGCCCGGTTTTCTTTTATCGACCTGGCATGCTTTCGTAGCCCAGAGTCCTTTATACCCGACACTCGATTGAGTTGTCCCCCAAAGATTTTTCTCCAGATTCAGTCTAATTAAGGTGACCGAAGAAAGGTTCGGGTCCTAGCTAAGCAAAATCCTGTTTAGGCGACCGTAGAATGGTATGGGTCCTAAACAACATTTATTGCTCTAACAGGCGACCATAGAAAGGTACGGGTCCTGGAAAAGCAATTTCCCCATTCAGGCAACCGTAGAATGGTACGGGTTCTAGAAAAACAATTTTTTCGTCAAGGCGACTGTAAAATGGTACGGGTCCTAGACAACATCTATTTCCCTATTCAGGCGACCGTAGAATGGTACGAGTCCTAAACAACACCTATTTTCCCATTCAGGCGACCGAAGAATGGTACGGGTCCTGAAAAATCATTTTTTTTGTCAAGGCGACCGTAAAATGGTACGGGTCCTAAACACAACCAAACATTGTCATACTGGACGACCGTAGAATGATATGGGTCCTGGGAAAGCAATCTCTTTGCAAAGCCATGTTACTATTCTGGGCAACCGTAGAATGGTATGGGTCCCGAACATGTAACACCAACTATCTCGAATTACTCTATCCTCCTTGAATGTGAGTTATTCTAGGTAGGTTCATTTATCATTTGCGTTTCCATGCATCATAAAATTGCATTCAAAAATGAAATTCATTTTCCAACAAAAATCATTCAATGCATGTGCATAGTCAAAATTTAGGTCTCAATTTGTCTTTGAATGCAACCTTTTCGAGTTCACCTTCAAAGAGGGGCAGCTGTTGACACCTAAATTTTGACGACCTGTTTAGTCATTTATCACATTAAAAAATTAGGGATTAATTTTAACCCCTAAAAAAATATTATATAATTAAAATTGCATAACATATATTTTTAGGTGCATTTATTTTTCTTATTATCGTATTCACATTGGATCAAAGATGGTGAATGGACTCAAATGAATGGTTTTAAGCTTAATAGTTTCGAAGGTATTCTATTCTTCGATGTGATATTTCTTTATTTCAAACATGAAATGAATATCTTCGTCAAATATTTGGGGGAAAATTCACAATCGGAACAAGACCAAAAGAAATATTGTGTTCATATTCGTTCAAGAGCATAAGAGGAAAATTTGACCAACAAAGTAAGGGAAAATCACGAGAGGAGATTAGTGCATGTGTGTATGGCGGTGGAGAAAGAAAAGGCAAATTCAATGGGATTTTCCAATTATTCGAGGGAAATATTCAGCAATGACTCAAAGGGAAGTGGGATATTTACGTACTATTAGGGGCTGAGCATAATATTGAGAATATCAAGTGGTGGATTTCATTCACGCCAGCCCAAGTTATCTCTTGCCTTTTGAAAACAAGATTGACACATATGAATAAGAAGAAAGAAGACGATCCCAAGGGAGGCCACCCAAAAATTGAGATACGACCACAAAAAAAAAAAAAAAAAAAACTCACGTTCGCCTCAGTGGGGATCGGCAATCATAATCTCAGAGCTCACTCGAGAGACACACGTGAGAAAGAGAGAGGAGGGTTCTCTCGGCCAAGCCATCGTACGGCTCTCCACCTTGCCGTTGCTTCTGCTCATTATAAACGCTAGTATGAGCACCTAGAGGGGGTGAATAGGTGCGAAAACAAATTTTTGCTAAGTAAACCAGAAATTATAATTTTAACTCAAATCTGTTTAGCAATAGACTTTAAAATGGAAATTAGACTCTAACAATTAAATAGAGTTACGATCAAGGTAAAAGAGTTTAAGGAAGAGAATAAGAACACAAGGTTTATAGTGGTTCGGCTTAATCCAAGCCTACGTCCACTCTCCCGCACTGACAGCCCACCGGCTGGATTCCACTATGAATCAAAAGAGTCGTTACAATATCACTTCCTTGATTCCACAAAGTGTAGAGACTCTACTACACTTCCTCAAGGCTTCACAAAAGTATAAACTCTCTTTTGAGTACAAGTTTACGCTCAACAATTGAATTGACAAAGAACAAGAAGCTTCGGACTTTGGAATTTATCTATCTCGCACACACTCAAATAACCAGAGCGTCTTCCTTATATACTCCTCCATGCCTTCATAACCGTTGGCACCTTCCAA
The DNA here is from genome assembly GCA_014182365.1 of Eucalyptus tenuipes. Classification (NCBI taxonomy): domain Eukaryota; kingdom Viridiplantae; phylum Streptophyta; class Magnoliopsida; order Myrtales; family Myrtaceae; genus Eucalyptus; species Eucalyptus tenuipes. Next base: position 10,849,026 of record CM024541.1, on the reverse strand, counting down.
AGGAGTTCTTCCAATCTACCCGTTGGACAGAATCAATTAGGGAGATCTCGAGTTACTTAAGGAATATGAAGATAGCCCACCAATCCTGCTCGCCCATACAATCAGGATCTAAGTTTCCATAAGTAGAACCTTCCAAGTATATTTCGCCAATCAACGAATCCAATTTATTCAAATTTGAATCAAACCGAATAATCGATCTTGAGGTGCTATCTCCAGCCGTGAGATCTTCTTTAACCGCTCGAATCAAATCCTTAAAGAAATACTTGAATCTGGATAAATCTTCTTCGTCGGTCTAGAAACTGTCAATGAGGGCAGACTTTACATCTTGAGTCTGGCGATCTGGCGATCTTTAGACTTTGACGGAAGAGTCTGTGAGTCTTCAGACTTTGTCGAGTGAGTCTGCAAGTCTTCAGACTAGACTGAAAATGTTTTGTCGACATCAAAATAAGTAAGGAAGTTTTCTCCAACAATCTCCCCCTTTTTGATGGTGACAAAACTTTTCTGCAAATTTAGATATTTTAACCTGCAAGACAATACTTAAGCAAACATGGATATCTTATAAATGGATAAAGATAGTATTGAATCTGCATCCACAGAAAATGTGTTAGTCCAGCATAAACAACTTAAACAACTATCTTTGCCAACACTTAAAGTACTGCAAGCAAGCATTAAACAGTCAATCCAAATCCAAACATTAATCTAAATTCAAATCAGTCACAACCAGACAAAAGTAAAGTTTAAAACAAGAGTCGAAATAAGTCAAATCTAATCAAATCTGATGCACTCAGCTTCTCCCCCTTTTTGTCATCATTAAAAAGGAAGAAATGAAAAGAGAATGAAATTAGGATTGTCTTGGAATGCGAACAAGTTGGAAATCTCCCATCGACTGGACAGTGTCTTCCAACTTTTTCAAATCCTCCTTCAGCTTTTCTATCTCATGACTCTTGGCAGTGGCTTGAACTTGAAGAGTAAGAGTCTGTATTTGATCATCCAACGAAACTGAAGAGGCTTGACTGGCATTCCGCAGATTCTGAACTTCATATCCCAGAGCATAGATCTGACCTCGCATCTCCATAAGAATATCAAGCACTCGTCGAAGGTCTGCTGAGTTATCATTCTGAGTGCTTGTCTCAGCATGGTCAGTTTGAGGAGTATTTGCAGAAGATGGCATCTGAGCATGAGTATCCAGATTTGGAGAAGAAGCCTCATGACCTTTCTCGGAAATTGAGATGCATAGACATCTTACGGATCTGCGGGTGAGCGGCTCACATCTTCACTAGCAAAAGCAATTGAAGAAGTACCTCTTTTGTCGGCAACTCCCCACTTGTTTCGGTGCCTTCGGGTGGAGAGAAGTATTCTTCATGCTCTGTCTCCTCGTCAGTGACATGATGCTACAGTTCTTCTTGCTCCTCGTCTTCTGAAGTTCTTTCTTCCTCTACCTCTTTCCTTATTGATGCCCTCTCTTCTTCCCTCTGTTCTTCCTCTTCTCTGTCTTGATCCTCTTTCTCCTCTCGTCTCGGAACGAGAATGCTGAAGATTGCTTAAAGCAAGAGCCGATATGGTTACATCTTCCTCATCCTCTTCATCCTCCAAGATGAGTACTCTTCTTTTCTTGGATGGAGCTGTCATGGGCTCTTTTCCCTTTCTTTTTGCAGCAGAAGAGACTTGATGAGTCTTGACAGGAGTCTTCTCCTTGAATCGCTCCAAAGCTTTGTTTAGCTCTTTCAGACGCATCTTGGAAACCATCTTCAGTCCCACCACCATTTGATCACACGATCGAACACAAAGAATATTGGGAGGCTGAATGTTAAGGTGTCTCGAACACTTGGAAACAAGTGCTTGAGTAAGGAAGTTGGCCCTTGTCCTTCACCACCGATCTGTACATGTGAAACATTATAGTGTGTGGTAGAGAGAACTTCTTGCCAGCGTTGATGGCATACATCAACATTGCTTCTGAATTTGAAACATCAGTCTTTGAAGTCGATTTTGGTCTCAGACAGTTGATTACAATCTTGTGAAGGGGACATTTGAGGCATTCAACCTCACATACGAGATTCGTCCTTCGGCCATCCCATCTCGAACGAGTTCCACCGTTGCCCGGCCAATAGACACGCCGATTGATTGAAACTCTCCTCTTTCAACCCCAATCACATCGGCCGGGTGTCCATGTCAACCACATAATCCCGATCTCTAATGCTTTGAATGAAAATCTATTCGCATCCAAAAAGCTTAGATTTGAATAGAAATAAGCGGTAAGTTACGGATGTGCTACCGTTGTCTCGGAGCGAGAATCTATCAAGTTGAAGTAAGGCGAATTTCTCCCGCAAGTTCACCTTCGAGAGTCTAGAAAATCAAAGTCTACACTCCTTGGGTTCATCACCCCTCTCTTCAGCAACTTAGTATAATGTCGCTTGTGTTCCTCAAAACGAAACAAATCTGTTCTGTTGCTTCTAACATTCGTAGCAATACCCATTCTAGACTTAAAATTGGTGAACATTTTCTCATCATCATTTCCTTCGGGTTGATTATGTGCACTAATACGTGGATCACTTGGAATATTCGCAAAAGCTCTATCTGCTGAGCCCGCAGGAGCGATTCCCAAGCGTTCCATTGTGCGCAAAAAATGGGTTTCATTCCTATACCCCTTTTCTACCAAAAACTCGTCAATGAAACTCAAAGCGGAGCCTCCTTCTTTTAACGCAATGTACAGTTTGTAGGTAAAAGCGGGCTTTTGAGACCTTACAGGTTCGGCATTCACGACGACTTCTTCCTGCACTTGCTGTTGTGGTCTAGCCCGAGAAGAGCGGCGCGGTTGAGAATGTTGTGGGCTCTGCTGTTGTCTCGGAGAATCTTCTTCCTCGGTGAGGTCAAAATGCGTAGGACCCTCACGCAAAGGCGGTGGTCCCCTGCTTGCAATTCTTGAGGACTTTCTTTGAGAAGCCATTATCACGATCTTTAAGAGATTCCAAACTCGATTCGCGAGAAAGGTGAAGACTTTAAGATTAAACTAGAGAGAAAATGTGAGAAAGTGAAGTTACGTGCTTCTAGGGTTTGTGAGGAAGACGATTGGTATATAAAGCAATCGAAACAGGTTATACGAATCGTCGCAAAAGGAAAATAAAAAATACCTTTTCAAAAAAAATAACTGCCTTTTTGAAAAATGTATAAGCTGTCAAAAAAAAGATAACTTCTTTTCGAAAAGGAATGATTGCTATAATTCCGAAAATTTAGAAAGATAACATCAATCAATTACAGATTAATAGATGAACGTACCTTTTCGAGATTTGTCCAAAAGATAAATTTCCAAAGTAGAAATAACTTACGGTAGTAGATCTTGATCTCTTGAGTCGAGCCTCCTTAGACTTTAGTCCCTAAGTCTGAACTTCTTCAGACTTTAAGATATTAAGTCTGGAGCGAATAGACTCAAATTGGCTTTTCTCCAGTGGCTTAGTAAAGATGTCCGCCAACTGATTCTTTGAGTCGATGAAATGAATCAATACTTCTTCGTTTTGAACATGGTCTCTAATAAAATGATGTCGAATCTCTATATGCTTTGCTCTTGAATGAAGAATTGGATTCTTGGTGAGATTAATTGCGCCGGTATTGTCACATTTGATCTCGGTGCATGAGTCTTCGATTCCAAAGTCTCTTAGCTGTTGTTTTATCCATAAGATTTGAGAACAACAACTTCCAAGAGCCACGTATTCTCGCTTCGCTATTGAAAGAGCTACGGTACTTTGCTTCCTCGAAAACCAAGATACTTTGTTACGTTCCCAAGCAATTGACAGTGCTTGAGGTGCTCTTTCTATCAACTCGCATCTGCTAGGTTTGCGTCGAGTAACCAAGGAGAGTAAGATCTCCTTCTTTAGGATACCGAGACCAAACTTTGAGGTTGTTGCAACGTATTTGATGATGCGTTTTGCAGCACTTAGATGAGATTCTTTTGGATCGATTGGAATCGCACAAATACATACACTAAACAAAATGTCGAGGTCTAGAAGCGTAAGATAAAGAAGTGAACCAATGATACTCCCGTATAGCTTCGGTCAATTTTCTTTCCTCCTTCATCTTTGTCCGGCTTCAAGAACTAGACATTGGTATATCGATCTTTTGCAATTCTCCAAACCGAACTTTTTAACAAGATCTTTAGCATACTTTTCTTGGTGAATGAAAGTCCCTTCCTTCAATTGTTTTACTTGTAGTCCAAGGAAGAAGGAAAGTTCACCCATCATGCTCATCTCAAATTCATCCCGCATAGACTTAGAAAATTTCTTGCACAGATTTTCGTTAGGTGATCCAAAGATAATATCATCAACATAGATTTATACAAGTAAAAAGTTTTTATTTTCTCTTTTAATAAACAAGGTAGTGTCTACCTTACCTTTAACAAAACCATTTTGAATTAAAAACTTACTTAACCTGTCGTACCAAGCTCGAGGTGCTTGCTTTAATCCATATAGCGCCTTTTTTAGTCCGAATACGGGGTCGGCTTCCTTGGGTCTTCAAATCCGGGAGGTTGTTCCACATAGACTTCCTCTTGGATAAATCCATTTAAGAATGCGCTTTTGACGTCCATTTGGAATAACCTGAAATTCTTATAACAAGCAAAAGCAAGTAATAGTCTAATTGCTTCTAACCTTGCTACTGGTGCGTAAGTCTCATCATAGTCTATCCCTTCTTCTTGCGTATATCCTTAAGCCACGAGTCTTGCTTTGTTCCTTATAACTTTTCCTTTTTCATCCATCTTGTTCCTGAAAACCCATTTAGCTCCAATAACAGATTTACCTTTTAGTTTAGGAGTCAATTCCCAGACATCGTTAATGCTGAATTGCCTGAGTTCTTCTTGCATGGCTTCAATCCAACTTTCATTAGTTAAAGCTTCTTTTATGCTCTTGGGTTCTATTTCGAAACAAGTGCCACAAAGACTAGACTCTTCATGCCTTTTGGATCTTGTACGGATTCCTTCATCAATGTTGCCAATTATGAGTTCTTTGGGGTGACTAGACTTGTGCTTCCGTTCTGGTTGGTCCGACAGACCGATCTTTCTCTTCATCGATTCTTCAACGTTTGTTCTTTATTGGTCTTCGAAGTCCGAGCCGCTTCGGGGTTTAGACTTTGTAGAGTCTGGAGCGGTTCGATTCTTCGGGTTGAGTCTGGATCGATTGAATTTGTATGAAGTCTTGAAATTTAACATTCATTGATTCCTCCATTATTTGAGTCTTTTTGTTGCAAACTCGTAAGCTTTCTTTGGTGGTTGAATATCCAAGGAAAATACATTCATCGATTTTTCTTCAAACTTACCAATTCGATCATTTGCATTTTTCAATATAAAACATTTGCAACCAAATACATGAAAATAGGAAACAATTGGTTTCTTACCTTTGAACAATTCATAGGGAGTTTTCTCCAAAATAGGTCATAAGAAAACTCTATTAATAATATAACATGCTGTAGAAACTGCTTCAGCCCAAAAGCGAGAAGAAATGTTGCTTTCAATTAAAAGAGTTCTAGCCATTTCTTGCAGTGATCTATTCTTCCTTTCCACAACTCCATTCTGTTTTGGAGTGTACGGAGAGGAGAACACATGCTGAAAACCAAATTCATCATAGAATTTAGCAAAATCTTGATTTTCAAACTCACCTCCATGATCTGTTCGTATACAAGAAATAACATACCCCTTCTCATTCTGTACTTTCTTTGCAAACTTTATAAAATAAGAAAAAGTTTCAGACTTACTTGCCAAGAAATATACCCAAGTAAATCGTGAGTAATCATCTACTATTACTAGGCAATATTTCTTACCACCAATGCTCTGGGTTCTGGTTGGTCCAAAGAGATCCATATGCAAGAGTTGCAGCACACGATTAGTGGAAACTTGATTTATTGGTTTGAAAGAACTTCTTACCTGTTTTCCCAGTACGCATGGGGTGCATAGATTGGATCTTTGGTATGTCAGATTTGGTAGTCCACGAACAAGCTTCTTTGCGAGAGATCTTGGCTATTTGCCTCATGTTGATGTGGCCAAGTTTCCTATGCCATAGATTAGCTTCCTCTTGTATTGAAATTAGACATTGGGATTTTTCTGGTTTGATGTCCAGAAGATAGATGTTCCCATGTCTTCGTCCTGTGAAAGTCTAAGAGGAATCTTTGCTGGTTCCTGAACATATTCCTTCTTGAAAGTTAATTTTGAAACCTATATCGCACAGTTGGCTGATACTTAACAAGTTGTAGTTAAGTCCTTCTACTAAAGAAACGTTGCTGATTGTGAGACTTCCAATCTTTCTTGTTCCGCGTCCGACAATTCTGCCTTTACTATTTCCTCCAAATGAAACTTTTCCACCATTAACTTGCATAAGCTTTATGAAACAACTTGAGTCTCCTGTCATATGTCTTGAGCATCCACTTTGTCCAAGTACCATTTGACCTTTTTCTTGATAGTGACTGCATTTAAAAAGAAAACTCAAGCCTTTTTTGGTACCCATATTTTCTTGGGTCCAATGGTGTTAGTGCAATATGCGGTCTTTGCCCAAACCTTCTTAACAGGTTTCCAAACCATAGGACATTCTTTCTCAAAATGTTCTGAACTATTACACTTAGAACATTTAAGAGCACTTTGCGACCTACGGGTTTTGCAAAGGCTTTTTGAAAATGAGTTTTATAAAAGTCTTTTGTAGGTCTTTGTTTGATTCTTTCCTTCACTTTTGGAAAATCAATTAGAGGAATGGTTTCAGCAGTCATTCCTAAGCCTGATTTGTTAAAGTAAGGTCTTTGCGCGAAAAGAATCTTTTCCAATTTCTCAGATCCTACAGAAAACCTTTTTGAGATGCTTGAAATATCAATTTTTCAAAAGTTCATTTTCTTTAGAAAGAAAGTCTGCATTTTCTTTCAAGGTAATGACACTTTTATCTAAATTTTCGACATTTTCTTTCCAAATAGTCTCCTGTTGCTTCAATGCATAATTTTCCCTTTTTAGTTCGGAAATCCTCTTGAGAGAGGTTTTGAGACTAAGACACGGTTCATCAATATATTTAGAAACTTTAGTAGGAATCTTAAAATTACTTACCTTGATTTCACGTAAAGTTAAGTGCGAGTGCGAGATGCGTCTCGGAGTCTCGAGTCGATTCTAATTGTGCCATTAGACAAATATTGGCATAGTCATCATCACTCTCTTCGCATTCGGTATCACTCCAAGTTTCTGCTTTGAGAGCTTTTACGTATTTCTCGGCTTTTCCTTTCTTTTTCTTTAGTAAGGGACAATTGGGTCCGATGTGTCCCTTTTTCTTGCATTCAAAACAAATCACATCTTTATTGGATTCATCATCCTCTGCTGATTTGTTTTGAAACTTTTGAGAGCTTTGTTTCTTCCAATTGAATCTTCTTCCCTTTTTGTTCAGTTTTCTGAACTTTCTTATCATGAGAGCAAGCTCTTCATCGTCCATATCATCTTCGAATCGTAACATCGAGTCATCGTTAGATTTTAAAGCAATAGATTTTTTACCTTTGGGATCTTCATCTTCGTTGTTTTGCTCCACTTCATAAGACGAAGAGTGCCAACCAATTCGTCAACAGAAAGTGGCATGATTCTTTGTGTCTCCTTATTGAGGTCTTTACGTGATTCCAATCTTTGGAAAGTCCACGCAGCGGTTTGTTGAACTTCATAGGTCCAGAGATTGGTTGACCTTGATACTCAAGACCATTCACGATTTCTGTAAAACAACTAAACATGTCGGTGATAGATTCTCTGGTTTCATCTTGAAGGCCTCGTATTGAGTGAGCAGAATATTGATTCTGGTTTCTTTCACTCGATCGGTTCCTTCATAGGTGATGTTCAACCTATCCCAGACTTCTTTAGCTGTTTCACAAGAAGATATTCTGTTATATTCGGTAGGAGATAATGCACAATATAAGGAATAAATTGCTTTTGCATCGAGAGCTTGTCTCTTGGTTATCTCTTCTTGAGTCATCCCGCTGGACTCAACAGCTTCCTTTCTTCTTTCTGAGATTGTTGTGGCTTTAGGAGTGATTCCTTTATCTACCACGTCCCATTCCATATGATCTTTAGATCTTAGGAATGCCTTCATCTTGTTTTTCCATATGCTGTAATCCTTTCCATCAAAATAAGGTGGTCTTGTGTTGCTTTGCCCTTCAACCAGACCTGGAGCTAACATACTAACCATGGATCGTTAACTCTGAAGTAAAAACACTTCAATTTAAATAAGTACACAGGCTCTGATACCAATTGTAAACGCTAGTACGAGCACCTAGAGGGGGTGAATAGGTGCGAAAACAAATTTTTGCTAAGTAAACCAGAAATTATAATTTTAACTCAAATCTGTTTAGCAATAACTTTTAAATGGAAATTAGACTCTAACAATTAAATAGAGTTACGATCAAGGTAAAAGAGTTTAAGGAAGAGAATAAGAACACAAGGTTTATAGTGGTTCGGCTTAATCCAAGCCTACGTCCACTCTCCCGCACCGACAGCCCACCGGCTAGATTCCACTATGAATCAAAAGAGTCGTTACGGTATCACTTCCTTGATTCCACAAGTGTAGAGACTCTACTACACTTCCTCAAGGCTTCACAAAAGTATAAACTCTCTTTTGAGTACAAGTTTACGCTCAACAATTGAATTGACAAAGAACAAGAAGCTTCATACTTTGGAATTTATCTATCTCGCACACACTCAAATAACCAGAGCGTCTTCCTTATATACTCCTCCATGCCTTCATAACCGTTGGCACCTTCCAAAGGAGTTCTTCCAATCTACCCGTTGGACAGAATCAATTAGGGAGATCTCGAGTTACTTAAGGAATGTGAAGATAGCCCACCAATCCTGCTCGCCCATACAATCAGGATCTAATTTTCCATAAGTAGAACCTTCCAAGTATACTTCGCCAATCAACGAATCCAATTTATTCAAATTTGAATCAAACCGAATAATCGATCTTGAGGTGCTATCTCCAGCCGTGAGATCTTCTTTAACCGCTCGAATCAAATCCTTAAAGAAATACTTGAATCTGGACAAATCTTCTTCGTCGGTCTAGAAACTGTCAATGAGGGCAGACTTTACATCTTGAGTCTGGCGATCCGCGATCTTCGAGACTTTGACAATCTTCGGACTTTGACGGAAGAGTCTGCGAGTCTTCGGACTTTGTCGAGTGAGTCGCAAGTCTTCGAGACTAGACTTAAAATGTTTTGTCGACATCAAAACAAGTAAGGAAGTTTTCTCCAACACTCATGCTGCCCCTCTGCCGTGGAGTCTAGCTACGTCGAGCACCTGCTGCCTCTACTCCAATGATGACCTAGTTGCTTGCCCAACTGAGCTCGACGCCGCTATTTCCCATCGTTCGCTACACCAATGATGACGAGCCTTGCTGCGATCCCTTTTGACGGTGAAGTAATAAGAAGTTCCGATCTTGTCGATTCCTCTTTGCCTTTGACGAGCTATTTCAGCCCCTGTTCTCTCGCTGCTGCGTCAAAGCCACCACGATGAGTCATTCCCGTCCCAGCTGTTCGAGACCCCTTGTCCATTTGCTGTCCAGCCAAGGTACGATCTCCGACGACGATCACTCGCCAAGGAGCCTCCCACGCCAACGAAGACGACCAAGAAGAGCTCATTGGATTACTTGAAAAGAAAGCCCACGACAATTAGATTTCGTGGCTCCCATTAGGGTCCACTTGGCGATACTTGGAAATAAAAAAGAATGAGGGAGAGAAAATATATATTGCTGAACCATAGCAAAATTCTCACCCATTAATTTATGTGCACATCTGCTTTTGCACTTCAAAACTTGCAATCTCCACAATCTGTAGCAAATTCGACAATTTTGCAAGGCTGGTCCATCTCTTTCGACGTGTACACGTTGCTCGGCCCGCACCCGACGATTTTCTTGCAGATTTTCTAGAATCTCCTTGAACGTGCACCACAAGCAGCTGAGTTGAACTGAGGCTAATATTGTCCGTTTTGGACACTGAGTCCTTACGGCTTTAAAACGCGTTACACAGGTTAGAGGAACCCAAGCCTTAAGCGATGTGGGACTAGCACAGCGCCCTCGCTGTGGCCTCACACCCGGTAGGGAGTCGGCTCGATACCTTTTGTAATGGCCCGGGACCCACTATGTAATATTGTCCGCTTTGGACACTGAGTTCTCACGGCTTTAAAACGCGTCACACAGGTTAGAGGTGCCCAAGCCTTATAAACTAGCCTAGGACTCTCCCCCTAAGCGATGTGGGACTAGAGAGGACCCCTTCCCCTTCCCTAAGCTGTCACGGAGGCCGCGGAGCCTGCAACCTTCCTGAGGTAATTCACCTCGAGATGATGTGTCGTCCTTGCCGCCGCCGATCGTGTGGTGTCGCTTGCCACACTCACTGTATGTCGTGTCGTTGGTCCACCCGCCGCCGGTCCTCACCAGAGCTTCGACAACCCACCATCACAGTGGCCCATCTTTGAGCCATATCAAGGCCCATCGCGATCTACGTGCTGCCGATCGTTAAATCCCGTTTGGAAAAAATTCGGATTAGGTAGTTTTTATTTATCTATTTTATTGCTTTTTTAATATTTTGTTTTTTTTATCCAAAGTATTCCTTGATGTATCTTATTGAAAATTTCTGACTAATATTTGCAATTCGAAGAGCCTTTTAAATTAGGGATTGACAGTCCGATTTTCGAGCCCGAAATCCGACTCGCAATCGCTTGCAAAAATCGTCCATCCGATCTCACGCCAAAGATTCGATTTGCGATTTAGTTTAAAATTGGTCAACCCGATCTCATGCGCAAGATATGGTTCGTCAATTTTTGGATATCAATCTTATCTTGTTTTGATTTGCCGTCGTGTTATTTGAATCATTTTTATTTTCGTAAAAAAAGCCAAAAAAAATCTGAGTTAGATTAGGTTTATTTCTTATTTGGAACATCTAGAATAGGAGATTTATTATTTCGAATTTTTGAAAAAATAAAAATCCAAAAAAATGCATTCATTTAGGATGTTAGTTTTTTTAAATTTAAGTTGCACGTTTAATTATTTGGCAATTTTAATTTCGAATTTTATAAAAAAAAAACAAAAAAATCATCGCGCATATGTCAAGAATTAGGGCATTCTTTGTACGTCATTGCATATTAGGATAAAATTGCATGTTTCATTTTAAGTTTAGATTGATTTTCTAGATATATTGCATCTTAGGTTAGAGATTGCTAGGTTAAGATAATATCTTAGTTTAAATTAGGATTTAGTCTGACTTGATCCTTAATATAAGCTGGATAGAATCTTAATCTAGATAGATAATTTTTTCATTTTTCTTAATTTCGAATTTCATGAAAAATACAAAAAAAAAATTGTCTTAGAGTAAATTCATTTCATTCTCTAGGATAGATTGCATTTTTTAGGAGAATAGAAAATTCGTGCACATAGAATTAGCTTCATGAAATACATGTCATTTAGTGATTGCTAGGTTCATTTAATTAGAACTTCCTTGTCATTAGAGTTAGGTCATTTGATGAATTTAAATTGCACGTTTAATTATTGCATTTCTTAGAAATTACTTTACTTATGTCATATAGTTTAGGTCATATTGCCATGCCATATCATTGCATGTTAGATTAGTAACATTGCATTGCATGATTCTCATTAAATAAATTAAAACAAAAAATTGAGTGATTTACGTGTTAATTAGAAATCATATCTAGGATTGTCGATGTGAATTCTAATTTAATATTGTAGATGCTTTTGTTGCTATGAGGTAAGTTCTGCATTTTTTTTTTAATTGTTTTCTTGGGTGTTAAATTGGTGATTTGCACACCCGCATGATTACCTTACATGTTAGGGAAATAGATTTAAAATCAATCCAAATTGCCTGCAAAAAAAACATTTTTGAAAATAAAACGGTACCAAAAGGGCATTAGATAAGTCTAGTGTAACCAAGTCCCCGTACCTATAGTCTCTGGTTCGTAGGAGTAAAGTAAAACTCCCGATACTTTACTTAGGTTTCTAATCGACCCACCAAAAAATAGATTAGTGGCGACTCCTAGATAAAATATATTTGCATGTTAAGAATTTGAACATAAGTCACGAATTGGTATGGGCTTGGGAGAGCCCAAGTTAAGTCTTGGCTTAACAATCCATTAGCCTAATTTTATGTGGTTCACCCCAAAAATTAGGTCGCAATAGATGCCTTGAGATGCAACTTGGGGAAAATGTTGTTTGGTAAACACATTACATTTGGAAAGTCCTTTCATGTGCCAATTTTAAAATTTTGCAACTTTAATTTGGTTAAAATTAAAAACAAAAATCAATGACCTTAACTTTTATATATTATTTTTAAGTTGAGAATAATGTATAAGAGACATATTAATAAAATTTTAAATAAAAAAATCAAATCAAACTAAATTAAAAATAGAGTAATTTCATTAAAATAAACATGACAACAACATATGTCCAAAAGAAAGAAATAAGTAGTTAAATATTACATACGTCCTTAACTATTTATCAAGTTCATAGCTATTTCATCACGTAAATGTGCCATGTCAGGGAATGCATTATCATTTGAAGCACTTGTCCCCTCATTTACAACATCATGGTCGACTGAATATCTATACTCAGGATCCAAATCTACTGTTTCAAAATCCGTATCAGTTACGGCATTTTTTCTTATAAAATTGTGCAAAACCATTGTAGCTATGACAATTTGCACTTGCTTTTCATAAGGATAATTTGGCATAGTAGTTAAAATCTTCCACTTCATTTTTAATAAGCCAAAGGCTCGTTCAATTTCTGAGCGAAGTGAGGAATGTGCACGGTTGAACACTTCTCGATGACCCGTAGGTGTAGGACCTTGTCAAAATTCTGGCAAATGCTATCTAACTTCTCCATTTGGCCCCAAATAACCCGTGAGATTTGGATATCCAGCATCTACTAAATAATATTTTCCTACACAAATATAATATTGTGGCACCCCCAAAACGGCCCCCAATCCGTTAGGTCGCCACAGTTCACTTACCTCCCCCTTACTTGACTTGAAGGTCTATCAATCTTGGGAGTTTATAATTTTTAGATCGGTCCCTGCGCAGTATATAAATGTATAGCAGAAGTGAAATCACATCTCCCTATCCCAAAATTAGAAATGATGCACACCTACTAAACAGGTTTATAAGTCAAGTCGAACAACTTTATTTACATAGGTCTGATAGACGATATCAGTCGGTACATCAAAATTAGCCGTGGTTTTCTATACGCGGCTTCATAACAAAAGATAACCCGACTTCCCTTTGACTTTCCTTTCCATGCAATCCTATACAAAAGTCTATCAGTCAGTGTCGGCGGTCCAAAAAATGCTTCATCTGCTACCCGTCCCTCTCAGTCACACCCAGCTTGGTCCGTCAGCTGGCGGCGGCGGCAACATCCCCAGCATGAATCCATCACGACGAACATGCATTGACAGAAACTCCTGAATCACTGGACCATCAGGTGTACCAACATCATATATAACCAGAATCCGCACTCGAACAAAAACCAACCCTCGTATATCAGGATGAGGGTGCTCCGAACACTCGCACTCGATGTCCACAAGGACACCGTAAAAGGTACCGGGGGTGACAGGTAGCAGAGACATGTCTTCTAATCTGAAATGTTAGTCCCCAAACGGGGTGAGTACAGCCACTCAGCAGTAAAAGATTCATCAAGCCATGTCAAGTAGTACCGTCAATATCTAGACTCATGCAGGATAGACAAAAACAGTTAATCAAGGGATAAATATGCATCAAAATCATAAAATCCTTTAATGCAATGGCAAATGAAATTTCAATAGAATCAAGATGCATCATGTCCAGTTACCCAAGTCCCGATCATAGGGCCAAACTGAAATGACACGTCCCATTCCATGCCATACAATTTAGTCCTATAACCAGACCACACATACTTAGTAGAATCATCCGTTTTATCATTCAAAAGGTTTCATCCCCCAGAGGACCAATGTTTGCGTCTCTCCGAGCATTCGCATCCACCCTGGCATCGCGAAAGCCTCCGGAATTCAGCCACTAGGGCCACCGGGCATCCGGAGCGTATCACGCCTCCAAGCATCTCGTACCCCACCTGGCATCACGAGGAAAACCTCCGAGACTCACCATGAGAATGGTTATCCCGGCCCTCCGGATTTACGTACCGACTAGCATACAACCGGGCATCCCAAAGCTCCCGAGAAAAAACCTTCGGCATTCAGCCACTAGGGCCACCAGGCATCCCCAAGGCATCGACTCACTCGATCCTTTGGGCATCCTAACTCCCGGGCATCGTTGACCCGAGGGTCCAGCGGTATCAATTAACATCTTAATTTTCAAAAACACTTTTCAATGCAACGACAAGATGTCTCATGAATCCTTCATCAAATCTCAATATTGAATGATATGCCAATGCCAGTATCATCATATCACATAACAATTCAAGATATATTCACCTTTGAGACAATTTGTGCAAATTCGAAACAAAACAGCTCGATTATTACAATGCGCAGTTCTGGTAAAAATTTCGGAATAATCCATAAATGAACTCAGAAAATTATGAAATTTTGACATGTTATCAGTGAGACCTAAAGGAAAAAGTTTCATGAAGAATACTAAGTCAAATTCTTTATGTATCAAGAGCAGTAATTACTGTATTCCTTGCTAATGTTCTGTAATGACTTCCAGATTTAGCATTTTCATAGAAAAATCGTTTAATCGAACAAACCTTGTTCAATTATTCTAAAGTTTTGATATGTTATTCCTAAAGATGTTCCCTACAACTTTCATTAGGGGTTCAAAGTCTAATTTTGGCTAGATAATTACAGAAAATTCATGGAATCATTGAAAGTCATGCTGTTTTCTGCGAAAACAGTTTACTAACCTAAAAAGAACTACTCCTACTCATTGAATCACAACATCCAAAGTCCACAGCCATGTGTTTACAAGTCTATTGCACTACATTACAGCTACTTCACTTCAAAAATCCACTATAGTTAGACCCTTAAGTTCTTATTTCAACCCAAAAACCGAAATCCATAGAACATACTCTGTTTTTGCTCAGTTTCTTAGTCCAGCTTCATCTCATTCATCTAAAATCAACATGCAGCTCCCAATTCTACATTTTCTCACATCTACCAACATTTCACTAGATAATTGCAGCATGCAAGACATGGATTAGTGAACTTTCACTTGCCTCTAGCCCTTCTACTCGATTGCTAGTAAAAACAGGGGTTCGGGGGGTCTCGGCTTGGCTCAACGGCGACGGGGATTGGCGGCGTCGACGGCGGCAGCTCGATCACGGACACAGATGGAGGGCGGCCTTCCTTCTCTGCCCTCACTCGCTCGGACCGAATGCTCGAACTCTCTCTCTCACTCGCCTACTCGCTCGCTCGAACTCTCAGTTTCTCTCTCTCTCTCTCTCTCTCTCTCTCTCCTCAATTCCGAATGCTTTTGTTTCTTGCTTAGTTGATCAATTAGTCTTCTTGCATGCAGGTTAACAGGTGGCTTCAAGGGAGAGACAAGTGGAGGGTGGCATGGCTTCCTCTGTCCGGTTCTTCCCCCTCCTCTTTGGTCGACAATTTGAGGGCTTCTTGGGCCTGCTTGGGCCTCAAAAATTTTGTGGCCAAAAGGTCCAAATTAAATGGCCCATGATCCTCAAATATAAGCCCATAATTTCTGTACAATTATGAGGCATTTTGTTTTCCAAAGAAATCAATTTATATGCCCATAATCAATTTGCTTCATGTACAAGTGCATAACCGAAGTTCTTGCATGAAGAAAGGATTCGATCAAGCGACATGGTGGCAAAATTTCATTTCCTTACTTGTCCAATCGCATGAAGAAAAGACATACATGATCCTCATGTTCGGTCCAACTCCTCAAAATTTTATCCTTAAATTCAACATGCGGGTTCCTCATGTATGACCGAATTCCATCCCTTTGGTTTTAAAAAATAAAAATATCAGTCGATCAAAGTCCAAAGATTTTCTCTCGTTGCACGGTTGGTCGGTCCATTGCTAAACATATCATATCAATCCAATAAATAAACAAATACGAATCAATGCCACAGTTCGATGATACTTCCATCGATCGGTCATGACCGTCACATACCCGAGGATCGTTGAAATTCTTGGATGCCACAAATATAAATTTAATAAACATATGCCACATAAATATATATATGGATATACGTAAACCATTAATTAACCAACCTGGAGGTGGATGGGGAAATTGTGCATCACGTCTTCCAATGGCATCATAGAAGACACGAGTATCATGAGCTTGTCCTTCCCAACCGGCACAAATGTAAATAAATTCCATATTAAAATTACATACAGCCAACACATTTTGCGTAGTCTTTCATTTTCGACCAATAAAGCGAATTTAGTTTTTCGTTTTTATTGTACAATCATAACTTACCTTAAAATATGGATAAAATCGTCGATCTTTCTTAATCTTCTCTGGAACTTCCCAAAATTGTCGATCAATTGGTTGGATCAAATCTTTTCCCATATTGCATACTTTATTTAAAACTAAACTAAAAATGCCTACTTATGGTTTCCTCAGAGCGTTGAAAGCGCTCTTGTGCTACCCTGTTACCTATACCATGTCCTAACATATAAAGAAACATTCCAACCATTTCTACAACATTAGTATTCCTAGATCCTTTAAGGCCATAGCATGTTACTAAGTCACGTGTTAAATTATTAAATACATCCCTATGCATTCTAAACATATTATAGCATCTTATTGGATTAGTATCTTTGGCCATCAACTCTCTCATCCATGCATGACCTGTATATGATGAGGTCATAGAAGGTTGTTTGCTAAGGTGCATTGCTTGATAAGCAATTGAAGCATTAGCTATTGAAAGCAAATCCAGGAATTCATCTTCCTCTTGTTCACAATTTTCCTTTTCTTGAGAATCATCCATAATTGCCTAACGTAACAAAATATAGAGTTAGAATAAGAAAAATAATGAATAATATTGACAATCCATTAAGAAAAACAATAGTATCAATCAACATATATATGCAAAGTCAACCACATAAAGAGAACCCCAATTAGAAACAATTCTCACATTAAAAATATTAATATAAATTAGGTCCATACATAATTTAAATAGAGTTCGTATATAAAAATCAAATAGCATATTTAAGAATTCAAATAAGAAGCTATGACAACATCTTAGTCATGATTAAGTTCTTCCATCTCAAGCTTAAGATACTTCACCCTCAGGGCATCGGTACTCAAGCTTATGAAGACCTGCCTATTGTCCACCCTGTCCTTAAAATATTTGATTGCAAAAAAGTACAGCTTTTCATCTTGCACAATCTCCGGTATGGCATCCAACATAGATATGAGGTCCTTGTAAGGACCGAATCCCTCATATGCTCGAGAGGCAACAGCGTCGGCACTCTTACTTTCAATAACAAAACAAAGCCTGTTACTTTGGCTTCCAAGCAATTGTGCCGGGCTCAAATTCTTGTCTTTCTTTCCTCGAGTTTGCCTCATTGAAGTCTATGCTACTCTTTTACGAGCCCGAGTTTGAATTGGTTCATCAATATTTTCACCCACGTCACATTCCAAATTATCATTAGTAGATCCTACGGCATCATCAATATTGGGTTGTGTAGCATCAACATTCTCATCAACACATAAACCTTGTGTAGGATTCCAAGTAATTCCTCTAGTAGCAACCGTATCTCTGAACATTCTATCTAGCAACACTTCAAGATCAGGAGGTATGCCTTTCGTCCTAAAAACCTTAACCTTAGGATTGGCCTGTTATAAAAAGCATTTGAGTAAGTTGTATATAATTGAAAATGAGAACTTAATCGAAAAGTAAAAGAACAAATGATAAACACCTGGATTTTGCTCTCCCACCATTCATCACTTGCATCGATGGTTTTCTTCCTTGGATCCCATCCTAATCCCGTTTCACTATAAACCAATGTCATCCATCTTTTCCATTCTTCCTTAAGATTATCCCACTTACTCTTCATTTTAGTTTTATCGTACTTTTTGCCCCTCAACTCCTAGAACTTATTAATTATGACAGTCCATCCATCTCTCTTGTTGGTTGTAAGACGATTACCCTTATTGATTTGCTCAACACACAACTTACAAAATGTTTCCACATCTTCGGCGGTCCAATATGCCTTTTCCTTTGTTGAACTCGCCATCTTTCAACAATATGAGCATGAACAGATTTGAGAGACATATAATAAAGAAAAAATTCAGCAATTGAATTAAAGCCAAATCAATGTGAACTAGTAAAGAACAAGTTAATGTTATATTGTATTAGGTATCGGCCCAAAAAACAAGAAAAAAAAAAACCAACAACATATCAATCTGGGGATGTACAAGATACAAGGTGGTGGTTTTCCCACTATAGAGGCAGAGGATCCACCAAAAAAAAGAGAGTTTTCACATTGTAAAAGGAGAAAAATGGCGATAAAGGTAGCAGATTCGCAGCATCAAATTTGTCGCACAATGTTGATGAGAACAAGATAAGGTTTCTACGAACTCAAGCAGCCGCATATCTTATGGACTTGGTCCATGTTCTTTCTTTCAGAATGGATAAACTTCAACCAACTTCATGAAAGCGCCACATAGGAGATGGCAGCCTCAAAGGACAACCAAAGAAAATGATTTATGCCAATACAATTAAAAACAACTAACATAGAGTTTTCACATTGTAAAAGGAGAACAAGCATGTCACTCTACAACTAGCAAATGTCACGAAATTTCCAAAAGAAGAACATCTTCAATGTGTTAATAATATGTGGGGGTGCAATTGACCACATTTCGTATGAAAACATGAACGTTAAAAGATTCGAAACAGCTTCACATCTCTTCACACCAGAAAAATATTAACCAAGCCCCAACATTAGAAATTGAAATAGACAACATAGCCTCGAAACCAAATTTCTGAAACTTAGACGATAAGAATGAAGTCATCACCGCCATAAAAGCAAGAAATGGAACTCGGGAGAGCGAAAGTGCGAGATCAGAAGGCAAATGTATATGTCTAGCAAAAGTAAAGGAACTTGAATTCAAAATGGGCTCAAAATAACCAATCAACCACCAAACTCCCATCAAATTCAGAATTTTGTACACTGAAAATGCAGTTAAACTGACTGGAAGACAATTCAGTTCGATGGGCAACCGTGAATTGAGAAAATCTGACCTGGACAGAAGCGAGCATGAGTGGGAGCGGAAGCGTGACAGGAGAGCTTGAGGGCAGCGAGCGTGAAGGAGTGACGCGAGGAAGAGAACTCAAACCCCTGCCAACCGTGAGGAAACGCTGCTTCAAGCACGAAAGGGGGAGTCGTCAAGGTGTGATTCATTAAGCTGCGAAGGTGAACTCAATCTATCCCAATTTCATTTTCCACTCATAAACACCAATATTTTCCCTTTCCCTTTGCTTGTCAATGACAGCAACTTCTAGGAGCTTCCCTCAATCATTCAAATGCGGCGGACATGGAACTAAAGTCGAAGATCATTTTCAAGAAACCATGGCTTCCCTTGCAAGCCGGATAAACCCTAAATGTATCACGAAGATGAGACTCTTGACATGTTTTTACTTGGAACATTATAATATGGCACATAACTATTCTTTTGTACTTTTATGCTTAATTAGATTCCTGTGGGGAGATTTTATATGCAACTCAAACTCAAGCGGTCGTTATGGGAGCAAGTTGATAATGTTTAATACTAAGCAAAAAGAAAAGAAGAAAGGAAGCTACTGAGCAGGCTTATAGACCTATATAATTTAACGATGAAGTGTGGATCTACTATTGTTTTCGAGACGAACTAATCTTAAACAAATGAAGTCTAACCGTGTGTATCAAACAATCAAATCCATTCGGCTTCTTGCCCAAAAGATTATTAGCTCCTTTCTTTTCCATTCGTGGAACGAGAGACATATTATTTCCTCTTTTCAAAATCAATTTTGGTCTTCTCCCACTTGGCCTTGCCTTTCCCCGTACCTCATCAATGGCCGCGCCATTTATCTGCTACGAGATTTTCGAACTTGGCAGCACTACACTAAACATCACACATCTCATTTAATTATATAAACGAGACTTCCCAGCTCATTTACACTGCTTAAAACAACAAAACAAGACCATGTCTAAGTTAAATATCATAGTCTCTGCGACGAGCTTGCTCTGCACAAGGATCGAATGGGCTCTAAACCCTTCCATCTACCATTTCCAGAAAACCCATACCAAACACTTACCCCAGAAAACCAAATTCCTAATCTCTCAATTCCATCACGCATCAAATAAGAATGATAGTCGAAAAATCTCATACCCACAACAAACACCACAAGGAGTTTCATGCTATAAGGGCAAGCTATAGGTTTTGCTCATAAAAAGATCCACCTTCAACAGATTGAGCATAGTTCCAAATGAATTCACACAAAATATTATCAATAATTCAAGTAAAGGAAAAACTTTTCGACTCATTAGAACACAGTACAACATATCTCATCTTTGAGAAGACGAGCATTTACAACATAATGTAGCACCCATAGTAACTCTAACAAAGTTGTACAAAGAAGGGTCAGTGTAGTTCACCTCAGATTGGAATCATATAAATCCTTCATGTCCAGCTTACGAGGCACTCCGTAACTTCTACTGGACAATCCTGGAACAAGCACATTCAGTAGCATCATTCATTAAGGTCAAAACATAACCTGAAACAAAGAATAGCACGTTCTTCCTCACCCGGAATAGAATAACCACTCAAAATAATAAAATAGCAATGGAAGTAGCCCTAAACTTAGCACAGAACGAATATGAATTCATCCAATGCATGCGTCTATCATGAACTAGCACATTGAGCACAAGGCATCGATGTGGAGATTTAGATAATATACATGCCAAACATCCATACACCCACAAAAAACACCAATTGAAAAACAGGATAGCCAAATTAAGTCGAGGCAACGAACAATCACTATACACAGAAGTGCAATAAGTGCGAAAGCGAACAAAACTCGACAGTCGGCAATTGACCAAAACACAAAGGGCGAACCGAAGCCAACCTGAGGCTGCCGCACCGTAAGGCGGCGGCACCGAGGAAATCTTACCTGGAGAGGCGAGTGCGAGAGCAGAACGGTGGGAGGCGATCTTCGAGGTTGGGATGGCTGATCTCGGATGAACACCGGAGAGCAGCTCGCAAAGGAGACGGTGAGGGACGACGGCGGAATCTTCAGTGGTGACCGCGAAATCGGACGAACGAGCGATGGAATCGAAGCTTCCAAGACTGCGCCTGCTACGAGCGCGACGTGAGCGCGAGAGCAGAATGGCGGGAGGCGATCTTCGAGGTTGGGATGGTTGATCTCGGATGGACACCGGATAGCAGCTCGCGAAGGAGATGGTGAGGGACGACTGAGAGAGGCGTGAGAGTGCAGAGGAGAGGAGGCGTGAGGCTACAAGAGGCTTTTAGGGTTTTCTTTAGAAAAGGGCAAAAACGGATTTTGGTTAATAAATGAGGGTAAAATTGGCAACTGACATATTTTCATTAAACAAAGCCCCAGCATTCCGAAAACGCTAATCTCAAATGCACCTCCATTCCCCTAAAGCCCTTTGAAGCCCCTTGGAGATGCAATTACATCTCCCCAAAGTCCCCAAAATATTGAACCAAACACCACCCTCTTTTGCCCAAACCCTTTTAGAGCCCAAAAGCCCTTCTAAATGCCGAACCAAACGGGGCCTTGGTTGATACATGCCATCATTGACATAACCCTTTCCTACAAACAACCCATTCTTCGATAGGATGAACTTGTCGATTCAAACAAAACCCGAAACCCCCTCTTACAAAGTAAATCAATAGAAACTAAGTTCTTCCTATTTTCGAGTATAAATAACATATTAAAAAGAGTAATCTTCTTTCCATAAGTGAAATCTATAATTTTTTTATGCATTTTCCAGCAACCTTTGCAAGAGCATTATTCATTATCAAGACCTCTTGAATATTTAAGTCGACAATCTCTTTAAATTGCTTGAACATGTATTTATCCTTGCACACATGGACTGTTACTCCAGAATCTAACCACCAACCGGATTAGACAGTAGTAGAGTTGATTTTTGAAACCACAACCATCGCATCATTAATTTAAGAAATTTTCATGTTCAAAAATATGGTTGAAATCATGGCCACATAATTTTCTTCAACCAAATTTGCATCTGCCTTCATCGTCGGAATGTTCTTGTTCTTTGAAATGCTCTTGCAGTGAATGCAATCATTGGCGTAGTGTCCTTGTTTGCCACAAACAAAACAACAACCATTTTTTCTTCTTTTGTGTTTTCTTAAATTTATGCCCATTCTTTACTTTGAAGTTCTAGCCGATTTTCCGTTTTCTTTCCACAGCATTCACCTTTGAATTGTACAAAATAGAATTATCACGTAAACGTGACTCTTCCTCAATGCGAATATGTTTCTGTATTTGCTCCAAGGTAAAGTCCTCCGATTTGTGCATCAGCCTTTTTCATAGTCTTTCTAACTTGGAAGCAATTTCGTAATAATTACTCCAACTTGAAAAGCTTCTTGAATATTAATCTTGAGAGTACGAATTTTATTCATTAGCACTTGCAATTCATGGACTTGTTCCCATAAGGTTTTGGTATCAATAAACTTGAAATCAAAATTCTTTACAATTAGATATTTGTTAGTGACTTACTCTTCCGCTTTGCACTTGACTTTTAGTGCATTCCAAATTTCTTTAGTCGACTTCATTTCAGTGAATAAGTCATATAAACAATCGGACAATGTATTCAGAATATGTCCTTGACAATGTAATTCATCCTTCGCACGTTTCTTTTTCTCTTTATTAACCCTCTCAATGGCTTCAACACTTGGCTGTCCTCCCTCAGTAGTGGGCTTCGAATCTTCTATAGGCACCAAGTTAGGATCCAATATGTATAAAATCTTTAGGGAAGTGAGTAAGAACATCATCTTCTCGCTCCAGCGAGCAAAGTTGTTCCCATCAAACGAGTCCAGTTTGACCATATCTTGGCTCATGACTTTGATTGTCTCCAATTCCATTGGAAAAATATGGCTTCTAATCAATAGAGCAATCAAGTCGAACTTTGAGGTATGATATCACTTTCTTTAAAGATTTATTTGTCTCACAAAATTGCTGGTGGTCATCAACAATTATCCTCTAGGGTATAACAAAGTCTTAAATTGAGAATACTAGATAACAATTCTAGTATTTCTCTAGGGTCTCTCTAGGAAACAATTAAAAAGATGGCTATAGTTTTGAAAAAAAGATTCGAAAAAATGATCTCATTTCGTTCATCTAGAAAATCAACATATATATAAATCGGTCTTAAAGAACATAGGTAATTCTTTGTGAAAGATTGTAAAGTGAACGAATGTATCTTTCGAAAGAAGTTGCAAAATGAGCAAAGGTCTCCATTTGGAAAAAGTATAAAATGAACAAATGTAACCCCTCGGGAAAAGTTGCAAACTAAACGAATATTATTTCCAAAAGTTGTCTTGAAAAGACACAAATATAAAATTTTCGAAATAATAAAATTTTTAAAATATATATATTATTTTTAATAAATAAAATTTTGAATTTTCATAATTTTCGAAAATTCTCAATAAAAAAAAACAACCTTTAAACTAATTAAAGTTAATAAGATAACCGTACGAAATAAAATAAAATAAAGTAAAAATAAATGGGTTAATGCTAATTAAACCACTTGGGTTAATGCTATGCGCCTAATAATCGTACTAAAATCGCGCAATTATTCGCGCACCCGCATGTGGTTATGGTGGGATCTAACCCATGCCCAATCTTTTCTTTAAATACACTAAAGAAGCCCCACACTTAGAACTAGCCCACCTTCTCTCACTTTTTCTATGTGGGATAAGGAAATATACACTTAGTTTGTTTTACAAACAAACTTTCAACAACCAACACTTGCCTCTTTATTTGTGAATTTCTGCAAATTGAAGAAGATGAAAAAGGCGTGTAAATTATAAATAAAAAATAATTACTTGAGGATAAAAAATATTTGGTAATTGAGGGAAGTTGTTCTTCTTGAAAGTGCCAGAGCCAAACCAAAGGGAGCTCACACCAGGTTTTGAGCATTTTCTAAGCAAAACTTTGGACCGAACACCTTACGAATACGGTCCCATGTAGCTTCTTCACAAGGCATTCCCTAACGTTCCCCAACCAAATCCGTCATTGAAACTCGTGAACCAATAGTCAGAAATTCGATCCCTACCCCAGACCTACAGTCAATGGATGTAGCTCATAGTGGCCAAATCGAATCGTGTACATCGAACAAACATCAATGCCCCGACTACAAAGTTTGGGATTGAAAAGCTTGATGGCAAGAGCAACATTGACCTTTTGACACACGCAAAGATGCAAATTCCATTGATTCATAGATTGTAGGCTATTGAAGGCGCCTCTGCTGAAAATGAAGTCTAGATGAAAGATAGGGATGATCTATTGGATTGCACCCTCTGAACAATTTGAACGGTCATCTGCGATAAATGAGAGGTCATGTGTTAATCATAAGCAGCAACTTTGTGGCTCTAGTTAATTCACACGGTGAAAGACTTAGTGAAACTTGACTGATATACTTGTGGAATCATATCCTAACTTTTGAATGGATTAGATATGAGCTTTGAATCAGGTTTCAATATAATCGAAATTCTTTAAAAAGAGAATTTCCAATATTAGCAGCGACGCCAACATTGAAAAAAAGGAGTACTGGTACCTAAGCCATGGGCCTACTTTCTAAAATTACAGTTTTGTCCCTTATTCATTGAATTATATTTCTGCCCCTTCTCTCCGCTAAATAATTATTATTTTGCCCTCCTTGATGTTTATTTATGATCCCGCCCACTCTACTAAATAATTATGATTCTGCCCTGGCTAGTTATTTAGCACTTTGCTCCTGGATGTTATATTTACAGTTCTGCTACCTCTGGAGTTATGATTTTATAGTTTTACCCTCATGCTTTAATTACGATTTTGCTCTTGGGTGCAATTTGATAAAAGTCTGTACTTTACAATATTTGAAATTCAATTAAGAATGGTTTGTTAATCACCAAAGTGGCCAAATCTTAAATTCTATTGAATTTTTTTGATATTGTAAATTGTTTCATTTAATTACCTATGATTAATTGGTGCTATGATTGAAATTGATATGTTACATATCATTATTAATGTTATGGGTATATTGAAGTCCATTTCTTCTCAGTGGCAATGGAAATGTTTTTTTAGTGATAATATTTTCATACTTGTAATTTTTTAAAATTTGTTTTTTTATTTCTCAATGTCTTTCGTTGTTATTTTTGCATTTTCTATTAGTTGGCCAACTATGAATGTCGTTTCCCCTATTTAAACGCCCCTACCTTTGCAGATCCCATCGAGCGAATTTTCAACATTGGCGAGAAAAACTTTACCTAAATCGCTCTAAATGTATTTTTGAACTTAACTTTACATAGGTCCGAATACATGCATTTTATCAAGGTTGAGATTATTAAAAGAGCTGGTCCCCACATCGTAGCATTTATTTAATTGACAATATATATGGATAACGCTTGTTCTTTAGTCATAGCATTGTTCCAGCCAGCTTTGCCTTTTTTCCTAGAATGAAAATAATAATCATCCCTCTCTTATGTCATATCCCCCGAGTGGCACATCATTAATTTCACGATATACGTAGATTATTTGCCATATATATACACATTTAATTCAAGTACCTATATCATCCAATTGCGCTGGTTCAATTCGCAACGCTTTCGAAAATTCCATTTTCTAGATTGCTATTAAATTTAAAATGCAATTTAAAATATAAAAATTTTAGCATTTATATTTTTAATTGGATCTAATCATGCACGAAGGGTATTTTTCTATTCAGCCTATTTTTCACACCGTCGCCTAGATCTTCTTGACATTTCGTGCTTTGAACAATGACTCACTTGCTCAAGATTGATTTGGCTTCATTTCCGTTTATTTCCATGGGCGGTGTGGTAGGATTCTATTTCCCTAATCGGATTGTAAACGGGAAGGTGATCCCAGAGAAATCATTTGCTTACCACCTGAGTCCTAGAAGTTGATTTAGTTTTGGAAAATGCTGTACCGCGCCAACGACGGCTTCGTCACGCGTGTAGAGAACGCAACGGTGATCTATCACGTGCTATAGTTGACAAGAACGCGGGGCGTGAATCCCTTTGATGCGCGTGTAGCGCTACAACCGGTTGTCGCGAATCTACGCGACTAGCATGTCTACGAACAGAACATGAATTATTTCATTCCTTAATGAATATGCGAGAAACATCTCATAACACTCCAGGAAGACAGGAAACAAGCTAGACGCTGATTGTATAAACCAAAGCGACATAGAAATGGATAGATAAACAACAAATGTCACAACCCTAGACCCACGAAGACACTCCTAATTTCATCTTATTCATGTTTCTCTAAGGATCGAGAAAATTAAACCCTTCCAAATTCCTTCATGGGAAGTAGAAGTTTGACCATGGAGGAGTAGGGTTTTTGTACGGGTACGACGGCATCAGGTCGTTCCTACCGAGACTCACGGCGTTGCCCTCGTTGCGCGGCTTCAGCAGGTCCATGTACCAAGGCTGGTTCTGCATGGCCTCTGCGGCAACGACATCATTGAAGGCGGCGTTGTTCTTTGGAGCCGCCTCGCCATTGTCCTCTTCCGAGGACTTATCTGCCTGCAGCTCCACTGGCGCAGCCTGCTCCGAGCCTGGTGCCGACTTCTTCAGCTTCTTGATCCTCTCCTCAATCTCCTTCCCGGTCTTGTCCAGCATCCACCCCAGGTCGTTCAAATCCACGATGGTCAGGCCCTGGAGCCCCTCCCGACGAGGGCCCGGTACATCACCTGTCCGATCTCCTTCTCCCGGTTCTCGCGCAGCTGCTTCTTCAGCTGCTCCTCAGCCTTCACGATCCTCTGCCGGATGAATCCTTGCTGGTTCACCATCCGCTTGCTCTGGTCCATTTCCGACATGTTCTTGAACCTTGCGATGGCCCGGCGCGCCCCCAGCGTGGAGGGCCACACCTCCGGCTCGGCCTGGTACGGGCTGTAGACGATGGCGCACGCCTCGATCCCACACAGCGTGCTCAGCTCGCTCACCTTCTTCATCAGACCCTTCTTCCTCTTCTTGAAAGTGGCTTTCCTCGCAGCGTCGTTGGCGATGTACGCCAGAGTGACTTTCTTTCTAGTCATGGCTAAGGGAAATTGGGGCGCTCCGGAAGGAAAACGTTGGACGATCTTTGCCGCGGGGGCCCTTGTTGCCCCTTAGGCAATAAGGTTTATATAGTGCGAGGTAGAAGATCGTTTTATTAAATGGAGAAGATTTTGTTGCCTTCTCTTCTTGCGATTCCTGGGATGATGATTGAGGTCGGCTGGTTCCTAATAAAAATCGAATTTGGGGTAACAAAATTTATTATTTGGGATACCGGGCTGATATGGTATGTGCCCTGGATGTTACAGTCTTTTTTCTGCTCAGGTGAACTGTCAAGGGTGGATAAGATCATGCCCCATTTATGTCTTGCATTTCAAATTTCGAATGGGATCAAGGCTAGGATCATGTTCTGGTGCAAGAATTTGAGTACAACCTGAAATCTAGGCAGTGATGAAAAAACTTGTCAGGTCAATTATGACGGATGCCCATTAGAGATTGCCAGATTTGATGTGCCTCTACTCTAGCACATTAGCTCAATCAGCCTTTCACGTTACATGGTCTAATTTTTATTTTATTTTTCGAATAGCAATGGTCCATCAATCCGAGATCGTGCCGGAAGACGCTGAAATGATGGCCGTCGGCACTACTAATATGCCTAGGAATAGCTTATGAGATATGTGTGAACAAATCGAGTGATGTCTTGTCGAAAAAGGAAACGAAGATTAGAGTGACGATATACATTCACCGATCCATTTTTACGTCCGTTGCCGCTAGTGGAGGATTTCATTTATATATCAACATTATTGATGTCATGACTTATATAGAATAGTTTGCAAGTTTTGATACGGTACGCTTGATAATGAACCTAATAAATACCCTAATAAGGTCGCTATATTTTCAATCCTTCGGTTGATTTCCCCATATAAAAAATTCTTTCCATTCCTTAACTGCAAAAAACTGAATACGCTCTAAATCTGGGATTTTGAAATATGCATCTATATATTTTGGTAGGTTAAGTTCAAAATAGGTACAATCTCAGTAATACTCATTTTTCTTTCAAGATTCACATACGGTTTTGTAATGGAATTAATCAAATTAAATTGTTCACTATTCTAATACTAATTTATCAAAATTTTGTCTAATTCTGTTTGACTTGTTCTTTTGTATTTTAGGTTCACATTTTGTTATTATCAACAAATATAGTGTAAAATCGATAAATACGACTTACTGTTTAATGGACTACCAAAAGAAAACTTCATAAGCTACTTATATAACAACTTAAATTAGTTGTATTAGAGCAAATACCAAATCCAACCAATCATAACCTCTCTTTTTTCCGGTCGAATAATCATGACCCTACTAAAGGCATTTGCGTGACCTTCGATTTTTTTTTTTTTTTTTTTTTTTGTCAAACAATCATACCAAAGCTGCATCTGCAGGACATATTCAGACAAGCGCAAGATCTGCTCAAGGATAATGGTCGGGACCTTTTTCTTTTCAAAGCAAACCCCCGGTTCAAATATATAAATAATATTTATGTAATTATTACCTTTATTTAGCGAAATAAACAATTGACGAAATAATTAGTCATTATGTCATTTCACTTAACCAGCAAAAAAAAAATTCTAATTAATTCACAATAATTGATTAAATGGACAATGGAAATCATACTGGATATTGGGAATCCTATAGGTTATCCAATCTAATGGTCAAAACCCATAAATATACACAAAAGATCCATGTCTAAGCAAAGTCTGTTGCACATTATATAGACGACATAACGCGGAGGTGAACCCGTATCGTGATTTTGCTCCGGTTACCATACCAACTAGTTGAAAGAAATTCTTATATAGGACGAGCGACATTACAAATACAAAGAAACCCGGAATTAAAAGAAAAGGAAAGAAAAGGAAATTGCAGAATCACTCTAGTTCTATCCCACAGCAGATGAAATTCTCTGGGACTCTACAACAACTTGTTGGATGGAGGAGCAGATGATGCTTGGGATGGAGAAGCGATTTTGACCTGATAGGTAGTAGCATTGCCTGCTCCAACGGGCCCAGCAGGTCTCTGATCGCTATTCATGTAGCTCCCGTACTCGTTGCCGTTTCTCGGACACTCCTAATTTTCATTTTATTCATGTTTACCGAGAAAATTAAACACTCCCAGATTCCTTCATGGGAAGTAGAAGTCGGACCATGAAGGAGTAGGGTTTCCGTATGGGTACGACGGCATCGAGTCATTCCTGCCGAGATTTACGGCGTCGCCCTCGTTGCGCGGCTTCAGCAAGTCCATGTACCAAGGCTGGTTCTGCATGGCCTCCACGGCCGCGACATCATTCAAGGCAGCATGGTTCTCTGGAGCCGGTTTATCTGCCTGCAGCTCCGCCGACGCTGCCTGCTCTGAGCTTGGCGCGGACTTCTTCAGCTTCTTGATCCTCTCCTCGATCTCCTTCCCGGTCTTGTCCAGCATCCACCCCAGGTCGTTCAAATCTACGATGGTCAGGCCTTGGAGCCCCTCCCCGACGAGCGCCCGGTACATCACCTGCACGATCTCCCTCTCCCGGTTCTCACGCAGCTGCTTCTTCAGCTGCTCCTCGGCCTTCACGATCCTCTGCCGGATGAACCCTTGCTGGTTCACCATCCGCTTGCTCTGGTCCATCTCCGACATGTTCTTGAACCTTGCGATGGCCCTGCGCGCCCCCAGCGTGGACGGCCACACCTCCGGCTCGGCCTGGTACGGGCTGTAGACGATGGCGCACGCCTCGATCCCACATAGCGTGCTCAGCTCGCTTACCTTCTTCATCAGGCCATTCTTCCTCTTCTTGAAAGTGGCTTTCCTCGCGGCGTCGTTGGCGATGTACGCCACAGTGACTTTCCTCCTAGTCATGGCTAAGGGAATTGGGGCGCTCCGGAAGGAAAACGTTGGACGATCTTTGCCGCGGGGGTCCTTGTTGCCCCTCAGGCGATAAGGGTTTATATAGTGCGAGGTAGAAGATCGCTTTATTAAACGGGGAAATCGAATTTGGGGTAACAAAATTTATTTTTTGGGATACCGGGCTGATATGGTATGTGCCCTGGATGTTACAGTCTTTTTTTTGCTCAGGTGAACTGTCAAGGGTGGATAAGATCATGCCCCGTTTATGTCTTGCATTTCAATTTCGAACGGGATCAAGGCTAGGATCATGTTCTGGTGCAAGAATTTCAGCACAACCTGAAATCTGGGCAGTGATGAAAAAACTTGTCAGGTCAATTATGACGGATACCTTCTAGAGATTGCCAGATTTGATGTGCCTCTATCCTAGCACATTATCTCAACCAGCCTTTTACGTTGCATGGTCTAATTTGCATTTTATTTTTTTCGAATAACAACGGTCCATCGATCCGAGATTGCGGCGGAAAATACCAAAACGATGGCCTCGGCACTGCTGATATGCCTAAGAATTGCTTATGAGATATGTGTGAACAAATCAAGTGATGTTTTGTCAAAAAAGAAAAAGAAGATTCGAGCGACGATATACATTCACCGATTCATTTTTACGTCCGTTGCCGCCAGTGGAGGATTTCATTTATATACTAACATTATTGATGTCATGACTTATATAGAATAGTTTACGAGTTTTGATAATGGAATCGGTATGCTTGATAATGAACCTAATAAAATACCCTAATAAGGTCGCTGTATTTTGGATCCTTCGGTTGATTTCCCTAGACAAAAAATTCATTCCATTCCTTAACTGGGAAAAACCGAATACGCTCTAAATCTAGGGTTTTGTAATATGTCTCTATATATTTTGGTAGGTTAAGTTCAAAATAGGTACAACCTCAGTAATACTCGTTTGTCTTTCAAGATTCAAGTATGGTTTTGTAATGGAATTAATCAAATTAAATTGTTCACTATTTTAATACCAATTTATCAAAATTTTGTCTAATTTTGTTTGATTTGTTCTTTTGTATTTTAGGTTCACATTTTTTTATTATCAACAAATGTAGTGCAAAATCGATAAATATGACTTACTTTTTCATGGACTAGCCAAACCAAAACTTCATAAGCTACTTATATAACAACTTAAATTAGTTGTATTAGAGCAAATACCAAACCCAACCAATCATAACATTTTTTTTTTTGTCGAATAATCATAATCCTACTAAAGGCATTTGCATGACGTTTGATTTATTATTATTATTATTATTATTATTATTATTATTATTATTATTATTATTATTATTATTATTATTTTTTTTTTTTTTTTTTTTTTTGGTCGAACAATCATACCAAA
Organism: Eucalyptus tenuipes; assembly: GCA_014182365.1. Lineage (NCBI taxonomy): Eukaryota > Viridiplantae > Streptophyta > Magnoliopsida > Myrtales > Myrtaceae > Eucalyptus > Eucalyptus tenuipes. The sequence continues at coordinate 10,817,557 of CM024541.1, read as the reverse complement.
GCTGTATTCAGACAAGCGCAAAATCTGCTCAAGAGTAATGATCGGAAACTTTTTCTTTCCAAAGCGAAACCACCCCTCGGGGTTCAAATACATAAATAATATAAATGTAATTATTACATTTATTTAGCAATTACATTTATTTAGCAAAATAAACAATTGATGAAACGATTAGTCATTATGTCATTTCACTTAACCACCAAAAAATTATAATTAATTCACGATAATTGATGAAATGGACAAAGGAAATCATACCGGGTATTGGGAATCCTAAAGGCTATCCAATCTAATAATCAAAACCCATATATACACACAAAAGATCGATGATTAAGCAAAGTCTGTTACACATTATATAGACGACATAACGCGGAGGCAAACACGTATCGTGATTTTGCTCAGGTTATCATACCAACTAGTTTAAAGAAATTCTTACATAGGTCGAGCAATACTATGAATACAAAGAAACTCAGAATTAAAAGAAAAAGGAAAGAAAAGGAAATGGCAGAATCACTCTAGTTCTATCCCACAGCAGATGAGATTCTCTGGGACTCTACAACAACTCGTTGGATGGAGGAGCAGATGATGCTTGGGATGGTGAAGCGATTTTGACCTGATAGGTAGTAGCATTGCCTGCTCCAATGGGACCAGCAGCTCCCTGATCGCTATTCATGTAGCTCCCGTACTCATTGCCGTTTCTCGGACCGCTGTCCCCGTGTTTCGCCAGCTCTTTTCGTGCCAGCCGTTCGGCCTTGGTCACGTGCTTGTCCATGTCGGCCTCGGCCTCTTTCGCCAACCTCACCTCGTGCGCCACCCCGCTCTTGCTTTTGCGTGATCCTTCTCGACCTGCAGATGGGTTTCGTCTCCAAAAACGTGTTAATTGGTCTTTCTTTTTGGGAACCTGAGGCTGCTACTTGATTATATTTCGTGTCGGCAAGATCGATACAATCGCATACTAATGGGGATCAAAGGATATCCATGTACCTTCTCCTCGGCCCTCGCCTCAGCCTTGACCTTGCGCGCGGTGTTGAACTCGCTAAACTTCTCCTTAATGGCCTGCATTCTTTCTCTCTCAAAAATGGCTTGCTTGAATGGTTTCACAAAGCTTTCTCAGACATCGGAAGACAATTTATAGGAGATGGAGGGGCATTCTATTCTGGGATCTCCCTCCTTCCTTTGTGGTTGTATTGCCTCCAAGCGTCGAACGTGTGGACGTTCTCCATCAATTCGTGGCTGATGCTTTCTTTCTCAATAAGGATTTGTATAGCAAGCTTGAAAGAAGTGTGCGACGAGAATGGAGTTCGAGGAATGAGATCCGAATTCTAAGTGGTTCATACTTCTGGTCAAACATTAGACATTTTCTCTTTCGGGTCACTTGCTATAATTACCGACAGACATTCTCTTTTGCTGACAAGAAAGACAGAAAGCAGCCAAAACAGCCCCAGAAACTCATGACCATCCAAAACATTGCATCGATATTTAACATTTTATTCAAATTCCTAAAGAATTTAGAGAAATTGTATGTGAATTTACCTATCAACATTTGCTTGTTATGAAAGCTTCATATGTTGTTCTATGGGCCTTTGGGTTATCGGATCTATACGTCCATGTCCCTAAATTATAAAGAAGGAAGAAAGGAAGTTTCGGGGGTTTCGACTTTGATTTTTGACTAAACCCAATATTAACTCTTTGATAGTCTAAAAGAAGAAGTCACAGCATGTATGTCGTAAGATTTTAATTAAGTTGTTTTCTCTAAAATTCACCAAAATGGGTGCCAAGCCCCTTAAGTGAAAACCAAACTCAAAATTGGCAAATACAAAAGACACGTAGCCCTTGTGCTATTGATCGAACAAGTACAGTTTAGAAAGGAGCGTGAACTTGACTTATAAGAATTTCGGGTTCAAAGCCACCATAGTACGAGCATAAATCAAACTCACAAGAGCGAGAATTTACCAAAATAAAATAAAGGAAAGAAAATTTGGATAGAATAAGTAAAAAATCTTGGGTATAGTGTCCGTCTTCTCTTCTTTCCTAAGACATTATTTCATAGTCATAAGTCAATAGGACGCCACTTTCCCACATTTTTCTTGAAGTGTTAACCTTTTTTTGGCATCATACTAATCACTTTTGCCATGTGTGTATTAGTCATTACATGTCAGTCGCCTATGCCACGTGCATGGCCATGATCCCCAGCTTCCCAAAATTCCACGATCATGGCCTAGGCCCCAGGACTAGGGGTGTCAAAAATCGAACCAAAAATCGAATTGAATCAAAAAGTTCTATTTTTTCGGTCTAGTTTTCATTCGGTTCGATTTTCATTAAAAATCAAAGCTTTTTAACCAGTTCTGTTTTTACCAATTCGGTTAATCCAACCCAACCAATAAAATCTTAAAAAAATTCATTTTATTTTTTTCTTTTATTTTTTAAAAATCATTTTTTAAAATTTTTTTTTTTTCATTCTCTTTTTCTTCTTCTTCTTCTTCATTGGTGGTTGTCGGCCTTGTGGCGGCCGCGATCGGCCGGGCGAGCTAGAACCTCGCCATAGGCCAATGAGGCCGAGCTTGCCTAATGTTGGCAAGCTCGAGCCCCGCCGGATCCAATCACTTGGGCGGGGCTCGAGTCTTGCCAAAGGTCGACAGACGTCGACAAGGCTTTGGTGATCTCCGGCCAAGGCTCAAGCCTTGTCCGGCTCACGAGAATCGGCAAGCTCGAGCTCTCTAGCATCAAGTGAGCTCTCCTCGCCATAGGTTGGCAAGGCTCTAGCTCACCTCTAGTCGATCGCTAGCGACCACTAGGGGCGGCGACCAGCCAATGAAGAAGAAGAAGAAGAAAAAGAATAAAAAAAGAAAAGAAAAAGAATAAAAAATAATTAAAAATTTTTAAAAACATAAAAAAATTATTCAAGGGGTGCATGTAGGATAAAACACAACAAAAGTAAAAATCGAAAGACCGAACGAACGGGATTTTGGTTCGGATCGAATTTCGATTCGGTTCAATAAATTTTCTTATCGGTTTGGTTCGGTTCGATTTTTCAAAATAATCAAACCGATCAACATTGGCAACACCGCTGATGTTGGAAAATTTCCCTAAAAAATTTCGATGATAGAGAAACATAATTCGAAGCTCATATCTTAACTATGCAAAGTTGGGATATGATTCCACTAGTATATCAGTCAAATTTCAGTAGGTCTTTCATCGCGTAAATTAACTCAAGCCACAAAGTTGCCGCCTATGATTGACACATAACCTCTCATCAATTGTAGATGACCGTCGAATTGTTCAGAGGGTGTGATTCGATAGATCATCCTTGTCTTTCATCTAAACGTTATTTTCGACAAAGGCGCCTTCAATAATCCACTATCTATGAACAAAAAGAGTTTGCGTCTTGTGTCAAAAGGCCAATGCCGCTCTTACCATCAAGTTTTTCAATCCCAAACTTTGTAGTCAGGGCATTGACTGTTCGATTTACACAGTTCAATTCGGCCTCTGCGAGTTGCATCCATGGTCCAAAGGTTTGAGGTAGGGAATGAATTTCCGACATTCGGTTCACAAGTTTTATTGACGGATTTGGTCGGGATACGTTTGGGAACGCCTTGTGAAGAAGCTACATAAGACCTTATCCGGAAGGTGTTCGGTCCAAAGTTTTGCTTAAAAAAAATGCTCAAAACCTGGCGAGAGACCCCTTTGGTTTAGCTTTGGCACTTTCAAGAAGAACAACTTACCTCAATTACTAAATATTTTTTATCTTCACTTTACCGTTGCGAGTTTTTTTATAATTTACACGCCATTTTCATCTTCTTCAATTTGCAGAAGTTCACAAAGAAGGAGAGGCAAGTGGTGGTGGCCACCACCGTGCTCTGGTTAGTCCCCTCGGGATCGTGCGCGACTCGGGCATGCCACTCACAAGGCTTGTTGGAGGGTTTGTAATCCTCGCCTGAGGTCTCGGGACCTCTTCCGCCTTGTGGCTGCGATCTTGCACAGGAGTTTCCCTTTGGCAGACGTACTGTCCGTGTCATTTGCATTTTTCACCATAATTTTAACAGAGTTGCTTCACAGTGAGTTTTTTGCACATCAAAAAACACTATTTACTTTGAACAAAAACAAGTTATTTTGCCCTTAATGCAAAAGCTTTAAAAAGGCAATGCCAATCGGCTTTATCAACGGTTTGATATTGGGTTGGTGTTCGATAAAAATCTTATTTTACATTAAACCTCTTTTGACTTGAGGCTTGGGATTGTGCCGGCTAGCCGAACCCCGATCAGATGAAGCGCCACAAAATACCCCATTTCAACCAACCTACAAGTGAAAGAGCAGACAAAAAAGAAGAATGAATGAACAATGACTTAGATTTGAGAACAACATTACGGTGCGCTTAATTCACAAAAAGAATGAAAAACTTGAAAGAAAATTTCAAAAAATAATTACTTGTATCATTCACCCAAACAAAAAAGGAAAAATATTTTCATCGTCCGTGACGTGAAAATATTTAGACATAAATTATTATTGATAATGCGAAAAAATTCATTGACAAATAATTTCATATGATACAAGCGATCTTTTTTAGAGAATTATTTTTTAAATCATTCACTTTTCATAAAAAAATAAATTTTAAGACTAATTTCATTTTCCAGATTGATAAAGGATTGAGGTTGACACTGTGCTTGAATGGAGGAAAAGAGACGGAGGGAAGGATTAGAAACTATTGGAGGAATGGGACAAGTAATTCTCATTTTTCACTTATATTTCTAATTCAGATTTATTTATAGTTATACGGGGTTAATACCACAAATAGTAAATTCATGACCTATTTATCCCCCATTAGCTTATGTTAATTACACCAAGAATTGTTATGCTAGATGACACATGACAATACTTCAATTGACATAACAATTTATATCAATTTGAAGTAAATTTGTTATATGTGTATTAGTTTAGTATTTTTGGTGATCCAAAACTTATTTTGGATAAATATATGATAAGTGTACCAGTTTGGAGCTTTTTATAACCCAAAAATTAATTTGAAATAATTTTTTCATAAATGTACTAATTTAAGGTTTTTCATAGTATCAACAAAATGAAGGTACTATTTCCACCCCAAACAACTAAATTCATCTTCATTTACAATAAAGAGACAAAGTCAATATTAATCTTTCAATTGCAATTTTAGGCAATGGCACCACTCCTTCTTTTTTTCTATTTTTCTTTTTCTATTTAGGATAGCTATCATAATTAAGCATTTCACTTATTTGGTCTTTTAGCGTATTAAAAAAAGTGAATTCTCAAATATTCTTATCATGTTTTACATGATTCGTGTAAAATTATCTTGTTGACATTAAGGAAAAAAGACATTCTCTGATATAACATAAAATTGAAAAGTCTCTTCTTCATTATTGATCTTATAACAATCTATCTATTTTTTGTCCCTACTATATCAAAAGCTCAATTTCTTGGTGAAATTTTTATTAATTTTATTAGTCTAAAATATATATCAAGTCTCTTTATTTACTCTATCAAAGAATTTAAATTTTTTACTTACTATATTGGCAAGATACTTTTATATGGTTAGAGGAGTATCTAGCAATACACTCAAAACATTATGCACAATAAATGAGGTATCTTGATATTATTCGTAAACAATTCATTGATGATATTCATTTTTGTCAATCCAAACTAATGAAATTTCACTTGTATTTGAAAAATAAACTCTTACTTTATGCAATGTTTTGATTTAATTAAATTTTATCTATCTAACAATTTATCGATAAATTTAATCAACAATATAGAAAAAAATATGTTTCTTTAAAATTTATCTTTTTGACAAAACAAAATTTGTTGAAAGTAATATCTAACAATGACAAAAATTTTAATATTCATGAAAAATCAGCAATGAACAAAAACTAAACATGTGGAATTCTTTATCAAGTAAATAAAATTTGGGAGCACCAGTTTAAATTGAAACTAAACGTAATTTTATCTTTACGGTGCAACTCGGGTGGATTTAGCCATATAGAGGTAGAAATAGCGCCGCCCTCAAATCAATTTTATAATAAGATATTCATGTCCATATACATCTTTTTTCATTCATTTTTTTTTTTCTAATTAGCATCTAAGCAATAATATAACTCAATCCCCACATATTATTTTCTCCTCCCATTTACCACCATTAGCCAAACTCTTTATTGTTCTACCAAATCGGCCCACCCGTATCCGAGCGTCAGCATCCCTTCCGAACGGACGCAAGAAATAGCAGCAGCGGCAGCAGCGAGGTCGAGTTTTCGGCTGTTTCTGGTCGAGCATTCGCTGGTTTCCTGTCTGCGCGACCGGGTACGAGGAAGACCCATTTGAGGTTTCTTTGTGATCTTCATCGTGGAAGGAGTTTCTGGCTGAGTCCTGTTTGAATCTGCCTCTTTGGAGTCGGAGAAGGGTAGGTTCCATGGCTTCGTTCTCCTCCAGGGATGGCCGGGAAGATCAGGTACTGAGCTCCGTTACTTTACAGACAACGCAACCCGACGTTGCTTCTTTCCAGTGTTGCGTGAGTAGTGAATCGGGTCGGGGCTTCGACGATTGAATTGCGCCTGTGCTACTGAGTTTGATTGTCCCCGCGCTTTGAATTTGCCGCTGGATATGAATTTTGGGGACGCCTGTCGGGGTTCAAATGATGATGGGTGTTTGGAAAATCTTATTTTTAGCTGGAATTGCTGAGGGATGAAGCTTCAGATGTTGTTCGGCTGATTGGAACATTGTATATTTGTGTTTTAGAGCGTAGGAGTACTATTCTCCAAATGATTATGGCGCGACAGAACAGAGTAGTAGTCCTCTAAGAATTGGTGATGGAGATTCCATTTTCTTTGTTTTTGTAGGTTTTGGTGGAGGAGAAGTCCTTTGTGAGAGCACTCATACTAAACAGACCCAAGCAACTGAATGCTCTTTCTTACGATATGGTATGTCTCTTATCTGGCTGCTGGATACTCTGTGCAGTTGGGTCTTCCTTCATTCTAACCGTTTGGTTGGGAGTGTTGGATGGGGTTCTTTTGTTATATTGGTCGCCAATTTGCTGTTTCTCTGTTGAGGCTTTTCAAACTAATCATGGGTGTTGCTTTTGGCGAAATGGTTTGTGGAATTTATTTGTTGAGTTTTCCTATCATAGAGCACCTAGAATCCCGCACTTTCAAGAAAGCTCTTTCCACAATCCAAAAACTACTCATTAGTTTCATCATACAGGATAGACTAACATCTGATAGCATTATCTAGCGATCATTATAAAATTTTACTTTCCTGCTCTTGTCTTGCATTTGATTAATACCTTGGAGACTGCATGTGGTTTTGCTAAGAGCAGTAGTAGTGTTCTGCTTAACTTTTTGAGTTTTTATTCTTTTCTTAAGAAAAAATGAATGTTTCCTTTTTATGCAAATTTGGAAGCACTCATTACTAAAGGTCATAGGGAAAGAAGGTTATTATATGAGATGAAGAACCAAATCTGGCGACGCGCACATACTCTTCAAAGATGTTGTTAGTTCCTGCATAAAATACGTGAGTCTGTTTTTAGCACACTTCAGCCCGAATAGCATATTTCTGTTGCATCCAGCGAAATATATCTGTGGAATTGTTATGCAGTAATACCATTGTTTCTTCCTTTTTGAATGCCTTTTCTGCCTTTTGTGGTAGTCACCTTGTTGGCAGTTGGGGTCTGTTGTCAAGTTAGATTATTTAAATATGTGTCAGTGACATATTCAACTTTTACTTGTCTCAAGCCTCAATATTTCACATCGTTAATTAAGCTTTGTTTGCTACATGGTTATTGTATTACTATTTGTTACTCTTGTTCGCAGATATCCCGGTTGTTGGAACTTTTCCTTGTTTATGAGAAGGATTCTAATGTGAAGTTGGTAATCTTGAAGGTACATTGCTCCATACAAAGCATTTTTTTATGACTGTTAAGAGACCTTTAAATTGCACAAGTGGAAATATAAGAATCATGAGCCTTGAGACTGTCTTTTGGGAGATTGATAGATTCTTTTTGCCCGCTGGAAGATTGGTAGAGTTTATTGGACTTCGTTTGGTGAAATTTCTCATGCTGGTGTACCATCTAGGGCTGTGTGCTCACTTATGTATGTGTTTTACAAAATTGTCAATTTATTAATATGCCTGAGCAGCGCGGTAAATTATGTTTTATTAGCTCCTTTGACTACATTTAAGACCTATTTTTTGGAAACATATCATATACATGGGGACTACTGGTGTACAATATGAGAAATAAATAGATTTGTGGAGCTTTTGGGAGTTGGATGGCCTTTCAAATGTCTGGTTCTGAGTTGCAGAGGTGCACTCTAGCTTCGAATTATTGTTGGCTGTCTATGAATTTTGCTTTTGCTCAACCCAAATATGCCTGTCATTGAAGTAATTCATGTCAGCTACAACAAAGTGCTCATCCATTTAGGCTTCACAGCCATGCTTTTCTCAAGTCCAACATCACATTACGGAACAGTTGTCAGATTAATATTTTTGGCATTCATTGTTATTGGCTCCTTTAGATTGCAAGACCTTAAGATTACTTGACATTGTTAGATCCTGTCACCATTATCTTCTGTTAAAATGTTCTCCTTTCATACTTTGCTATCCCAATTTGGAAATCCTACATATTTTCTTAGTTTGGAGATGACTGATTTGTTTGTGTTTTTGTTTCTGTAGGGAAAAGGAAGAGCTTTTTGTGCTGGTGGTGATGTTGCCACTGTTGTGCGTGATATCAACAATGGTACAGATCATTTTAGTGGTTTCATGGTTCTTCTCATACTGACTGTAAAGTAAAAAATAGGGCCAAACTGTACTTATATCCCATTGTGAGTAGATGCACTTAAGCATCCAGATTTCCCGTGTCTCAAGGTGAAGTTGCACGTGATAATAGTGCCAATTGTGCCAATCTTTTATTAACCTATCGAAAATATCACATTGTCCATCGGCTTCAGACAGTATTTGATCTCTGTTATATGCAATTCATATGGTGTTCATTCGGACTAGGAAAACGTTTGATTGTTGATAGCATTGGTTTCTGTAAATTTGCTAGGAAATTGGAAGTCGGGTGAAATCTTCTTTCGGAAGGAGTTCACTTTAAATTATCTGATGGCGACATACAGTAGACCTCAGGTGATCTGATATTATAACGCGTATCTTCTTGGGAAGTTCATAATAGCGAAATTGATTTTAGTGTATCTAAAGGATCTTCATTTGCATATGTATGTGTAGTCTTACTTTTTACATTCCGGTTTTAATGAAGGTTTCAATCTTGAATGGCATTGTCATGGGAGGAGGGGCTGGTTGTTCCATACACGGTAGTTTTCGCGTGGCAACAGAGAATTCGGTATTGCCTTTTTATGTTGACTTATATTTCCTTTTTATTTGTTAGGCAATTTACTGTTATAGTTTGTGGCAGTCAATAATGAGTTGTAGCACACAGGTTACTCTTAAGCTTGTCTGATTCAGAGAGTGCATTCCTTGATTTTTTTTTTTTTTTTTTTTTTTTTTTTTTTTTTTTGGGCATTAGGTGCTGCTGATGTTATTAATCTGTTTTACCATTTCACTAGTTATGGCTGATCTGCAGCTTGACTATTACTGAAAATGCTGGTGAAATTGTTTTAATTAACTAGCATCTCCTTTGGAATAGAGCATGTGTTCCTTGTTTCAAATTCTGGTTGAAGAAAGATCATTATGGTGCATTTTGATATAATGTTATTGTCTGCCCAATCATGGGTGGTTGGGAGAGCAAATAACAGAATTTAAGATTATTATCACTAGAAGTGAGGGTGAACAAGATTCAGTGAAGCAGGAGGATGATAGGAGGTACACAAGTAAGGTAACAGCAGAAGAATATGAGATCTCAGTGCCCAAAAGTGTAACTACCAATGGTGAAAGAAAATAGTTAATCAAGTTGGTTATTCTTACATTGTTCTAGACTCTTCAAGCAGAGACCCTCATTTTACACCATGAATGAAAAACTTTACAGTTTCATTGAAGGTTAGAATTCCTAGAGAGAATGTACAGTGGAGTGGAGCTTGCCATTTTCCCCTATTGGGCTACTTCTGGGGATTTCATGAATATGCGTAGTCCTTAAAGAGCACGTATGTTTGAATAAAGAATGTTTCCCTGGCTTTATACATGGATAATAGACATATCTAGGTGGTCAAGATTCCACTGAAGTTAATACAAGACTTTCACAAATTTACTGTGGATTCACTTCTATGTACCTATATATTATCCGATATATGTGACTTGAGATCAGTTGATCCCGCTTAATGAGATTGAAATTGTTGTTTGCTTAATGGATAAGGAATGGTAGATGTCTATTGGCAATTTTTAGATCAGATATTTGCTTGTGGAACATATAATAATGGTTATTTTTCTCAATAACTTTTACCACTTGATCTGCAATTGGTTACATAGCCTAGAGTATCTAACCAATATTGCAGATATGTGTTAATTAAAGTGGCTCATGTAAGCTAGCAGCTGGTGGGTGCTATTGTGGTGTTGATTCTCCAGCTTCTTGTTTCCTAAAGATCATTCTAACCCAGATTTCGAGCAGCTTTTATCAGCATAGTCTGCTTAATCTCGTTGCAGGTTTTTGCTATGCCTGAAACAGCTCTGGGTCTCTTTCCAGACATAGGTGCCTCGTATTTCCTGTCAAGGCTCCCGGGACATTTTGGTAATGGCCAGTGATAGAAAAAGGCACTTTATCTTCTATCTAATTTTATGAGTTGATATTAATTGAAGATTAAAAGTTTCTAAATTATGGAAGTATGTAGATATATTTATTGGGTAGAGCTATTCAGTTGTTAATGCTGTCAGGAGCATTCTACTGGTAGTGCTTGTGGAAGTGCTAGTCTGTACTATGGATGACTTAGAAAATGTAGGCGACAACCAACACATTTGAGTTCCTGAATCAATATATCATAAGCTGGTGGGCTTCCATCTTATATTCTGCAAATATAGCAAATTTGCTACCGTGTTAATTTGGGATTTAGGAAGCATATTTGTTGGAAGATTGGGAAACATGAGCTAAGGAATAATTTCCTCAAAACGTATGTCGAGAGGACAAACATTGCAATCGATGGAGCGACAAACGATGCATAATAGTGATTATATGGCTAGATGATGCGATTTAATGAAATGCAGGGTTGACATACTTTAGTGACTGTCCACCTTTTACACTTTGATTATCACTGGCAGGGTGATGAGAGGAAAACAACATTCTTTCTCGTGTTTTGGGTTGAACCTTGGTTTCAGTTGCTTCTGTTTGGAAGATGGATAAATTCCGAGCTGGAATATGTGCATTAATTCTTTTTCTTCTTTTTCTCCTTTCAAACAGAAAAATGAATCACACAAGTGCGACTGCATTCACTTTTTGGAGTTCTGCTGGCACTTTATTTGTGGCATTGGGATCTTGACATTAAAAATCATAAATTGTATCATTGGTGCTTTGACCCAAATTGTTAATAGCAGTTAGAAATCGCACAAGAGAACTTATGGAAGAGTTTCCTGATGTTGATTTTGATAGATTTGGATCATATGTTATTTAATTTAGTGTTGAGAAAAGAGAACAATCTGATATGCACATATTTAACATGAAGTCCAGGATTACGGTTTTAATTTCTCAGTATCAACCTGCAAAATGATGTTTTTTGTCGATTATCATTGATATTTTTTATCCTTTTATATCAAAATTAAAGATTCTCCTGGTTTGTGACTAAACCTGATCTTGACACACAAGAACCATTTTTCCTAAGGACTAGATTTCAGCTCGTATGTCCTGTAATATTAAAGATTAAATCATGCTCTATATTTTGGCTCATATAATCTTATACTTTCTTGGGGATGTTACACATATTCTTGTTAGATTATTTGTATTCTGTTACATTTGTTGCCCCTGCTGTCTTGTCTAAAAATTAATATTTACCATGCTTCTTTGTTATCTGTGCCAGGGGAATATCTTGGTCTTACTGGTGCTAGATTGGATGGAGCAGAGATGCTTGCATGTGGCCTTGCAACTCACTTTGTTCCCTCAGTGGTATCCTTCTGCTTTTACTTCAGTTTTGTGATAATTGCTTGATGAATGTAAAAGCTACCTGGGGGAAGAAGGGAAAAGACAAAGCATTGAAGACCAATATGATGTTTTAGTAGTAGAGGTTGTTAGAAAAGTTATGCCAAAGGAAAAGGTGAAGTAGTTGTCAGGAGAAAAGTAAAAATGAAGTACAGAAGAACATTACAACCTTTGCAACTAGTGCTTACCAGAGAAAGCATCCACCTTGCCTTGTCCTTCAGAATTTCAGAGCTAGGGAAATGTTTGATTGCTTTTCTTTTTTACTGTTTTTTTTTTTTTTTGGGGGGGGCCTAATAGTGAGGTGCATTTGGAGTCTAGTATGTTGGCTGGAAACCATATAAGTCAACATTGATGCTGATAGATATAGTGACATTGAATATAGCACGATCAAAGACAATCAAAGATTAGATTTAAAAATTAGACAGTGTGGCTGAGAGAACTGCTTGCTTGGTGAATGTGCACAAGTGAAAGAATTAGAAGCGAATGCACATTCAAGAAAGCTTCAAGGATATACCAGTTTACGGTAAGACCAGGGAAATTCAATCTAAGATGATTTAGACCTGTCGAACAATGGCTTCCTCATGTTTCTTCGATAAAGTGTAATTATTTGGAAGGATGCCATGTTGGGATTTGTGGATAGAGACTATGCATGAGTTCATAGTTTTGGGGAAAATCCTTGCATTTGGGGTTTTGTGAGGGATGGAATCTTAGAAAGATATGTAAGAAGGAATGCTTATGGAAATTAACCTCAGAGAGTAAGTGAAAAACACTTAATCAAATTGTTGTTGCTGATTTGGGAATGCTGGCAATACTAAATTCATAATAGTTACCTGTGTTCTTGTGCTGGATGACAGATGTTTATCTTCACACTCATTTCCTGTGGTTATCTGATCTTTGTATATTGACGACATTGTTCAGAAATTGCCATCGCTAGAAGCAGCTTTATACACGGTAGATTCTAGAGATCAAGCCATAATTTCGGCAATCATTCGTGCATACTCTGAGCTGCCTATTTTGAAAGAGCAAAGTGCATACCATCGGTTAGTTTTGACCTACCAGCCTCTATCTTCTTGTTGAGTTCTCCGTATGGTTTTGCCTGGCTGTCCATGCACAAATGTTCTTAATTAGAAAATACCAAGAAACCTTAAAATGTTATACATGTGTAAAGAAGATAAATTGGTCATAGATTAAACAAAACAACACAATGTGAAAGAAACAATAACCAAATTAAGGATGTGTCAGAATAGCATGACTTTATATCCTCTTTTATATGGTGGTAACATGTGTGTAGACTTCCAACTTTACTCAAGAAGCTTGAGTGGCTATAGCGGATCCTGCTGATTCACTCTCTCAATCCATGTCTCATTCATCATTTTCAGGTTCTGTTTTTGACAGGTTGGATGTGATCAATAGGTGCTTCTCACGAAGAACAGTGGAAGACATACTGTCTGCTCTTGTAAGCTGTTGGCGATTTTGCTCTCCATTTCAAGTCCTTGTAGTGTTCATAGAAAGGGCATCTGCATGTGTACATGCATGAACTCTTTCATGGGGCAATTTCGCAATGCTGATCTGTGCACATATTGTTGATTTTAACATTTCCTACATCTCTCTTTTGCAGGAGCGAGAAGCCACAAATAAGGTAGATGATTGGATCCTTGCCTCAATTCAGTCACTGAAGAAAGCATCACCAACAAGCCTTAAAATTTCTCTTAGATCGGTGAGATCACTGAATCTTTTGATGTGAGAGCTGCAGTGCATTTATTGACGCAACTTATAGATAATGTGTATTATGAATACGGTCGAATGAATTCTAAGATATGCGAACCAACTACTTGTTGTAATGTTGGCCGAAGGGAACGGCATCATTACTCTACTGGGAAACCAAGTTTTTTTGTTCTTCCTTTTTGCCTCAGATCACCTATGGAACGCATATCATGACAACTGTATGCTTGATTTAAATTTTAGAGGTGCAGGCATATACCAAGGACGCCATCTTCTCTCTCAGTGTCTCTGACCTGGATAATGGCTACCAGTATCAATTAAAATGTGGAGAATAAGAATTAATTTAAAGACATGTGATGGATAGATGAACAAAGTAATAGCTAAAATTCATAGTAGGGTTGAGAAGTGAGGCCAGTGTGCAGTATTTGCTCACTAAAAACTCATGTCAGTGTGCAATAGTGGAATTTGATTCCCTCTCCTTTTATAAAGGTCAAATTGCCTAGAGTATGTACAATTCTAAAAGAGCATTTTATCTGTGATAATTAATTAAGTTGCATATGTACAATTCTAAAAGAGCATTTTATCTGCGATAATTAATTAAGTTGCATAATTGCCTTAGTTTATATTAGAGATAATTGGGGATTTAGCTTAGGCAGGTTATCTTTTTAAAAATTGTGAAATGGTCATACTTACAAGGATTGATCCCACAATTGCAGATAAGAGAAGGTCGACTACAAGGAGTTGGTCAATGCCTTGTTCGAGAATGCAGAATGGTTTGCCATGTAATGCGAGGCCAAGTCAGCAAGGACTTTGTTGAGGTTCTGTAATTTAATTAGATGATTATTGTATAGTTTCGTTTTAGGTGATAAATTGACAATTGTTTGTGTATTGCAGGGCTGCAGAGCCTTACTCTTGGATAAGGATAAGAACCCAAAGGTTCGACAAGTGTTCTTTTTCCATTTTTCAGGGATCGTTCCTTCCTTGTTATGAGTTGCTTTACAACGATTTTCATCCTTCTCTGTTGTAGTGGGAGCCTCCTAGATTGGAGCTTGTCACTGACAAGATGGTAGAAAGCTACTTCTCCAAGGTGGATGATGAAGACTGGGAAGATCTAAAGCTGCCCCCCAGATCAAACTTGCCTGCATCTGCATTTGCAAAGCTGTAACTCTCGGTATCGCAGATATTTTCACTATCAATAGATTCAGTGGTGCGAGGAGGACCAAGCTGCAGGATGCCAAATAGCTATCAAGATAAGTACTTGTGGGTTATGGAAAAGGCCGTCACTCCAGTGAACTTTAGACACAATCACCTCTCCTGTATGATCTAAGGCGGATTTAGCCTGCTTGGGAACTAAAATCATGGCGAGCATTTCAGTCTCTTCTTTATTTTATATTTTTTGGGGAGCCAATCATCGTTTTATACATTCCTCGAAGCAGAATCATAGTAATGTCATTGAGGGAAAGGTTCTTCCTGTGCAGATGGTTTCGACTTAAAAACTTCCACCTTGCTTCTAAGAAGAGATTCTGCAGACTGCGTGCTTCGCAGCTGCATGCTTCTGCACAAGTTCGTAGTAACTTATAAGAAGTCTAATTGACCAACCACCTGAAACACAAATGTATCTTCAAAGCCTGTTTCATTTTCAAAAGAAATGGTGAAAATTCTCCCTGAGCTTTGTCTAGTTCAACGCAGGATGAGCAACCTGGAAAAGGGGCAGTGGCCCTCTACGAATACATTCATCTCAAACGATGGTCGAGCTAGCTGAAAATGTCATGCCATGCATCTTATATGATTACCGATCCTAAGATGAAGTGGGACTTCTATCGGCCGATAGATGGGTAAGAAATTCAATAGGATTCACTAATTGATTGATCTGTGATGGATAGCTCTCTAGGAGGAGTAACTCTCGGATGTGTTGTTTTAATAAAACATTTGTCAAAGCGTGATGCATGTCATACGTTGAACTTGGCACTACTAACACATTACAGTTTGGCATAAGCTTTACCTTTGCTTTGGGATAAGCATAATGGAAATCATAAAATTTATTGCAAAAGTGCAATCTAGTCCTAAAATGTGTCAACTTAGTGCAATCAAGTCTCGTCATTAACATACTATATTATGAACTTATCGCTGCTAAAACAAAATTACACCTTGAGCAAATTATATATTCTAATATCTAGATTTCAAGAATAGATGGTACAAAAAAGTCATATAACATGTCAAATTAGTTAAATCAAGTATGTTCATTAATTTCGTCCAATTTCACTATTGAAAAACTTACTGCTGTGGAATTTTCAAATTTTATTTGGGAAAACATGTGCTGCCAATTGGCGCCAAATCAGAGAAAAAAAGCTTGAAGCATTGAAAATCAGTTTAAGAAAAAAAAAATTAAAAAAGGGATATAAAATAACAAAACAAAAAGGGATTAAAATGAAGAGGCCAAAAAAGAAATTAAAGCGTGGATCGCCAGCGAGGTGGACCTTGTGCCCCTAGAGTAGGCCTCCCTCTTTCTTTTGTCCGCGACTTCTTTATTATTATTATTTTTTTGCCTTTTAATCTTATTTTCATTAAAGTTTGGAGAAAAGTCGTGCCGTTTTGGTCCCCATTGAAAATTGATTGCACGATTTCGCTAAGAATTACAGCTTAATTGTAAATATTGAAAGTTTTTGCGCTTGATTATATTGTCACAATAAATTTTAGGATTTCGATCGCACATATCCGTAAATTTTCATTTGGGAAATACCCAACAACCGCTTTCTTTTAAATTAATTTCTGCCCCTCTACTAGCCATTGTATTGGCAGGCCGCATGGAGTAGTTTCTGATTAAATAGAACTCATTACCAAATAGGCAAATACCTCAGATTAGATAGTAAAATTATCTCAGCCAAAATTTATATAAAGAATGTTTAAATTAAATCAACTTTTCCATGTGGGGTTAAGAGTACCAGAAATCCTTAAAATAGTGCAAACCGATTAATTTGGTCCGTCAACTTTGTTTTCAGACCAATTAGATATCTTTTTCTATTCTAACCAATCCTTCTAGTCAAAATCGTGATCTAAATCATTGATGCGACCACAAAGTCAACTTTCCAAAGTTATACCAATAAAAAATTACACGGGCAACATCGCAAAAACATCATCCATTACCTGGGTGTCCAATTGATTTTCATCAACGTGTCGACCAACACTATAATAATAGAGAGGGATTAAGATAGAAGAGAAAATATTCTAAAGGCACTATTGAGCTTGGACCGAGGAAAATGATTGAAAGAAGTCAAAAGCGATTAGTTGGTTGATTTTTTATTTATTTCAAATCCTGCGGCATCCGTGACATATGGAGGGATTCGGAATATCTGGAACAGTCATCACTTAACAAATCTATTACTTATAAATGCATAATATAATATTTATGTCCTAGTACATTTCTTTATCCATTTTTTCCCATAATGACAGCAATTTAACAATTCCCTATACATATATATATATATATATATATTAAAATGCCTTCTTTTCCAGAATTCAAACTTACGTGAGCATCGTTTGGAAACCGAAGCAAGAAAAAGCGACAGCAGTAACAGCAGAAGCAGAAGAAGAAGAAGAAGAAGAAGAAGAAGAAAGAAGAAGAAGTTCCATGGCTTCGTTCTCCTCCAGCAATGGCGAGGAAGATCAGGTAACGAGCTCCGTCGCTCTGCAGAGAATGCAAACTCTACCGTGCAGGGAGGCACCGGGGTCCTTTCGTTTGCTTGGGTATTGCATGCGCCGCGAGTCCGGTCGAGGCTTTCGGTCGAGTCGTGCTCATGCTGCGGGAATGGCGACGCGATCGGGGGTTCAAAGGGTGCTGGGTGGTTGTTGATGAAGTTTGTCTTTTTGGCTGGAGTCAGGAATTGGCGAAGCGTGGGATGAAAATTTGCGTTTTTTTTTTGCCTTTTTGTGTGCGCGTTACGGCATCGGAAGACTAGTAGCAGTACTTTAAGAAGTTGTAACGGAGATTCGGTTGGCTTTGTTTTTTCGTAGGTCTTGGTGGAGGAGAAGTCGTTCGTGAGGACAGTGATACTGAACAGACCCAAGCAGCTGAATGCTGCTTCGTATCATATGGTAAGTACCTCTCGTCTGGCGTCTGGCTGCTGCGTACTCTGTGCAGTTTGGTCTCCCTTCAGTCTTACTGTTTGGTTAGGAGTGTGGCATGGGTGTTCCTTCGTTACGTCAGTTCCCGTTGTGGCTTTTCGAATTATTCTTGGGCGTTGCTTCCCGTGAAATGGGTTCTTGGAATTTATTTGTTGAGTTTTTCCTTATAAGACAGCACCTGAAAGGCTGCACTCTCGAGAAAGCTCTTTCCACAATCCGAAAACTATTCATCAGGGCCTATCATACAGAATAAACTTAATATCTGATAGCAATATCTAGTCTAAGGTTGGTACAAAGCTCTTGTTTTGCATTTGAAGAATGCCTTGGAGACTGCATGGGGTTTTACTAAGAGCAGTAGTAGTGTTCTGGTTAAATCCTTGGTTTTCTTTTTCCAGGCAAAAATGAATGTGCACTTTTGATGCGAACTTTGGAATCACACATTACGAAAGGTCACAGGAAAGAAAGTTGTTTTATAAGATCAAGAACCAAATCTAGCAACGCCCAAAACACTTCAAGGATGTTGTAAATGCTGCATAAAATAATTGAGTCTCTTTGTGGCACAATTCAGCCTGAAAGGCCTCTTTTTGTTGTCATTTCAAATAATTTAAGAACATGTAAACCTCAATAGTTCACGTCATTTGTTAAGATGGTTATTATATAATTATTTGTCGCTTTTATTGGCAGATATCTCGGTTATGGGAACTTTTCCTTGTTTATGAGAAGGATCCTTACGTCAAGTTGGTAATCTTAAAGGTACATTGCTTCATTCAAAGCACTTTTTATGACTGTTAAGGGTTATCAAATTTGCATGAGTAGAAACATCAGAATCATCGGTCTTGAGACTGTCTTTTGGGAGATTAATAATTTTTTTTGGCCACTGGAAGATTAGTAGATTTTATTGGACTTGTTGGTGAGATTTCCCTTGCCGCTTTATCATTTTAGGCTGTGCACTCATATGTTTACATTTACAAAATATATTGAGTTTGTTGTTATGCTTGAGCAGCAAGGTAGATTATGTTTTGTTATCTTCTTTGACTGCATTTAAGACCTATTTGTCATAAACATGGGCACTAGTGGAAGACGAAATGAGAAATAAATAGATTTCTGGAGCATTTTGGAGTTGGATGGCCTCAAATGTCTGGTTCTGAATTGCAGAGGGTGTACTCTAGCTTCCACATTATTGTTGGCCGTTAATGTATTTTGCATTGGTCATTCATTTGGAAAGGTAAGAAACCTAAATATGTCTGTGATTGAAGTAATTCTTGTTAGCTACAAAAAAGTTCTCCATATATTTGGGCTCCACAGCCATACTTTTCACAAGTTCCACATCGCATTAAAGAACAGTTGTCAGATTGGTCTTGTTGGCTTTTAAGATTCATTGAGGAGATGATTGTTGGCTCCTTTAGATTGCAAGACCTTATTAGAGCTTGACATTGTTAGATCTCATAACCATTTTTTTCTGTTACCATGTTCTTCTTTCATACTTAGCCTTCTCAATATGGAAGTCCTACATATTTTCTTAGCTTGGTGGTAACTGTTTTGTTGGTACTTCTTTTTCTGTAGGGCAAGGGGAGAGCTTTTTGTGCTGGTGGTGATGTTGCAGCTGTTGTGCATGATATCAACAATGGTACAGACATTTTTGTTGTTTTATGGTTCATCTCATACTGATTGTAATGTAAAAAAAAAAGGCCAAACTGTACTTATATCCCATTTATAAGTGGATGCACTTAAGCATACAGTTTCCACTTGTCTCAAGGTGAAGTTTCATATGTCATTAAAGTAAAATCCTGCCAGTCTGTCTTCCATTTATATTTCAAAGAGATCATGTTGTCTATCAGTTTCAGACGAGGCATGATCTCTTTTATATGCAATTCATATGGTGTTCATTTGGACTTGGAAAACGTAAATTGTTGACAATATTGGTTTGTATAAATTGTTAGGAAATTGGAAGTCAAGTGCAAGCGTCTTTCGGAAGGAGTATAGATTATTTTATCTGATGGCAACATACTGTAAACCTCAGGTGATCTGATACTACAGCGTATCTTTTTGGGAGTTCATAATATCGACATTGATGTTACCATATCTAAGGAATCTTCATGTGGATATTTATGTGAAATTTTACTTACCACTGCTGGTTTTACCGAAGGTTTCAATCTTGAATGGCATTGTCATGGGAGCAGGGGCTGGTTTTTCCATCCATGGTACTTTTCGTGTGGCAACGGAGAATTCGGTATTGCCTCTTTTTGTTGGCTTACATTTCCTTTTTATTTGTTTGGAGACCTATTGTTTTGGTTAGGTTGGGAATGTTCTATTGTGGTCATCAATGGTGAGTGGCGGGGCACTGGTTACTTCTCAGCTTGTCTGATTTAAATGATATCTTAAAAACGAATATCTTCTGCGTTAGGTGTTTTGCTGATGTCATTAATCTCGCTTACCATTTCATTTGTCATGGCTGCTCTGCAGCCTAAGTATCTTCCAAAATTGCTGGGTTTTTGATAACCGACAGTTCCCATAGAATAGGACATATGTTCCTTGTTCTAAATTCTGGTTGAGAAAAGATCAACTACTGAATGCAAAAGAAAATACGTAATGAATCCCTTATTGTTGCAACTTGCATTGTTCTAGACTCCTGAAGCGTAGACCCTAATTTTTCACCATGGATGAAAAACTTCAGTGTCATTGAAACATAGTGGTATTAGGGAGAATGTACAATGGAGCACAGCCTGCCATTTTCCCTTCTTGGACTACATCTGGGAATTCCATGAATTGGCTCAGCCTGTAACAAGTGAGTATATTTGAATAAAGAATGTTCCCTGGCTTTGTATATGGATAATATACATATCTAGGGGGGCAAGATTCCACAGAAGTTAATACAGGACTATCATAAATTTACTGTGCATAAGACTTACATGTTCCTATATATTATTTGAAATAGTGACTTAAGAGGATCTATTCAGTTGACCTCCCTTATCAATATAATTATTGTTGTTTGCTTAATGGATAAGGCTGGGTAGATGTCTACTGGTAATTCTTAAAACAGGAGTTTGCTTGTGGAATATGTAATGGTTATTTTTTCGGTAACTTTCACTACTTGTTATGCAATTGGTTACATAACCTAGAGTATCTAACCAATACTGCGGATGTGTTAATTTGAGTGCTTCACGCGAGCAAGCAATTGGTGGGTGCTGTTGTGGTTGTTGATTGTCCAGCTTCTTGTTCCCTATACATCGTTCTTATCAAGATTTCCCAGCAGCTTTCTATCCAGCATAGTTTGGTTGATCTCGTTGCAGGTTTTTGCTATGCCTGAAACAGCTCTGGGTCTCTTTCCTGACATAGGTTCCTCATATTTTCTGTCAAGGCTCCCAGGACATTTTGGTAATGGCCCACAAAATAGGCAAAGGCACTTTATCTTCATATCTAGTTTTGCGAGTCAATATTCAATTAAGATAAAAGTTTTCTGACTTCTGGAAGTATGCACATATACTTGTTGGTTAGAGGTTCAGTAGTTAATTCTGTGGAGCATTCTACTGTTAGCGCTAGTGAAAGTGCGAGTCTGAAATATAGGATAAGTTAGAAACTTTGGTGACAGCCAAAGCATTTGAGTTCTTGAATCAACAAATCATAATCTGGTGGGCTTTCATCTTTTATTCTGCAAATATGGCCAATTTGCTATCGTGATGATATGGTATTTGGGAAGCATATTCTTCTGAAGATTGGGAAATTTGAGACAAGGAAATTTTCCTCAAATCATATTTCAAGAGGACAAACGTTGCAATCGACGGAGGCGACTAATGATACATAATAATGCTACTTAATGGATTGCAGGGTTGGCGTACTTTAGCGACCATCCACTTTTTACACTTTGATACCTTGGGGCTGGAGGCTGATGAGAAGAAAACAATTTATTTCTGGTGTCTTGGGTTAAACCTTGTTTCTATGGAGATTGATAAATTCCCAGCTGGAATATGCACATTGATCTTTTTCTTTTCCTCCCTGTTTAAAGCTGATGGATGAATCACACAATGGTGACTGTATTCAGTTGTTTTGAGCTTCTACTGGCACTCCATTTGTGGCTTTGGGATCTTGATGTTACAAAACCTAAATTAAACTGTTGATGCTTCGACTTGAATTGTTAATAGCAGTTAGAAATTGCACAAGAGAACGTATTGAAGAGATTCCCAATGTTGATTTCGATAAATTTGCATCTAAGATTCTATGTCATTCAATTTAGTGTTGGGAAAAAAGAAAAATCTAATATGCACATCT
Source organism: Eucalyptus tenuipes (assembly GCA_014182365.1). Taxonomy (NCBI): domain Eukaryota; kingdom Viridiplantae; phylum Streptophyta; class Magnoliopsida; order Myrtales; family Myrtaceae; genus Eucalyptus; species Eucalyptus tenuipes. The sequence continues at coordinate 10,795,365 of CM024541.1, read as the reverse complement.
TTAACCTGAAGTCCAGTGTTATAGTTTAAGTTTCAATACATAAACCTGGATAATGATGTTTTTTGTCGTTTACCCTGATCTTTTATCCTTTTCTATCAAATAAAAATTCTCCTGGTTTGCAACTAAACCTGAACTTGACATACCATTTTTCCTGTGGACTAGATTTCAGCTATATATCTTGCAGTACTATCACGCACTACATTTCAGCTCGAATATTCTTGCTACTTTCTTGAGAAAGTCACACATATTCGAGTTAGATTGGTCATATTTTGTAAAACTTGTTACCCAATGTCTTGTCTTTATATTAAAATCCACCATGCTTCTTTGTTATCGATGCCAGGGGAATATCTTGGTCTTACTGGTGCTAGACTGGATGGAGCAGAGATGCTTGCATGTGGCCTTGCAACTCACTTCGTTCCCTCAGCGGTATCCATCTGCTTTTACTTCAGTTTTGTGATTATTGCTTCATGAATGTAGAAGCTACACGGGGAAAAAGGGATAAGGGCAAAGCATAGAAGAGTAATAAGATCTTTGGCACTAGCGGTTTTCAGAGAATTTTTGCCAAAGGAAAAGGCGAAGGAGTTATCGGGGGACAGGAAAAATGAAGTATAGAAGACCAATACAACCTTTACAACTAGCGCTCATTCGAGAAAGCATCTACCTTGCCTCGTCCTTCCTTTAGATACTCAAAGCTAGGAAAATGTCCGATTGCTTACCAGGGTAAAGTTAAAGAAAAGGTGGAACAAAATGAGAAAAAAGAGCTTAGATTGCTACATAGGAATGGATGTGACATAACTCCACGGAATCACGTTTCATGGGAAATGGCGAGGTTGGAGATAGAGACCATCATGGCAAGAATCAATTTGATACTATTGCAGATTGTCTGCAAGAGTGCAAAATAAATAGCTTATGGCTATTCTCTAGTACAAGCATTTATATTTATAGACTGATGTCCTCACTGAATAGTTCTCATCTATGCTTAAAGAAGGGGACACACATTACTTTTGTTTGTGTGAGGAGATGAAGATCGTCATATTGACAGAAGCAAAAAGGTGGATTAGTTTGTTATATCGTTTCACAACAAGAAAATGATTTCCTTTCAAGTCCTTTCTATTTTGGGTCAAATGTCTTGTTCGGTTTGGGGGTTGGGGTTGGGGGGTGGGTTCTCTTCCCCATAGTGAGGTGCATTTGGAGCCATTATATGTTGGCTGGAAACCATATAGGACCACATTAATACCAATAGCTACAGTGACATCTCGAATATCATTGAATATTGCACGATAAAAATTAGATGTGGAAATTAGATAGTGTAGCTGAGAGAACTGCTTTCTTGGTGGATGCACACAAATGAAAGAATTATAAGTGAATGCACATTGAAGAAAGCTTCAACGATATACCTGTATGCGGAAGACCAGGGAAATTCAACCCAAAATGGTTTAGACTTGTTGAACGATGGCCTCCTCATGTTTCATGGATAAAATGTGACCGTTTGGAAGTGGGCTGTGTTGGGATATGTGGATAGACTATGCTCGAGTTTAAAGTGTCGAGGGGAAACCATCGCATTTGAGTTCTTGTAAAGGATGGAATCTTAGAAAGATGTATGAGAAGGAATGCTTATGAAATTTAACCTCAGATAGAAGTGAAAATGCTCAGTCAAATTGTTGTTGCCAATTTGGGAATGCTAAGGCAACACTAAATTCATCAGAGTTACCTGTATTCTTGTGCTGGACACAGACGTTCATCTTTGCTCTCATTTCCTATGGTTATCTGATTTCTTTTTGTATATTCATGACATCGTTCAGGAATTGCTGTCCCTGGAAGCTGCTCTACACTCAGTAGATTCCAGTGATCAAGCCATAATTTTAGCAGTCATTGGTGAATACTCTGAGCTGCCTATGTTGAAAAAGCAAAGTGCATACAATCGGTTAGTTTTAACCTACCATTTCCCCCTATCTTCTTGAGTTTTCCGTATGGTTTTGTCTAGCAGTCCACAAATGTTCTTATCCTAGAAAATACCAAGGAACCTTGAAAATTTTGTTACGTGGAAAGATGATAAATTGGTTGTATGGAGAACAAAATAACATGAAAGAAGGAATGGAAGTCAAGTTGAAAAAGTGGATTCTTACCCAACCAAGGATGTGTCAACATTGCATGACTTTATTCCCACTTTTATGTACTGGTAACACGTGTGTGGACTTCCAACTTTAGCTCAAGAAGCTTGAGTGGCTAGCAGCACACCCTGCTGACTCACTCTCAATCAACGTCTTATTTATCAGTTTCAATTTCTGTTTTTGACAGGTTAGATGTCATCAATAGGTGCTTCTCACGAAGAACTGCGGAAGACATTCTATCTGCTCTTGTAAGCTGTTGGTGATTGTGTTCTCCATTTGGAGTCCTCGTTGTGCTCCTGCAAAGGGCTCTGCATGTGTGCATGCATGAGCTCTAAGCTCTTTGATGGGGTCATCTCTCCATGGTGATCTGTGCACATTATTTTGATGCAAGATTTCCTCGATCTCTCTTTTGCAGGAGCAAGAAGCCACAAATGAGGTAGATTATTGGATTCAAGCCTCACTTCAGTCGCTGAAGAAAGCATCGCCAATAAGCCTTAAAATTTCCCTTAGATCGGTGAGGTTGCCAAATCTTTTGATGAAATATCAACAGTATAATTTTTTAAAACAACTAACAATTTATAGATTATGTGAATTGTGAATATGTTCGTATGATTTCCATCTAAGATGCGCCGACCAACTTCTTGTTCTGATGTCAGGTGAAGGAATGACATCAAGATTCTACTGAAAAACCGAAATTTCCTTTTCTTCTCTTTTTACCTCGGATTACCTACTGGAACAGATATCATGACAACTGTGTGCTTGATTTAAATATAGAGGTGCAGGCATATGCCTTTAACGACACCTCGTGCATGAGTTTCTGACCTGGATAATGGCCACCAGTATCGATTAAAACGTAGGGAAGTCATTCACAAATTCACTTAAAGACCCGTGATAGGATAGATGAACCAAGTAATTGCTAAAATTCATAGTAGGGCTGAGACATAAGGTCAGTGTGCAGTATTTGCTCACTGACAACTCGAATCAGTGGGCAATAGTAGAATGCGACTCGCTATCCTTTCATAAAGGTCAAAGCACCTTGAGTATGTATAATCATGTCATTATTTTGAAAGAGCATTAATTAAGTTGCCCAACTCCCTTTGTTGATAGTAGAGGTAAGTGGGAATTGAGCTGAGGCAGTTGACCTGTTTGAAGATTGTGAAAATAGTCATACTTGTAAGTGTTGATCCGCCAATTGCAGATAAGAGAAGGTCGACTGCAAGGAGTTGGCCAGTGCCTTGTACGAGAACACAGAATTGATTGCCATGCAATGCGAGGCGAAGTCAGCAAGGACTTTGTTGAGGTTCTGTAATTTGATCGGATGATTATTGTATAGTTTTCGCTTGAATTCAGGCGGTAAATCGACGCTTGCCCATGTGATGCAGGGCTGCAGAGCTGTGATCTTGGATAAGGATAGGAACCCAAAGGTTTGACAAGTATTCTCTTTCCATTTTCAGATGTCCGTTCCTATTAATTTAAGGGTTTTGTTAGTATAATAGTTTTTGGACTACCGTGAGAGTAATAGTTTATTGTAAGCTATAAGTTCTTGAAGGAGTGAGCTCTACAATAATTTATAATTATTTATCATGAGTTCCGATACAAAGATTTTCTCCTTCTCTTATGTAGTGGGAGCCTCCTAGATTGGGCCTTGTCACTGACAAGATGGTGGACATCTACTTCTCCAAGGTGGATGATGAAGACTGGGAAGAGCTGAAGCTGCCCCCCAGACCGAACTTGCCTAAAGCTGTAGCTCTTGGTACTGAAAAATATATTTGGGGTTTAACCCATGGGGTTGGTTAAATAGAAATAAAATGAATCTGAAATTTCATTTGATTGGTTATATACAAACTAAAATTAGGTCTCCATTCTTAAAAGAGAAATGATTTGCACAGATCACTCTCTAGTTGAAGCGGCCCATAAGTGCTATTTCAATAAGACATTTCTTAAAAAGTAATGCATGCTATTCTATGAACTTGTCACCAGTAAAATACTCCACTTTGGCATAAGCATTAGCTTCACTTTGGGCAAATTATATCTTTCTAACATTGCTTATTAGATTTTGTCCAAATCCTAAAAGTTATTTCCGAAGTATAATCAAGTAAGTTCTAAAGTTTATCATATTGATGCAATCAATTTCTTTCATTAGTTCCCTCCAATTTAGTTAAAAGAGAATTTCTAATGCGATTTATTATCTTTTGAAAACACGAGGCAGGGCTTGGCGTTACATTAGAAAAAAGCTTGCAACATTAAAGAGAAGTTGAAAAAATTGAAGTAAAAATTATAAAAGGATATAAAACTTAAAAAAAAAAGGGCAAAAGGATTAAAATGGAAAGGCCAAAAATGAAATAAAAGTGTAGATGGGGATTCGGAGGTTGGGTTGAAGGACTTGATTGCATTATCACAAAAATAAAATATTATAGAAACTTGATTGTACAAATTGAACAAAATTTAAGATTCGATTGCAGAAATTTTAAAGTTTTAGGACTTGATTTCATTATCATGATAAGTTTAGAAATTGAAAGATTTGATTCCGGACAACTGATTTTTTTTTTTTTAATAATTAATTTTAGTCCCTCTCTTAGCCAATGCATCACCATAACATGTACTCAGTCGCGAGGAGTGAGTACTACATGTCTAAATATTTCCGTGAGATAAAATCCATTACCAAGTACGTGAAATCATAAAATTATCAGAGCCAAATTTATATATGGAAAGTTTAGATTAATGCAACTTTTACATGTGGGGGTAAAAATACAGAAATAAACCCAAATTCATTGCGAGCCAAGCAATTTGATCTGTCAACTTTTATTTTTTTCTTTTTGGACAATTAGGCCTGTCAATTATATACGAAGCGATCCTTCTGTCAAAATTATAATATAAAATTGCTAACGCAAATGTTAAGCTATCTTTCCAAATTCATAGTAATTAAATATAGTAATTAAAGTTATCTATTTTACTTGGGCGGCCAATTATTTACATTGACGTATCGTTAATTCTACATTTGTTAGGACGGAATAAGAGGGAAGAGAAAAAGGTTCTACAAGCAGAACCGTATTTAGATGAGGGAAAGAACAAAGGGAAATGATTTTAAATAAGTTAGGATTGATTATTTCAGTTAATCTTATATTAATTTAAATTCCTTTCATAAGATTCGGAAAATTAGAGAAATTTTGTATTTGTTTCATGGAAAATGAGTGATTTTGGAAAAAATATTTAAAACTAATCGCTTATATCACTTATAGAATGAATGATCAAAAATATGAATTCTTCTTTCATCAAAATGTTAGGATATAAATTGTTATTGACAATGAAAATATTTCTTATTAACTAATTATTTCAAAGGGATATAAGTAATGCTTTCTAAAAATTCTACAAGTAATTTATTTTCTAGCAAAACAATCGAAGTCTTGGCCTATTTGTTGTTCTTTCTTGCTTATATCCTTATTTTACATTTTTTTATGAATACACAAAGTAATATTTACGTCACAGTACAATTCTTTATTCGTTTTTTTCTTAACAATAATTCCTACAAATACTTTTTTTTTTTTTTTTGGGTAATTATCTAAATAGACTGAATTCCTTCTTTTCCAAGAATCCAGACATACGTGAGCATCCTTCGTTCGACCAACGACTTATCTTTCATTTCTGCGTGTGATCTGGGTACGAGGAAGATCCAGTTTAAGGTTTCGACCGATCGTTTCTGGGCTTCGACTGATTTGAGTTCTTTAGCCGGACGTTGGGTAAAGCCGTGCGCTGGTAGTTTCTCCCTCAGCTTCATCGTGGGAAGAAGAGTTTCTTGATCGAGTCGTGTTCGACTTGCTCTCTCGGGAGGAAGAGAAGGGTAGTAACTCCACGCTCGATCAAGAAGAAGAAGAAGAAGTTCCATGGCTTCGTGTTTGACTTGTCCTTTACGTCAGCTTCATCGTGGGAAGAGGAGCTTCTTGATCGAGTCGTGTTTGACTTGCTCTCTCGGGAGGCAGAGAAGGGTAGTCACTCCACTCTCGATCAAGAAGAAGAAGAAGAAGAAGAAGTTCCATGGCTTCATTCTCCTCCAGTGATGGCCAGGAAGATCAGGTACTGAGACTCCATTGCTTTACAGAACGGGCAAACTATGCTGTGCAGAGAGTGGTCCTTGGTCCCTCCGGTAATGGGTGAGACGTGAATTGTCCGTGGGTTAAATCTTGGCGAGGCATTCGTGGTTCAAGTGATGATGGGTGTTTGAAAAATCTTATTTTTAGCTGGAAGTATTGAGGGATGAAGCATTGGGCTGCTGTTCCGCTGAGTGGAACATTGCGTTCTTTTTTGTTTTCTTTTGTGCTCTAGACAGAACTGAGTTGTACTTCTTTGAGAACTTGTGATGGAGATTCGATGTTCGTTGCGTTTGTCGGTTTTGGTGGTGGAGAAGGCGTTTGCGAGGACGCTGATAATGAGCAGACCCAAGCAGCTGAATGCTGCTACGGACCATATGGTATGTCTCTTATCTGGCCGCTGGATACTCTCTGCAGTTGGGTCTTCCTTCATTCTTACTGTTCGGTTAGGAGTGTTGCGTGCGGTTCTTTTCTTATTGTTGGATGTTTTTGCGGATGCGTGTGTGTGCAAGTGTGTGTGAATAAAAATGGACTACAATGCAAGGGAGTATGGGTAAAAAAAACAGAACTTTTATTATGAAAATTTGTATTACAAAGAAGGAGTATTGCTGGTTTTTATGTTACATAAAACACACACCTCAACTCCTATTTATAGGCGTGGGTTCACCGCCTTACACAACCGACATTGTACAAAAAATTAATATAAAATTACAAACTTGCTTATTTATCTCCTGCTCGTGCGGCTTCTTCGGATCTTCCGGTGGCTTCTCCATTTTTCTTCATTTTTCTAATCTCAGCAGCTTTTTCAACAAAAAAAAAAAAAAATCTCAGCAGCTTTTGTTGACTTTTCTTTTGCCTTTTTGCTGCCCACATGGTCTTGCTGCCCACGTACCTGAAACTTCTTTAACATTTGAGAGTTTTCTTGCCTTTTCTTGCATGCACATGTACTAAAAATTTCTCTAACGTACGAGAATCTTCAACTTTGTCTTGGACAAATTGTTGCTGCCATTTTTTCTTTCTCCATTAAGTCTGGTGTAGTCTAGATCTTTCCAAAAATGAATCATTTTTTAACACTCTTCCTTGATTCATTTTTGTGATACTCCAAGCATTTCCCGCAATGTCTTGAACTTGGTTAGCGGTAGTGCTTTAGTGAAGATGTCCACTATTTGCTCCTCAGTCTTACAATACTTCAGCTCGATATCTCCTTTGTTTTGCACTTCACGAATGAAGTGATATTTTATATCAATATGTTTCGTTCTTCCATGAAAGACTGGATTTTTTGATATTGCAATCGCGGACTTGTTGTCACAAAATATTGGCGTTGATTCCATCTGTGCTTCTCCAATGTCTTCTAGAATTCTTCGAAGCCATATTGCTTGACGGCGGTCGTAGCGCTTGCGATGTAATCGCTTCTGCAAAGACGTGCCACCGAGTCTTGTTTTTGGATGCCCATGAGAATATTCCAGAACCCGGTGTGAATGCATAACCAAAGTACTTCTCCTATCATCACCGAACCCGCCCAATCACTATCGGTGTAGCCAATGAGCTTGGCGTCCCGCACTTGGGTGATACCAAATACCGTAATCTATAATTCCTCGTAAATATCTGAGAATTCTTTTGGCAGCTCCAAAGTGAATTTGACTCGGACTTTGCATGAATCGTGATAGTAGACTTGTTGCATACATAATATCCGGTCGTGTAGCGGTGAGATATAGCGGACTACCAATCGTACTTCAGAGGAGGCATCAGCTTTTTTTTTGCTCCATCTTCCTTCAATAGTTTCTCATTTGTCATGAGCGGAGTTGAAACTGCTTTGTAATAGTTCATCTTGAATTTCTTCAAGAGGTTCTCAGTATAATTCTTCTGCGAGATAAACACTCCTTTGTTTTGGTCGATCTCGATGCCAAGGAAGTAATGCATCAAGCCCAAGTCCGTCATCTCAAAAGTCTTCATCATTTCTTTTTTGAATTCTTGGATCGTTGTCTCATCGTTTCCTGTATATATGAGATCATCTACATATAGAGAGACAATGAGAGTGTTGGACTTACCTTGGGTCTTGATGTAGAGTGTTGGCTCACTCATACTCCTCCTGAATCCTTGCTTGATGAAGAACTCATCGATTCTACTATACCACGCTCGTGGTGCTTGCTTTAGCCCATACAAGGCTTTCTTGATTTTGAGAACTTTTTCTTCTTGGCTTTTGAGGATAAAGCCTTGTGGTTGTTCTATGTATATTTCTTCTTGAAGATATCCATTTAAGAATGCCGACTTCACATCTAGTTGATAGATCTTCCATTCTTTTTGTGCTACTAGGGCTATGAGTGCTCGAATAGTATCGAGGTGAGCGACATGGGCAAAAGTTTCAGTATAGTCGATACCTGGTTGTTGCAAGTATCCTTTCGCCACAAGCCTTGCTTTATGCTTCTGGATTGATCCATCCGCATTGAGCTTTGTCTTGTAAACCCACTTGACGTCAATGATCTCTTTGTTTTCGGGTCGATCGACAAGCTCCCAAGTTTCATTTTTCTCGATCATCTTGATCTCTTCCTCCATGGCTTTTATCCAAACTTCTTCTTTGGATGCTTGTTCGTAGTTTTCTGGTTCCAAAATAGCAAAGTTGCATCTATCGTAAATTCTTCTAAGGGCTTTTACCCTTAGTACTGGAGACTCTGGAGTAGATTCTTCTTGCGTCACTCTTGGAGAGCTTGGTGGAGTTATGTCATGAGTGGTGGAATCCGGTACTTCTCCTCCTTCTTGTGACGTTGACTCCTCTTGAGCAGGTGGTATGTCTGGCAAGGTGATGTACTTCTTCTCGATCTTCTCATCCTCCCAATTCCAGGCAGCATTTTCGTCGAACTTGACGTCTCGACTAATCATAAGCTTCTTGGTTCTTAGGTTGTAAACCCGATAGCCTTTTGATTGGTCACTGTAGCCAAGGAATATTCCTTTTTATGTCTTTTCATCTAGCTTACTCCTTTTCTGAGTAGGGATGTGGACGTAGCAAATGCATCCAAACACTTTGAGATGCTTTGCTAAAGGCTTTCATCCACTCCATGCTTCGACTGGTGTTTTATTTTGAACAGCTTTAGTTGGGCACCTGTTTAACAGTATACCGCAGATAAACCGCTTCGCCCAAAAAGTATTGGGAAGGCCTTTCTCCTTTAGCATAGACCTTGCCATCTCCATGACGGTTCTATTTTTCTTTCAGCTACTCCATTTTGTTCTGGGGCGTAGCCAACAGCTAGTTGATGATGGACTCCTTCATCTTCACAAATTTATTAAACTCCTTTGAATTGTATTATGTGCCTCTGTCACTCCTTAGGACTTTGATTCTTTGGCCATTTTGATTCTCGACGTGGTTCTTGAATTTTCTGAAGATAGAGAAAACCTCAGATCTTTCTCGAAGAAAGTATACCCACGTCATTCTTGTATAATCATCAATGAATAGGATGAAATATTTATTTTGACTAGGTGTAGGTGTCCTCATTGGACCGCACACGTCCGTGTGGACAAGTTCTAATGGCTTCTTAGCTTTCCATGCACCTCCGAGATGGGAAGGACTGTCTCTCGTTGTTTTCCAAGAAGATAGCCTTCACAAACATCTGAAATTTCTGTAATGGCTGGAAAATCTCTCATCATATTTTTCTGATGGAGAATATTTAGTCCAGCAAAATTGAAGTGGCCAAATCTTCGATGCCATAGCCATGAATCATCAAGTTGAGCTTTCATGGCTATATCTTTGACATATTTCCATTGAATAGGAAAATTGTTATTTTTCATCTTAACAGAGGCAATGACATTTTTATATTTATCATAGATAATGCAGGCATCTCTATTAAAATATAGAGAATACCCACTTTGTATCATTTGGCCCACACTTAAGAGATTTTGTGCAAGACGAGGGACTAGATATACATTATGTATATATTTTGGGCCTTTATTTGTTTCCACGACGATGGTGCCTTTTCCTTTGACATCTACTAATGCATCATTGCCCAACTTTACTTGGGATTTCACCGACTTATCAATATCGGTGAATATAGATTCGTCCCCGTCATGTGATTGCTACACCCACTATCGATGTACCATGTTTCACTTTTATTGTCATTTGCCGCTTGGCCTGCGTAGAATGTATTCTCTTCACTTTCTTTTTTTCTACATAGTTTGCTCGATTATTTGTTTTCGAGCAACAATCTTTTCTACGTGGCCATATCTTTTACAAAAGCGGCATTGTTTTTTATTTTTAAACCAACAATCCTTCTCCAAATGATTTGTTTTCTTGCAAATACCACAAGGTGGATAATTTTCCTTTTTATAATTTCTCCTCCTCTTTTGTTTTTCCATGAGCTCCTTCCACCATTTTTAGTTTGATGAGACCGTATATTTACTTTAGACTGAAAGACACTTTCAACTGAATCTTCATCTTGTGCCATTAGTCTTTTCTCATGTGCTTCTAGAGAGCCAATTAATTCACTTATTGATAGGGTCGTCAAGTCCTTAGTTCCTTCTATAGTTGTAACTATGGAGTTGTATTTTTTGGTAAGTGACACCAATATTTTCTCAACAACCCTTTGATCAGTTATCCCATCTCCATAGGCTCTCATTTGATTAACTAGTTTCTTTAATTTTCCACAATATTCTTGTACGGTCTCATAATTTTTCATTTTAGAATTCTCAAAATCTCTTCTCAGTGTTTGAAGATGAATAGTGCGTACCTTTTCCGATCCTTGAAATTCTTCTCGAAGTATATCCCAAGCCCCTTTTGCAGTCCTTGCTCCAATTATTCTCGGAAATACGGTTTCCGAGAGTGCTTGCTGGATAAAATATAGTGCCCTTGCGTCGTTTTGTAGTTGATCTTTAGAAACACTTGCACCTTCTTGCGGAGCCTCGTAACCTTTTTCCACGATGTCCCATAAGTCTTGGGCCATCAAGAATGTAGTCATTTTTATGCTCCAAAAGTCATAGTTGTTCCCATCAAAAATGGGAATGGGAAATGAGGATGAGGTAGAGTTGGCCATGGTTTAGTTAGTGGGTATTTGGAAAGAGTAGTTTTAGGAATGGGTAGATAGGACAAACGCCCAATACCAACCAAAGACGTGGCTCTGATACCACTGTTGGATGTTTTTGCGGAAGCGTGTGTGTGCAAGTGTGTATGTGTGAATAAAAATGGACTACAATGCAAGGGAGTATGAGTAAAAAAAAACAGAACTTTTATTATGAAAATTTGTATTACAAAGAAGGAGTATTGCTGGTTTTTATGCTACATAAAACACACACCTCAACTCCTATTTATAGGCATGGGTTCACCGCCCTACACAACCGACATTGTACAAAAAATTAATATAAAATTACAAACTTGCTTATTTATCTCCTGCTCGTGCGGCTTCTTCGGATCTTCCTGTGGCTTCCCCATTTTTCTTCATTTTTCTAATCTCAGCAGCTTTTGTTGACTTTTCTTTTGCCTTTTTGCTGCCCACATGGTCTTGCTGCCCACGTACCTGAAACTTCTTTAACATTTGAGAGTTTTCTTGCCTTTTTCTTGCATGCACATGTACTAGAAATTTCTCTAACGTACGAGAATCTTCAACTTTGTCTTGGACAAATTGTTGCCGCCATTTTTTCTTTCTCCATTAAGTCTGGTGTAGTCTAGATCTTTTCAAAAATGGATCATTTTTTAACAGTTATATTGTTGCCAATTTGCTGTCTCTCTGTCGAGGCTTTTCAATCTATTCATAGGTGTTGCTTTTACGAAATGGCCGTCTAATTTATATGTTGAGTTTTCCTATCATACAGCACCTGAATTTCTGCACTCTCAAGAAAGCGTTTTCCACAATGCTAAAACTTTTTTATCAGTGTTTATCATACAGGATCAACTAAATATCTGATAGCATTATCTACTCTGTCATTTGAAGTTGGTACATTTTCCTGCTCTTGTCTTGCATTTGATGAATACCTTGGAGAGTGCAGCTAAGAGCAGAAGTGTTCTGCCTAACTTTTTGGGTTTAATTATTCTTTTGCTAGACAATAATGAATATGCACCTTTTATCTAAACTTTGGAAGCACGCATCATGAAAGGTCACAGGGAACGAAAGTTGTTTTACAAGATCACGAACCAAATCCAGCAACGCCCAGTATATGTCAATGATGCTGTAAATCCTGCTTAAAATACGCGAGTCTCTTTGTAGAATAGTTCAGCCCGAATAGCCTCTTTTTGTCGCATCCACCAAAATATATGTGTAATTGTCAGGCAGTAGTACCATTGTTTATTGCTTTTTGAATACCTTTTATGCCTTTCTTGATTGTGGTAGTGACTTTGTTGGCAGTTGGGTTCTGTTGTCAATGATATAAGTATGTATACGTGACATTTTTTACTTCTCTTTGTTGTCTCAAACTGCAATAGCTCACATTTTTTTATTAAGCTTTGTTAGCTTATGTGGTTATTGTATAACTATTTATTGCTTTTATTTGCAGGTGTCTCGGTTTTTGGAACTTTTCCTAGGATTCTAATGTGAAGTTGGTAATCTTAAAGGTACATTGCTTCCTACAAAGCTTTTTTTTTAACAAATATATATATATATATATATATATATATGACTGTTAATAGCCCTCCAATTTGCACAACTAGAAATATCAGAATCGTTAGCCTTGAGATTGTCTTTTGGGAGATCGATAGACTTTTCTTGCCGGCTGTGAAGATTGGTAGAGTTTATTGGACTTAGCTTGTTTCAAATTCTTTTGTTGGTGTACCATATAGGGCCCGTGCACTCGTATATAAATATTTTAGAAAATGTATATTTAATTTATTAATATGCTTGAGCAGCGAGATGAATTATGTTTGTCAGCTTCTTTGATTGCATTTAGAGACCTATTTTTTAGGTAACATATCATATACATGGGGACTAGTAATACAATACGGGAAATAATTTTAGAGCTTTTGAGAATTGGATGGCCTTTCAGATGTCTGGTTCTGAGTTGCAGTGAGTGTACTATGGCTTCGAATTATTGTTGGCTGTTTACAAAGTTTGCATTGGTCAATCATTTGGAAGGGCACACAACCCAAAGATGTCTGTAATTGAAGTAGTTCATATCGGCCACAAAAAAGTGCTCATCTATATAGGCTACAAAGCCATACTTTCCTCGAGTTTGACATCATATTGAAGAACAGTTGTCAGATTGGTCTTGTTGGCATTGATTGAAATTAAGGAGACAATTGTTAGCTCCTTTAGATTGCAATACCTTAATTATAGCTTGACAATTATAGATCTTGGGGCCATTATCTTCTTGGAATTGACTGTTTTGTTTGTGTTTTTGTTTCTGTAGGGGAAAGGGAGAGCGTTTTCTGCCAGTGGTGATGTCGCATCTGCTGTGCGTGATATCAACAGTGGTACATATTATTTTAGTTGTTACATGGTTCATCTCATACTGACTGTAAAGTCAAAAATAGGGCCAAATTGTACTTATATCTCATTATAAGTAGATGCACTTAGTTTTCCCTTGTTTCACGGTGAAGTTTCATGGTTCATCTCATACCGAATGTAAAGTCAAAAATAGGGAAAATGCATGATTCTTGATAATATTAGTTTCTGTAAATGTGCTAGGAAAATGGAAGTCAGTTGCAATCTTCTTCCAGAAGAATTACACTTTACATTATCTGATAGCAACGTACAGTAAACCTCAGGTGATCTGCTATTATTTTGTGTGTCTTTTTGGGAGTTCATAATAGTGACATCAATGTTAGTGAAGGGGCTGGTTGTTCCATATGTGTAGTCTTACTGTACATGCTGGTTTTAATGAAGGTTTCAATCTTGAATGGCATTGTCATGGGAGCAGGGGCTGGTTGTTCCACACATGGTAGTTTTCGCGTGGCAACAGAAATATCGGTATTGCCTCTTTATGTTGGCTTACAATTCTTGTTCTTTCTTTTTCTTTTCTCTTTTTTGTTACAAAACCTGCTGTTATAGACTGTGGTAGTCAGTGGTGTGTTGTAGCACATAGGTTACTTCTAAGCTTGTCCGATTTAGAGCGAAAAAACGAATTTTTCTTTCTGGCATTAGGCACTTTGCTGATGGCATTAATCTCGCTTACCATTTCACTTATTGTGGCTGATCTGCAGCTTAATAATTTACTGAAAATGCTAGTAAAATTGTTTTAATTAATTGACATCACCCATAGAATAGAACATGTTTTCCTTGTTTCAAATTCTGGTCGAAAAAAGATCATGATGATTCATTTTGATATAATATTATTGTGTGCTCAATCATGGGTGGTCCGTAGAGCAAATAAAAGAATTTAAGATTATTATCACTGGAAGTGGAGTTGAACAAGATTTGGTGAATCACGCAGAGTCACAAACCCAAATAAATCAATTATTCCGACTGTATCAACATGTGTTCGTAGCAGGATGATGATAGGAGGTACACAAATAAGGTGATAGCAGACTCAGGTGCCCAAAAGAGTAACTACCAAACATGAAGGACACCTAATTAAGTAGTTATTCTTACATTGTTCTAGACTCTTCAAGCATAGACCCTCATTTTACACCATGAATGAAAAACTTTACAGTGTCATTGAAGGTTAGAGTTCTTGAGGGAGAATGTAAAATGGAACATAGCCTGCCAATTTTCCCCACTTGGACTACATTTGGGATTTTCATGAATTTGCTTAGTCCCTAAAGAGCACGTACATTTGAATAGTGGAATGTTACCTTGACTTTAATACGTGGATAATATACATATTTAGGTGGGCAAGATTCCACAGAAGTCAATACAAGACTTTCATAAATTTATTGTGCATACACTTATATGTACCCATATTTTATCTGAAATAGTGACTTGAGCTTAGTTGACCCCACTTAACGAGATTAAAATTCTCGTTTGCTTAATAAATAAGGCAGGGTACATGTCAATCACTTAACGAGATTAAAGTTCTCGTTTACTTAATAAATAAGGCATGGTACATGTCAATTGGCAATTTGTAAAGCAGATATTTGCTTGTGGAACATAAAATGATTATATTTTCAGTACCTTTTACCATTTGTTATGCAATTGGTTACATAACCTAGAGTATGTAAGTAGTACTGCAGATATGTGTCGATTTGAGTGGCTAATGTAAGAAAAAAGGTTGATGGGTGCCATCTTGTTGTGATTGTCCAGTTTCTTGTTCCCTTAACATCATATCAAGATTTCCAGCAGCTTTTATCAGCAAAGTTTGGTTAACCTCGTTGCAGGTTTTTTCTATGCCTGAAGCAGCTCTGGGTCTCTTTCTAGACGTAGGTGCCTCATATTTCCTGTCAAGGCTCCCAGAACATTTTGGTAATGACCAACAGTAGAAAAGGGCACTTTATTTTCTAATCGAGTTCTCTGAGTCAACATTGATTGAAGATAAAAAGTTTCTAACTTCTGGAAGTATGTAGATATAAGGGCACTTTATTTTCTCATTGAGTTTTGTGAGTCAATGTTGATTGAAGATAAAAAGTTTCTAATTTCTGGAAGTATGTAAATATACTTATTGGGTAGAGGTTCGGTTGTTATTGTGTCAATAGCATTCTACTGGCAGTGCCAGTGGAAGTGCTAGTCCTAAATATGGATGACTCAGAAACTTAAGTGACAACCAAAACAATTGAGTCCTTGAGTCAACATATCATAAGCTGGTGGGCTTCCATCTTGTATTCTGCAAATATAGCAGATTTGCTACTGTGTTGATATGGTATTTCGAGAGCATATTCTTTGGATGATTAGATAACTTGAGGTAAGGAAATTTGCCTCAAATCATAAGTCTAGAGGACAAACAGCGCAATCGATGGAGGCGACAAATGCAGGATTATATGGCTATATGGCTAGTTGTTGCTTCTTAATGATATGCAGGGTTGACATACTTTATCAACCATCCACTTTCTACACTTTGATTATAACCTGGAGGGTGATGAGAAGGAAATAACATTCTTTTGGTGTTTTAGGTTAATCCTTGGTTCAGTCGCTCCTCTATGGAAGATGGAAAAATTCCCAGCTGGAATATGCACATTAATTCTTTTTCTTTTTCTTCCTGTTAATAGCTGAAAGATGAGTCACACCAAGGTGACTGCTTTCAGTTGTTTTATTCTTCTACTGGCACTCCGTTTGTGGCTTTGGGATCTTGAGTTAAAAATCATAAATTTTATCATTGGTGCCTTGACTTGAATTGCTAATAGCAGTCAGAAACTGCACGCAAGAACTAGTGGAAGAGATTCCCAATGTTGATTTTGATAGATTTGGATCAAAGACTATGTTATTGGATTTAGTGTTTAGAAAAGAGAAGAATCTGATATGCACATCTTCAACCTGGAGTCGAGGGTTATAGTTTTTAATTTCTCTGTATCAACCCGCATAATGATGTCTTTTCTCAATTACCCTTGTTCTTTTATCCTCTTGTATCAAAATTAGATAATCTCTCGATCTGCAACTAAATCTGATCTTGACATGCAAGAACCATTTTTTCCTGTGGACTAGATTTCAACTTATATATCTTGCAATACTAAAGATAAAAATTATGCACTAGATTTCAGCTCATATAGTCTTCTACTTTCTTGGGGAAGTTGCACATATTTGTGTTAGATTGGATGTGTTCTGTTACACTTGTTAGCACGCTGTCTTGTCTAAATATTGAAATCTATCATGCTTCTTTGTTATCTGTGCCAGGGGAATATCTTGGTCTTACTGGTGCTAGATTGGATGGAGCAGAGATGCTTGCATGTGGCCGTGCAACTCACTTTGTTCCCTCGGCGGTAGCCATCTGCTTTTAATTCAGTTTCATGATTCTTGCTTGATGAATGTAGAAGGTACAAGGGGAAAAAGGGAATAGACGAAGCACAGAAGACCAATATGATCTTTATTACTAGAGGTAGTTAGAAAAGTTCAGCTAAAGGAAAGGTGAAGAAATTTTATGGAGCAAAGAAAATAGGAAGTATAAAAGACCAGTACAACCTATAAAATTAGCGCTTGTTATGTATATATAAGAGTGTGGTTGGGTTTTTAGTTCGAAAATTATGGCCCTACTTTCCTATCCTATTGTGTTATTATTTGGGGATTATATAATTGTTTCGGCATGTGCATTTAAAATGAATGGGTCGGCGACGCATCCTGAGATATCGCTATTTAATCGACCAGTGAGAGATGGGCGCATACTCGAAGATCGGGGCGTGACACAATCGGTGGTGGTGGATGACAGCGGTAGCAGCGGCAGCGGTTGAAGAAGAAGAGAGGGAAGAAGAACAAGAAGAAAGAAGAGAAAATAGAAAAAAAAAAAAAAATTTTGATTGGCTTGATTCTGTAATTATTCTGGGAGCAAAAATCAACTTTTTTTTTTTTTTTTTTTATTTCTCAATTCTATTCTAAATTTACTTCCAGGAATAAATAAATAGAAATTTGTTCCTAGAAATAAAAATTTTACCGAACGAATTTCTGTTTCAATTCTACTTCTAAGAACAAAAGAACAAAAATTGTTACTATTTGGTAAGTTGCCAAATGCAGCCTAAGGAAATTGATCTTATGTGAGTAAGAGCAACAAGCGAGTGATCAAATTTTTAGCAAATGCCCTTGTGGGTTGAAAGAAAATATGACTTTTTTTATATTCAGAAAAAAATGACGGGCTCCTCATATTTTATAGGTGTTTCTTTTGTACGTAAAATTTTCTCTATCTTGAAACAAATCCCCACAGGTAAAAAGACTTTGATTGTCTGTCTTTCAAATTTCAACTTCAACTTTCAAAAATTGATTTGTTGGAGTCCTTCAACCCACAGAACCTAATCTTTCTTCACCCGCCTCCGATCATCAATTTTAGCGCCTCCTTATGAGCAGGTTTCCAAACATTCAAATCTATACTATATCAAGTAAAGCGAAAGTGCAACAGAAACTACGAATAAACTAAAAGTCACTCTAATCATATAGACATTGAGTTACATGTCAGCCCCACATATTGTTGAAATCTAGAGCGAGTACGGAGTCCGATTCAACGAGAACCAGTTTGAATCAGTTTTTTAAGCTTTATTATTAAAGAAAAAGAAATTTGTACTCACAAGGCTTGTGAATCAGGTCTTTTAAGCTTTATTATTAGCGAAAAAGAAATTTGTACTTACAAGATTTGAACCATGGTTTTCAATGTGAATAAATATTTGCATAACCACTTGACCAAACTAATATTCGTGAAAAGAAATAACAATTTTTTTTTTTATAATCTAGTTTAAACATTTTACCAAAATAAAGGAAAGTGGCAATTTCCCAAGTAGAAATGGACAATGCAGGAGCTGGCAGTCCCTGAAACAATCGGTTTGGTTTCCACGGGGATTATTGAATCAGTTTTAGGCTAAAGGTCGAGAACCGATCTACCTAGAAATTGATCACTCCAAATGCATTCTAGTGAATTGTCATATTATTATGAATTTTTTTTACTGATGCATAACGAAATCAATAAAATATAAAGGGAATTGAGGATCGTGAGATCTTGAATTAAATAGATTGTAAAGTTGAGTATGTGTTAGTAGAGGTAGCCGTCACGGGCAATTGCTAGTTTAAGGGTTAGGACTTTTCTTGGTTAGTGACTAATTTGGTAGTGACTAGTGCTCTTCGGGTGCTTTTTACTTTTTACAGGAGGGGTAAATTAGTCTCTGAACTTGGTGGTTATGTTATGTCTTGGGATGCAATTGCAAACTAGACGATGCACATCGATACCCATGTAAAAAGTGCTTACCCTTAAGAGAAATGGGATAATGACTCGATAATGCACAGTAAAGTTGTTGCCCTTTCTTTTTCCATGTCGAAAAACATTTAACGGCCACATAGTGCACAATACTGTTTTTTTTTTTTCTCAATCATATGAAATGAATGCAAATTAATGGTCGCCCTATCTAGACATTGGCTCATGCCGCCGGTCTCTGGCGATTGTGACGCGACCATTGTCACTTGCAAACCATGCACGCTAAACACAAACAAACGCGCGCGTGCGACTAATCACAATAGCACACGTCTTGGGATTGTCAATTTTGAAGGTGTGGCAAACCGGGTTTTTACATCCTTTTAACTCTTGTCAGAAAATGTGCAATGAGGCCCTCACCAGCCTTTTTTTTCAGCTGATATTGGCGCTCCATACGATCAGTTTTTGCTACATCAGTTGTGCCCTTCAGTAAAGCTTGAGAGAATCACTATCATGATGAAGGACCTGATTGTATAAACAAATCAAGTTGAAGAGTGGACACATTAATCATACAAAATATAATGGAGTTAATTGCGTAAATAAATTAATGGCCCCAATCGCGCATTTCACGTCAGTTTGGGGAAGGAACGCGACCTCGAAGATGAGCTTTTTGGGCCCAGAACTGAAATGGCCCTTTCAAATGTCCCCAGACATGGTAAATTTCAACCTCCAAATACCATTGGGTATGCAGTTGCAAGCTATCCATTGGACATGCAGAAGAATCTCTCTTTCTCTCTCTCTAATTGAGTCATATGCTTTGTCGCCCTTCGATCACAATGCCAATGGGTACTTGCCTTTTTCACTTGAAATATATTATATTTTTTTTCCTAGAAGTTTTTTCCATTTCACATAGGAGCAGTCAAAACATTACAGAGTGAAATTAGTACCTAAGTAAAATGATAAATTAAAGAAAAATTTGCTAACATTATTCTTTTTAACTCTAGATGGGAGATTGTTACAAAAAAAAAAAAAAAAACGAAGATTCAATTTTTTTCTAATTAAAAGCCTAATTTGCAAGCTCATGAGCAGTGCCATGTTAGGCCTACAAGTCCACTTCATTTTCCATCTCGGATGGCTGTGAAGTAGAAAGTGAGGGTTCAAGATGAAAGGTTGAATACTCCCACGGTAAAGCCCCTTTCGTTGAATGGCATTGTTCAAAACCTTGCAATGACTTTGAAAAGTCACTTGATGCTAATGGAATCAACAAATCTACAAGCGAGAAGAAGGGCTGTAGCTCTGCTTCCATTGACGAGTTCTATCTTCCACGTCATATCCATGCTTGGATAACTGAGCTTCTTCCCAATTGCGCAATTATACATATGGGCCATTTGCTATCATTCTTTTCAGCATCTGCATTAAACTTCAACTCTTGATCTAACGGTGGAGTCAGGAGTTTCAGGAGTTTGTCCTTTCCCTAAAAGAACTAGCTTCCTTGCTTAACTCAACTCCACTCCCATCCATAAGCATGTTTGAAAGTTCCATAAAATTTTGCATGACAAGCTTGACCACCTAAAAAAGATTTGGAATTGTCTGATCATGTGATGTTGCATTCCTACAATGCCACCTTTGAGTACAAAGAAGAGAAATATTTATGTGACTGTCCTTAATCTATTGTGAGAATATTGTGACATCCCAAATTTTTTATCCTGTTTTCTATTGAATAAATCGGACATTTCATTGACGCGCCTATAGGGTTGTTCTCAGAGTTGATCACTCTCGAGATAACTAGATTGTCTAGGGAAACCATTAAGGAATTTTAGGGCAATAGACTTGAGAATTCGACTAGGAATCGGCTTTTCGACTGTGCTCATCGTTAGAGGCCATTACGATATAGTTAAAATCGATTTGAGATCAGAAATAGGTTGGTTTGAATGAGATGTGTGGCTAATCGTGGGTGACACCACTAAATTAGAAAATTCTCGTCGGCCGACACTAAACCGATTTTCTTATTGTTTTGGTGCCCCGTGTCCGTATTTGAATCATCGAGATTTTTGGGACAACCGAGAGTCGCCAATGAGTCCAAGTGGGTTTATTGTGGCTCGAAAAAATCGACCACGGGTCATTTGTACTAAAAATTTATGAAAGTTACTTGGTAGCCTAAGTCACGCTAAAAACGTGCCGAATGGAAATTAACCATGAATTCGAGTCCGATTTCAAAATTGAAGATTCTGTCATGTCACAATAAATTCAGGAGTGTCGACTCGCCTCGAAGATTTTTGCAACCGGAGACTTTTTGGGAAAAAGTCGTCCTAGGACTATTTTTGTCCGAAAAAAGCAAGGACCGTTTTTGATCGTGCAATTGGGAAGCTAGTGGGATCGATTGGTGAGGAAAAATACCAATTTGATTGTTGAGGTGTCGATTGAATTTATTGAGGCCGATTTATGACGAAACAAGTAGGAACAAGTGTCCAATTGGAGGAAATGACAAGCAAATTCGTATGCCCCATTGCCTAGCCCAAATTGGACCATTTCAAAGGTTGTAGAGTGTGCATGGGTGGCTGATTTGCAGCCAAGGAAGGTGTGCGTGGTGTAGATTGGTCAAGGGAACATTTGAGTGGAAAAAAATGGCTTGTGGCCCCCTTGTCTCACATCTCTCCCTCTCTCCCATCTACCACCCAAGACTCCTTCCTTCTCCATCGAAGCTGCCGTGTGAAGTCCAAAAATCACAGAGGAGAAGAGCTGAGGTCGCCGGAATAGCAAGCAAGCAGAGGAGCCGCCTCACGCCGCTGTTCGCACTGCCGCACGCCGTCCTCGCCTCGCATGCATGCCGCCATCGCTACTCCGCCTAGCCGCGTGTGCCTCCGCCTCCACACGTCCAATCTGCCCCCAGCAGGCCGTCCAGCCGCCGTGTGCCGTCGTTGGTGCCGTCATGGAGCCCGCTTGCACCCGGTTTGGCCTCCTCATCCCATCTCGGTCCGTTGTCGCCTCAACTGAGTCACCACCTCACCTTTCTCGGCCTCAACCAGTAGCGGACAAAGAGCTAAAACAGTGGGTCTCATGATCACTGTTCAGCCCGTTTTGGAGGTGTTTCGAGCCTCGGTTGCTAGGCTCGCCTTGAGGAAAGTCAAGCCCCACGACATCCTCTTCATTTTTTTGCACCGAACCGCTCGTTAAACAAGTGAGTTTAACTCACTAATCTTCGCTTAGTAGGTTAATGATGCTTATGGGTTGATTAGATTTAATTAAGCGTGATTAGGTGGATAGATTAGATTAGAGTAATTGAATTTGAGATTTACCGACGCATGTTAGGCAAATGATTAGTGTAATTAGCGAGTAAATATATTCTAGTATTTATTAAACGAACCTCAAAATTTTTCTGGGTCCTTTCGGCTTCCAATTAGGCACTATGGGCCTAAGTTGGATTTTTAGCATTTATTTAATAATTCTCGTAATTAATTAATTAATTAATTATTTTCCAAAAATTAGACCGGGATAGCCGGTGACTGGAATTTTATGCTGATTATCGTGGTGCAATCTATTTATTTTTTCGAGCATTAATTTGTGCTGAATTGATTTAATTGTGATTTTATGATTTATTCCTAAATTAATTAATTTTGGTAATTAATTGGACAAAAATAACCGGGCATCGGTTAACAGCGCCAAAAATATTTTGGTGGACTCCAAAAAATGGTGGGCTTTGTGGAAAGGAAATTATTATATTTTGGCTAAGGCCGACATTGTATCCACACATAGGTATTTTATCAGGAATGGCAAAATTGTCGAATTGGATGTATGTTTGGAAGGGTATACTATATTAGCCTACAAGCGATATGTCAGCTTAGTAGAAAGCAGTATACTGGTATACTATATCAATCTACGGGCTCTGATATGGCAGCTTAGCAGAGAGCGTATCCAGAAAATTCCTATATTGTTGTTGCTCAAATCAAGTGTATCCAGTTTGTGCGATGTAGCATTATTGATGTATCGTCAATTCTCTATTTGATAGGAGGGATTAAGAGGGAAGAGAAAAACTTCTAAAAGCACAATCGTATTCAAATGAGGGAAAGAATTGTTGACACTTGATTTTTAGTCGACATATCATTAAAATATAGAAAAATCGATATTCGGGTTTCGATCGCGACGGAATCCTACCTCTCAACCAAAAAAATGTCGTTTTTTATTTCTTTCTTTTGCATTATCATTTTAAAGCAATTTTTAGCTCATTTTCAAGAAAAACTCGAAAGTCGAACGGTTGACTTTTGGATTGACTTTTTGGTCAACCCTTTGATCAAAAGTCAACCCCGAGTCAAAAATTGACTTTACCAAAAAAATTCCACTTAGCTTTAATTTCATTTCTTTTAAATCAATTTCTTGAAAATTCAAAGATTTGATCAAAAAATCAACCTTTTAGGAAAAGTCAACTAAATGGTTGACTTTTGGTCAAAACTTTGACCCCAAAAAAATAAAATAAAAAAATGCACAAATATATTTCTTTTAATGCCAATTTGACTTTTGTGTAAAAATTTCACAAAATTCGATTAAAACCTTGATTTCTGAATTTTTCATTTTTAGATTCTAAATCGACCAAAAATAAAATTACTTTTATTCTAGTCATAATTAGATGTAGTTCCTTCTTGACATTTAGTTTAGAGACTATCTGAAATCTATTTGAGCATTCAATTTCGCGATTTACCGAGTCAAAATACGAATTGCCGTTTTGAGTCTTAATTAGGAAACCAAAATCGATCATTCATAACTTGTGAACGGACAATTGTTTCTCACTCATTTTCTTGAGATAAGTTCAATTTCGAGATCGATTTTATGAAATTCACAAAAGAACTCATCAATTTGAAGAATTTTATCCTCCCAAGCATTAGAAAGTCAAGCAATTAAGCTTCAATTAACAAAATTCGAATTGACCCATTCATGACTATGGTTTAATATCATAAATCTAGGTCCAATTTTAATATTAGGCCTAGATCCATTTTTGACCTAAGTTTGAGCACTTCAATTCAAGGTCAATTTGAATGTGGTAAGTGATCTTACCTATGGGTAGCTCATTAGATAGGGACACCGTGACACTAATTGAGTTCAGTTTTGATTAATTTGCAATTTTGTCCATTGAATTACAAATTTTACCATTTTAGCCCTCTAGGCCCAATTCAAAGCACCCATGGTTTCGACTCATTTTTTTCCATGATAATCATTCAATTAGGTCAATAAAAGACCCATAAATCACATTCATAAGGTTTGATTAGCTTAATTGTATCTTAATTGGTCAATTCCTTCATAAAAATGATAAAATTCCTTTTCAATTAGGCCCTTTAGGTGTCAAATTGCATAAAATTTTGACCGACAAGGGTCCTAAGTGGAAAAAATGGCAGGAACCAAACCAAACCATTTAAGAACTGGTCCAAATTTGGCAGAATCGAACCAAACCAGTCCGACTGGTCCGACCAGGCTCGGCGGGATCGGCTTCGAGCCCTTGCCGGCCGATTCTTGGCCTTTGGCCACAGGTTCTAGAACCCTCTCAATCCCAATTTCACTTATACACCTTCAATTTCCCAAAATTTTACAAATTGGTCTGTGAATTTCGTCAAATTGCAAATTGACCCCTAATTAGACATTTGGACGCAATTCCCGATTTTGGCTTGGTTTTTTGCAAATCAAACCCACTAGATCAATTAACCAACACCTCGAGATCATAATGAAGCCTTCGAAATGGATCTTTGACCGTTGGATCGAGATTTTGGCTATAGGGTTGAACCGACGGCTAAAATTGCTTAATGTGGGACTATATAAGTGAAATTTCTTCAATTTTCAGAATAGAAGGCTCATTTGCACGAAATTTCCTCCCTCTTCAGATCTCTCTCTCTCTCTCTCTCTCTCTCTCTCTCTCTCTCTCTCTCTCTCTCTCTCTAAGTTTTGGTTCATCTCTTGGACCGATTCTTCCTTTTTTTCTTGAGCCGGTGGTTTGATTGATCCCGATCCGAGCCATAGTGACTTGATCTACATTCTTGGAGTCCCAATTGTGATCCGGTGATTAGATCCGACTAATTGCGATTGAAATCGACGAAAATCGCAACAAATGTAATGATTCGAAACTCGAATCCGATGAAGCGAGATTGACTTAGTTGATCGGGGCTAGGATTCAAGATTATGAGCTTTTACATGCTTAATATTTATGAGTATGAATGCTGCAATGAGTTGTTGATGATTTGAATGATAATTGTGATTTTAAGCCTAATTTGTGATTTTCGTAGGCCTATACATAGGTTACGGTTTTGGCTAAAACGAGATCCGAAACGACCTTGTTTGAGCTCGAGTCCTCTTAGGATTAGGTAATATACATCCCGATCTTCGAAACGATAGGTCACACGCCCAGAAAAAAACTTTATTTGGTCCTCCAAAAACACCTCCGAAGATTAACGATTCTGCAGTAGTTTAAGTTTTTTTTGGTTATGATCCGGTTCCGCCTTATGAATTTGTTATTTTTGTACCGACTTTCATGATCAATTTTTGTCAAAATTTTCTTCATGAGTTTTGTTCCAAATCATGTCATGCATCTTCTGTAAATTTTTCATAGGTCAGATCTACTTAGATCTCGGCTTAGGTCAATCTGTTCCGTATCGATCTCTATTTTGCTATTTTTGTGCTGATTTTTGTGTTGAGTTCTGGAACAACTTTCCTTGATGAAAGTTACTTGTACAAGTGTTCTGCATATTTTTTATTTTTTTCAAAAATGTTGGATATGATTAGCTAGGTCAAAAGTGCTTAGATCTGGACATAGGTCGATCTGTCTGTATTAGTCCGAGATTTGTTTTAATGAATCTCTGTTTTTTGCTATTTTTGTGCTGATTTTTGTGTTGAGTTTTGGAACAACTTTCCTTGATGAAAGTTGCGTGTACAAGTGTTGTGCATCTTTTGTATTGTTTTCAAAATTTTAGACATGTTTAGCTAGGTCAAAATTGTTTAGATTTGGACAGAGGTCAATCTATCCTGTAGTAGTCCGAGATTTGTTTTGATGAAATTGAGTCCATAAATACATGATATATATGTTCAATAGATGCATACTTTGCAAGGTTTTTACTTTGGCAATATGAATCAATTGCATGCATTAGAGTAAAATGTACTGCTACAACATGTGTTGGACATATAGTGTGATCTGTTTTGCCATTTTTGCCACGATTAATATGATCTTAATTGAGTTTCGATCTCTTAACGAGAAATCTTCATCACTGCATACTCTGTATGTGAGATTTTTGGTAGGATTTATGCATATCTTAAGGATGGCTGAAATCATGCTTGTTCTGTAAATTTAGTGCTGAAATGAAACCTTGTCATATGTGCACATTCCCATGCTTGTTTGAGTCATCTAGGGATCAAATTTTACGATCATGCTTTCTTGACTATTAAACCGCATGTTACAAGGTTTGCATATGTGTTTAGGTCACGTCATTTGAGTTTCATCTTGCACATCAAATTGTCTCACAAAAAGTGTTCGTCACACTTAGAATTCCCGAACATATCATTAGGAATCATGAATCATCTTATAATATCATTTAAATTGTATGACATTTTGTATGTCGACTTAATTTTCATAATAAAAAACTCTGCAAAACCATATTAGGTTTTGTGTCTGTTTTCTTGTTTCTACATTTTTCCGGGCACATTGATCTTCAGAGCGTCATGTTATTGTACCAAGTCAAGTTTTTTGATGAGCATGTACTTTTCTTGATCGTATTTAATTTTCTTGTGTTAACAACTCTGTAATAGAGATCAATGGGTAGATGATCTTTTCATATTTCGACCACTTTGGCAATTCATCAAGTTAAATACTATAGAGAAAACCCATGGACTGAAATTAAATGAAATCATGTGATTTTTTGCTTAAATAAACATCTATACCGAATATAAGTAAATCATCACGGTTTCATACCTATTTCCCCCTTTATTAATATACCGTTATTCATCAAATTGCTTTTATTCAATCCTAAAATTTGGACAGAGAAAGCCTAGCTTTTTGCTAAATGCATCCAAGCACGGACAAACAGCACAAGTTAAGCAACGACCGGAGAGATCACGTCTTTTGGAAGGCTGTCCTCGTGGAACAGTTCCGATTCGTAGAACCACAAAGGAAGATATGATGAGAGCAAAATCTATTGCGCATGCACGTCCACATATCTATCATCCTCAAGCTCCTATATCCCCAGGTTTTCATGTACGATCTTCCCCTAAGGACGGAGCTGAGTTCAGACTGAATTGTTGTCTCTACTACTTGTATGGCTAATTTCTTGAATTGCATTCAACTTAAACTTGATTCAACGGCCTTTGACACGTCTTTAGCTGTCTTTCCTTCCATTTGTTTCTATGAGGAATGAATACCCTTTTTTGCTGACTATCTTTTCTCTCGACTAAAATTATGTCCAAAATGCACTAGTTATTACACGTTCATGTTAGCTAGTAGCGAAAATCGAATCTGATTTTGGCCAAAGGTATTTTCGTTTACTGATGGCGTTGTTCTTGATTTTCTAGTATGCTTATATGGACGTGGATTCCATCCCAAATCAGCCGCTTTTTGGAGCAAAAGCATTCATCGATGTTTACAAACCAAGCTGTGAGAAGTGACAGTATAGCGCTATTCAAACTCTGACGATCAATTACACATTCCAAACGCTGGATGGAGGGTATGTTTTCGCAATACACCGACTAATTAACATCTTTCTTATGATTTTCATGTCATAGGACAATGGATCTAATGGAATTTGTGTTGGTGGGTGGATCCGGACCTATAGAACGACAACCTTAGTCACTTCTTTATTTACTGGACTGTAAGCAAAAACGTTACAACTTTGTTCAATTTAATTTAAACCCGGGAAACTATTCTAACACGTGTTGAGAGGACAGGTGGATGGAGGTCACAACACAGGATGCTATGATTTGCTTTGTTCGGGCTTTGTGCAAGTTGATAAACCGATTACTATTGGAGGAGCTATCACAAATTCGTCTGTCCTTGATGATATACAAGTCGAGATTCATCTTCCAATTGGCCAGTTAATTAACTTTCTTGCTTCGAAATCTTTTCAAGTATATCTTATTGAAGAGCACAGTATTTTTGTTGCTTGTGTTATATAATTTATGCATAAGCCCAATAATCGAGATAAGACATTTTAATTCGAGTTAGAAATCATGAGCCATTAATACTGTGGTTTCTACAGCATTAATGGATAGTGTCACACACATAGCAGCCCGACATGAGAACAAATAGTAAATACCAAGTCCAAAGTAAATCTAATTTCAGTCCGACTCATCTTCAAATGGTATGAAACTCCCACAACTAAGAACCTATTCTCCCCTTTTATTCTAAATATATTTGTGATGGAGGAGAAAATCTTTTGAGCTTTTTTTTTTTTTTTTGGTCGAAAATACAATTACTATTCATTTACTAAGGCAAGTTTGGAGCAATTACATCAAAAGCATTGGCGCATAATAAATCAAATAGGGCTGTCGGGGGATTAGTTACCCAATTACTAGGAAGGTAGTTATCTCTTTGGGCTCTTGCAAGCCAGTCTGCGAGTCTATTGGATTCTCTGCTGCAATGGGCCAGAGAGAGGCCCGGAAAGTCCTTTAGTTTTGTCTTGATCCGGTCCACGATCGGCGCCACTTCCCAGCTTGACTCTATCGAAGCCAGAACCCCTTGCACAAGCAACAAAACAGTCAGAGTGTACTTGTAGACTTCGGTTAGATCTGGTGGAGAGAAAGTCTAGGGTTTCCAGGAGAGCAAGTGCCTCCACCTATTCCACCGAGGATGCCACCACCAGCTTGGAGAAACCGTCGACCAGGCGACCCCGAGAGTCTCGGCAAATGCAGGCGATGGCTCCCCGGTGCTTGTCCTCTCCTCTGTTGTCCTTAAAGTCTTATATCGCGCCTTCATTCCAGACAAAAGAGGCATCGATGTTGATTTCCAGTGTATCCGAGGTCGGGGGTTGCCATCTCAGCGTGTGAGCCTCGCTTTTCTTCTCTCCTTTTGTGTTTCTGTTCCAGAATGCAAAGTCTTCATGTAAAGCTATTGATTTTGAACACTGTCTTTGTGGGTACAGGGATTTTGCCCGAAGATGGACCAATTCCGGTCTTTCCGATGAACCGATATCCATGTTCATTCATTTTATGAGTGATGCACGTAAGGAATAATAGCTGAAAACAAGTCCATTGCTTCTTCTTCTTCTTCCTTTTCTCCAATGGCCGGTCACCGATCATGCCAAGCCGACTAGCCTTACTTGCTATAGGCGAGACGCGGCTAGGCTAGAGTGAGCCTTAGCGAAGCTCACCTGGGCAGCGTTGCACAGGCCAGGGTGGCCTCTTAAGGCATCAGCTGGGCGAGGGCAACACTGAGCAAGGCCACCATGGCTATAACAACCCCAATTTCATCCTCAAGGTCATGAGCGACGAGGGTTATTTTCGTGACATCACAGATGCATCACTGTCCTATTTCTTTTTATCTTTTCATTAAGCACATTCGGAAGCGTACATACAACACCAAGACAACAACAAGTAACCAGGAAAACAATCACTTGCAAACACACAATTACATCAGTTATATTTACAAGCCCTTTTGTCATGGGTCATTATATTTACAACCATTACATGCTCTATGCTAAAAAAGGTTAGGGTAAATCTTAACTCCTCTATCGAGATTGTAACTCCTCCATACCTACAATTCTGAAAAGCAACGGGATAAGTCATGGACTTAGTAAGTAAAACCCATAATTCTCTACTAAGAGAACATCTCATTATCAGAATCTAGCAGGTACAATACTCGCAATACAATGTTTATGGCAGATCAATGACAAACTTTTTGTTATACCTTGACTACATGTAGATATCCATTATCACATACTTCAATGCATGCTTACCTTCAGCATATCAA
This sequence comes from Eucalyptus tenuipes, assembly GCA_014182365.1. Lineage (NCBI taxonomy): Eukaryota > Viridiplantae > Streptophyta > Magnoliopsida > Myrtales > Myrtaceae > Eucalyptus > Eucalyptus tenuipes. The sequence continues at coordinate 10,765,579 of CM024541.1, read as the reverse complement.
TGAACACATCAACATAGCATATATCGGCACTCATAACATGATTATTTTATTGTCGTCCTAGTTTGACCAAGCCCTCTTGGCTTGACCGAGGCTTCTAGCTTCATGCTAGGCTTCCTAGCTCCATCAAAGCATTCCGGCTCAACTGAGGCATCCTGGCACTAGCTCAGCAAGGCATTTGGGCTCAACTAGGCCTCCTGGCTCAACTAGGCATCTTGGGGCTAGCTTACCCAAGGCATGTCTATGCATAGACCCCAACGAACAAATTTGCTATCGAATCAGGTTAAAGAGTTTGTCAGCTAGTAGTGGTCTTCGTCTCGTTGCCGTCCCCGGTCTACTCGGTCTCCGAAATCTCTCGGTGTTGCGACCATTAGGCTTTTTGGAGCACTAAGCCCATTCAAGCCCCTTGATAAATGATCTATGATCAATTTAAGGTCATTTGTTTAGGCTGGCAATGACATTCGGATCATAGTTTAGACCAGTAGCCATTCGAATGCACCATGCTCTGTACAAAATCGGAATTATCTTTTTTGGCTTCAATTGTTTCCTAGAAGGTTACTTTACTCTCCTTTGTTTTTTCCTTTTGCGTCTAACTCTTTCCATCGTTTATTAGGAGTTTGTTCTTCTTTTATTCAATGGTCTTTTTAAAATTGAGCTAAACTCAAGAATATTGACTTGAGGTGAAAGATAAATTTTGAATGATGAATTAGTAAGTTAAATCTCATAAAATTGTCTCTTATCGATTGTTTAAAAGAAATTTAGGGGTTGCAGCATTTTTCCTCTTCCTCCTTACTTAATCGATTTTTTCCTTAAAATATCTTTATAAGTTCTGCTAATATACCGTTGAATTTAAACAATTTTTTTTTTAATTTCTTAGCATCATTATTGATATTTGCTTTTTATGACAGAACACTTTAGTTAGTGTGATTGATTTCCAAATTCTTTAATTTTTTTTAACATAAATTAATAGGAGGTGAGACTCTATAAAGCATCGACACTCTCCAAGAGCTTTCGTGTCATGTCGGACACTTCGACATGTATTCAACACTCTCGACACTTGGTCGACACATGTTGAAAAATCCGACACCTGGTCAACTTTCCCGACACTCTTTGATACTCGAGTCGGAATTCCGACATACGAGTTTCCGACACATGATTCCGATATCGAGGTCAATTTTAAAAAATTTCAATAAATGAAATGTCAAAATGTATATATATGTGAAAAAATAAAACACAATAAAAAAATAATAAATTGAGAAAGAAGAAAACCCGTCTTCTCTTCTCTTCGACTCTTACTTCTTGTGATACACAATTCACCCTTAAGTTTTTTTTCTCCTCTTCTGACATACCTAACATGCGAATCCAATATATGAATTGTTTTTTTTTTTTCCCAAGTTCTATGAATTATTGGTATAGAGTTGAATTTGTCAAATTAAAATAATGAATGATATTAATAAATGATGGATTAATGTTTTTAGTGTAAATTCATTCTAGGCTTTTTAATTATTTATTTATTTGTGAATTTAAATTAAATTAATTTGATTGAAATAATCATACAAATGATAATTTATTATGTATATATATATATATATATATATATATAATATACAACATGTCCCAACGTGTCGAAATTCTTTATTTTTTTAGAAATGACGTGTCAGTTTGTCGTGTCACTTATCGCATGTTAGTGTCGGTGTTACTTAGGTGAGACTTTCTTTAAAAAATTGAAAAATATAAAAATTTGCCCCTTAAAGTTATATACATTGCAATTCAAACTTTGGAATGTTGGACCCCAAAATTGTTGAAAGCCGAATTTTTGTCGACCATTCAAGCGTCCATCCTTTTTTGCAACAATAATAAAAAGAACAAATAAATAACGATGAATATGACAAAAGAAAAGATATATAGTAAAAAATAAATAATAATAATGATGATGATGATGATGATGATGATAAAAGCAAAATTAGGTGGACCTGCGTCCTAGCCCGTGTTTCTTTAAGCCAAAATCTCGGCTCATTCCACGCCCAGCCCATTCCTTTTCTTTTGATCAAGCCTATTAGTTCCTTTTTAGGCCCAAATTTGTTGCTGATTCCTCAGCCCATTTCCTTCAATTTTTTATTTTTTATTTTTTCTTTCCTCGTAGCCCACCTGAACTTTTTTTAAAAAAGCCCAGCGTCCTAGCCCATGTTTCTTTAAGCCAAAATCTCGGCTCATTCCATGCCCAGCCCATTCCTTTTCTTTTGATCAAGCCTATTAGTTCCTTTTTAGGCCCAAATTTGTTGCCGGTTCCTCAGCCCATTTCCTTCAATTTTTATTTTTTATTTTGGCTTTCCTCGTAGCCCACCTGAACTTTTTTTAAAAAAAAAAAGCCCAGCGTCCTAGCCCATGTTTCTTTAACCCAAAATCTCGGCTCATTCCACGCCCAGCCCATTCCTTTTCTTTTGATCAAGCCTATTAGTTCCTTTTTAGGCCCAAATTTGTTGCTGGTTCCTCAGCCCATTTCCTTCAATTTTTATTTTTTATTTTGGCTTTCCTCGTAGCCCACCTGAACTTTTTTAAAAAAAAAAAAAAGCCCAGCGTCCTAGCCCATGTTTCTTTAAGCCAAAATCTCGGCTCATTCCACGCCTAGCCCATTCCTTTTCTTTTGATCAAGCCTATTAGTTCCTTTTTAGGCCCAAATTTGTTGCTGATTCCTCAGTCCATTTCCTTCATTTTTTTTTTTTTTTTTTTTTGCTTTCCTCGTAGCCCACCTGAACTTTTTTTTTTAAAAAAGCCCAGCCCCCGGTACGTCTTGTATAGATTGAGTAGAGTTAAACTTGATACAGAAACTCACATACAAAGATGTACGCCATATGTTTGATGATTTGTCCGTAAGAAATCCAAAATTCAACTACATGAAAGCAGTATCTAGCAAAAGTCTAGCACGGTATAGTTTCGTGTTCATGTTGTCTATGTTTGAACCGAGTACTTGCTCTGTGTTTATGTTGTATATTATGGCATATTTCTCAATGTTCATTGATGGCCGGAGACAAACTCTTGAGCTGAAAGCATCATTCCTTTTCTGGCTATGGATTCAAGACAAAATCGCATCATGTTAGCTTCCTATTTCCCTCTTAGTGCTGTTTGCATGAATGTTTACCGTATTACTTGAGAAACCTTAATTGATGTTGATGTTTTGGCTGGGCCGCTCTAGAATGAGTTGTCTTGGTTGTTGCCGGTAATAGATTGGCAGCGGCCGATATGGTGGTCCAGTGTCAGTCAGAGTAAATGGCCAGAGGAGGGTGATGGTTTGGTGGTGGCCGGACTGTTGGCTGAAGTTCGTCGGAATTAAAGGTGGTTCGAGTGACGTTGCAAGGGAAGGGAATGTGAAGAAGAAGGCTTCGGGACGAAGACCCATGCTAGAGACTGAAAAAAAAAGAAATTTAAAAAATATAAAAAAATTAGAAAATATTAAAAGAAAATCCGAATATAATGAGGCCGGGTCAAGTTTGAATAGGAGGCTGACTGGATCAAAATGTTCAGTGAGATGGACTAGGGTGTTAGGCGATCAATTGACTAGGCTAGGTGTGAGAATTGGGGAAAATTATCCAAAAAATTTTAAATATATTACATTTTTTGTCAATTTAATATTAAATCTTTTCATTTTGTCAATTCAATTCTAAACTTTTTCACCTCTTAACAATTGAGTCCATCTGATCAATTTTTGTCAAAATTTGCTAACATGGACACCGGCGGTGCGCTACGTGGCATGGCCGACACCGACATGAACAAATTTTAATGATATTTTAATATATTTTGATTTTTTTATTTTCTTTTATTTTCTTTTATTTTCTTTTATTTTCTTTTATTTTTGGTCTTCTTCTATCTTTTTCCGATGGCTAGTCTCCGACCACCAGCCACGACAAGGTAGTCTAGGCCTTGCCCACCATAGGCAAGGCCCGATTGGGCTAGGGCAAGCCTGGGCGAGGGGTGGGGTGCCCTCGCATGGGCAAGGGCTGGCCAGGTGAGACCCGGGAAGGGTCGACCTCGACCACGCTAGATCTAGCAAAGCTAACCCTCGCCCAAGCTAGGGCGACCTTGCTGGGCGAAGGCAACACTAAGCTCTATACAAAATGAGCCCCCCTCAAAACTGGAGGGAAACATCTATTTATACCACTTCCAAATCGGTTGATCTTAGCTGTTGATTCGGTCTGATGGTCGAAATTTTAATCTAATGGGCAAAATTTTACTGCAAAGGTTCAATTATGATCTAAAGATGTCAGTAATTGATCTGGATTTGATTCGCGAAAATCGAGCCGAAATCGAGAATTACGTTAAAACATCTAATGAGGGGTTAAAATAATTTTTTGCTAAATCCAAGGACGAATCTTAAAAATTATGGGAAATTGAGGAGGTTGCAAAAGTGAAATTGGCATAATGAGAATCTCGAAACTAGTCACTGGAGGTATAGAACCAGCTAGCAAGAGGCCGAACCAGCCTGCCTCTCCGACGACCGGTGGGACTAGTCAAACCGGTTCGCACCTGTTTGACCTGTTCTTGACTGGTTATGGCTGATTCACTTGCTTTTTATCCTTGTGGGTTCAAAATTTATGCAATTTAGTCCACTTAAGGGCCAAATTGAAAGGAAAATGTATCCAATTTGAGGGGAAATTGCTCGATTGCGATTCAATTAAGCCAATTAAACTTTATAAATGTGATTGAGAGTCTTTTATTGACTTAATTGATCAATTGTTACAAAAGACAACGGACCAAAACCATGGCCGCCCTAGCCTCGGTGAGGGCCGACCTCGCTAAATCTAGCCTAGGCGAGGCTGACACTTGCCTAGGCGATGGTGAGCCCTAACGAGGGCTCCCCTTGCTTGGTCAAATCTGGCGAGGCCGACCCTCACTTGGGCCGGGGCAGACTCACTCGGTATCGACTGAGCAAAGACGATGCCCAATGAGGCTGCCTTACCATGGCCAATGATTGGCCATCGCTTGTGGCCGAAGGTCGGTCATTGGCAAAAGGTAGAAGAACAAAAAGAAAAGAAAGAAAAAAAGGAAGAAATTCAAAAAAATTAAAATATTACTAAAAATTGTCCACATCAAAGACTAGGGGTACCACGGTAAATTCTAACCAAAATTGATTGGATGAACTTAATTGGCAATAAATATTAGAACTCAATTGACAAAATTAAAAGGTTTATGATTGAATTGATAAAAATGCAATATGTTTAGGACTTTTTAGACTATTTTACTATGCAAATTAGGTTGAATTTCTTTTGGGCCAATTTTGAATTCATTAGATTAGATTTTAATATGGAAAATTGTCCAAAAAATCCTAAACCTATTACACTTTTCCCAATTCAAACTTAAATTTTTTAATTTCGCAAATTGAATCTAACTGGCCAATTTTAGCCGGGATTTGCCGACATGGATGTTAATCATCTTACATGACACTGGCGGACCGACGTAGAAAAATTATTATTTTTAAAATTTGTTTCTTTTTCTTTTTTTTTCCCTCTCTCTTCTTCTTCTACCGATCGTCGGCATCCAGGCGAATGGCCAAAGGCTACGATCGGTGAGGGTCCGCCTCGTCAAAAACGGTGAAGGGCTCGCGGGGCTCGCGAGCCTTGGGCAAGGCTCCCCCTTGTTGAATCTGGCGAGGGGCGAGCCTCGCCCAAAGCCTGTGAGGTCATCCCTTGCCCAATCTTAGTGAGGCCCACCTCTATCGGTTGTAACCTTTGGCTAGTCACAGAGGCTGGGGGACCAGTAGAGGAAGAAGAGAGTGGGGAAAAAAACTTCAAAAAAAAATTTTAATAATAAATTTGATCCATGCCAATGTCGATCGTGTTATATAAAACTATCGATGTAGCGAATTCGAACTAAAATTGGTTGGATAGACTTAATTGAAAAAAAAAATGAAAAATATTTATAATTTAATTGACAAAATTGAAATGTGTAGCACCGAATTGACAAAAATACAATAAATTTTTAACTTTTTAGACAATTTTCCCGAATTTAAGGCTAGTCGGATTTTAGACCTAACTTGAACCATTAGGCCCAGCTCAGCTTAGTCCAGCCAAGTCCTTGACCCAATCCAATTTTTTTTTCTTAATAATAAATATATAATAATAAAAATAATAAAATTCAGAAAATTTTTAAGAAATTTCGAAAATTTCAAAAAAAAAATAAAAAGTTCAGAAAATTACGAAAATTCATAAAAAAAAAAAAAAATATGATTCAGAAAATAAAAAATTATAAGTTTTAGAAAAATTCATAAAGATTTAGAAATTTTTTAAAAAAAAAAATTCATAAAAATGTGGAAAAATTATAAACCTTTGGAAAATGCTTAGCAAATTAGCTTCTCAGGTAGTCTTCCCTTAAAAATCGGAAAATCCTTCAAGTTGAACTCCTAAACCAGCATGCAAAACTCAAATGAATACATCCTCTTGGAAGCAAGAACTACCAAATATGCTTGCTGTGCACCTTTTCATAAAATCAATTCAGCCCACCCTTATTCCGGAGCAGGAATATTGCCAATACGTCTATATTTATGCTACTGCCCCCTCATAATTGTTGCTTTTAATTAGACATATGATACTCTTTGTGTGTAAGACACATCTTAATCACCTCCATAAGACAGCCAACATCGGTATTTTCTCTGCAGCTGTGGCCCTCGCGCGGAAAACTGATTAGCAACTTGTAATTTTCTCGCTATGCTATGCTCTCCATGTAAAATATAGATGACCATCTGTTTCCCAGAAAGCCTAGCTAAAGTAGCGAGGACCTGCGAAAGAGTACGGAAAATATTAAGGAATTCGAATGCTGAGAGAAGCTAAACAAGAGATATAACAAAATAGAAAAAGAAAAAGAAAAACGAAGTGGAGGGGCTTACATGCTGAGCTGAGAGAATCGAATAGAGGAAGTAAAAATAAATTAACAAAGATTTGGAGAATACTTCTTTTGCAGGAGTTAATCCCCATATATTCATTTAATATATTGGATTCAGGGTGCCACGTGTCAGCTGAGTTGGAATAAAAAGTAAAAAAATGATTTTTCTTTTCTTCCTCCTTCCTCTGCCGAACTGGTTGTCTTCCATGGCGGCCAGCGCTTCCTCCTCCATCACAGAGGACCATTCAATCTGGCCAGCATCTCCACCAGTTCGGCGTCACTTGCAGTCGACTCAACCTACCCCTTTGTCATCGCTCGCGTTCGGCTCAGTCCTTGCCCGTTCAGATCTGGACTGTGGTCGTGCCTCCAGAGCCGCAAGCATGGCTCATCCACGGCTCGCGAGGCTTGTCCATGGCCGTGAGCCTTGGCGGCAAGCTCGAGGTCCAGACGACGGATGTGGCACCGAAAGCATGGCTTCCAGATCTGAACTCATGGTATCGTTGTTTTCGCGTTGTCCTCGTTTTTGTATTGTTCGCTTCTGATGATCTTTTTTGTTTGCACGGTTCTCGCCGGTCGTGATCGTGACCAGAGTGCTTCGCTTTTTGTCGCCCGGGACTTCAGAAATGGGGGAGATCACAGGCTTTTCATTCACTAGGGAAGCGACCAGAGTTGACAGCCCCGGAGGATCTCGTAGACCATACGAACATCGAGTCGCTCGCGCCGAGTCTGCAACAGCATGGAGGCAAAGGTGGTGGTGGGGTACATCCAGGAGCTGTTTGAACAGAGGCGGTGCTTCTCACTCCAAACCAGACGGTGAAGACGCGATCGCCGTTCCAGTGCGCTCGAAATGAGAGTTGAAGCAGCAATTGAAAGGGTTGCTTAAAAGAAAAAGAAAAAAAAAAAAAAAAAAAAAGACGAAGAAATCCAGAAGATGGGGAAACTGAACAGGTTTGCTCCCAGAAGATGGCTATGGAGAACCGGATCTGGCGGGACCTCGCCCAGACCCATGAGGCCATTCCCAACTCCATCCGCTCCAACCTCGCCCGCGCCGGCCGGGTCGACCACGCGGAGTCGTGCTGCGGGAGCAGCGTTCCCCGGGAGGGAGGGAGCGGACGGCGTGCAGGGAGAGGGAGTCGGCGGTGCTGCTGCTGCCGCCGCCGCCGCCGTGGGGCCACTTGTGTCTGTCCGCTGGTGCGGCCCCAGCCGCCAGGACTGCCCGGCAAGCGTGCCGTGAATCTGTCGTCGCGGAAGCACCCTGGCTAGGAAAGGTAAAAAAGAGAATTTAGAGGCAGAAAGGGGAAGAACAAGGGGAGGAAAGAAATTGTCCTCTTGTTTTTTTTGTTTTTTTGTTTTTTTCGGATGAAAGGGGATCTTAATGATAGTTGTTCATTTTTTTTTAATGTAAATACATCGTTAATCTCTCTTTCTTTCTTTCTAAGACATAGTTGTTCGTATTTTTGAACTTGTTGAAATTCTAATCTTTTATTTTGTTTCTTAGACTTAAAAAGAATAGAAAAATATTGTTATTCTTTGCTTTATTATTATTATTATTATTATTCTTTGCTTTATTGCTCTTCTAATACTTTTGCACCCAAATTCTCTTTTCCTCGAGGTCGATTTATTATATTATGACTTTCTTTTGTTCTATAGAAAGGTAATAATGACCCCTTTGACTCATAGCTAGTTCTATATTGAAATGTTGAACCCTTTCTTTTCCAAATTTAGATATATATTAATAGGGCATGTAATAATGCTAAATTCTGATATTCTATGTGGCATGCTGAATGATCCGCTGATGGAATCATGCATTGAAGCATTAATAATCGATGAACTCTAAAAAAAAAGGCATTAATTCATCGGAACCTTTCCAAAAAAGAAAAAAAAGAGCCATCAATTTGGATTGTACTTCCTCGCTTGAAGTGAAATGATTTAGATATGGCCAGGCCAACAGACAATTTCTCTCCACCAACTGGCCCCTTTTCTCTCTTTTTTTGGCCGAAATTTCTCCCTCTTCAATGTTACAAAAAAATTGAAACCTCCTAAATCATTTGGGATAAAGTGCATTTTAACATTTTCATAATCGAGATACCTAAAATTCTCGCACAATACAAATATTGATAAGTACATTGGCAGAACATTTTTTTTATAAAATTTTCAGCATTTTGAATAGGATTTAAAAGTAATTTTTTTATCATTTAAAAAAGAAAACTTAACCAAACAAGCCCTTAAAAGATGCTATATATTCGAATTTATTTTTAATATTAGCCATGTAATAGATATACAGAAGACTTTCTCGATCATTAAATTTTCCGATCACATAAATTTTGGGGCATTTTGCAAATTTGAGACACTTTTGGTAGTAGAATATAACTTTAAAAATATTATCATCATCACTAAGAATATGGCAGATGGGCACTTCACAATGTTCCTAGCTTTAACGCTCACATGCCCACCGCCTTTTGCCTCGCAAAATGACATGCATCCCCATGTTCCGTTGTTTGAATTCATGAAGAATTTATAATAAATAAATATATATATGTGATTTTTAAATTTTGTCCCCAAGCAATATCTTTAGCAACCTAATTTTTTATTTTACTTGTTGTAAATGCCAACAAAAATGTTATGGATCTTTTGGTGATAAGAAGAGGTAATAAGTTCTTCAATTTGGCGGTTGAAGTGTCCATGCTTAAAGGAGTTGAATTTAACCCAAATTGATACTGTCATGTGACTTCATTAAGTTCGAGAGATCTGAACAATTCTATCACTATGGGGTCAGCCATATGATCCAAATGCAATAGATTTAAGACTCTTTTTTTTTGTGATTTTCTCAATAATTTGCTTAAAAATTATATTGGAGGTATGTCTCCAATTGATATGAATGTAAAATTTTTCAACGTTTTCTCTTAATATAATTTTTCTTTACCCAAGAAAGTACAACACAAATTTATTCAGGATTATTAAAAATATTTAGCTCAATCTCAGGTCTCTCTCTCTCTGACAACACATTCGTTCGATATTAATGTGGAGACAATTAAGTTATGTTTATTTTGTTTGACATATGATTCATAACATAGTTTCACTAACTTATATAAATGTGCCTTTAGGGCAATTGGTTACTGATGCTGTTCACAAGAGGATTTTGTTGAAGTAGCTCCAGTTCAAATGCATCATATCCTAAACAAACGGTAATTGGGCTAAAGAAGTTTTCAAATACAAAATAGAAAACGAGAGAAATAATTATGGTATTGTACCTTGTAAAAAATACAACCGTTTTTGTACTTGATTTTCCTTTACAAAGAAAGCTATTATTTAGTTTATTTTTTTAAAAAAAGGGTAATATCAACGATACGTAAAACATACCAAGTCAATTGTAGATCCGTTTTATAAATACTTTTACAGCTTGAGAAGTTCCATTACTGGGCAAATTTCCTATAATGGCACATTTATATCTCTACATCTTTTCTCTGCTTGTTCATACATTGTATATGTATTTATCCTCTTATGAAATCAAATAAAACTGGATATGATGTATGAGTGTGATTGTTTTTGGAAATCTTTCCGATCTATTATAATTCCAATTAATTTTACTATGCAAAAGGAAGGATTCATAAGTTTTGTGAAAAAAAGATTATATAATATGAAAAATAAGAAATGTTGGAAATATGTTAGAAAAGATGAGAAAATAAGATTAATCGTCTGAGACGTGCAAGTACTGTTTTTAAGGATAATTCTACCCCTTGAAATACAAAACTTAGTGCATAAGGCTCTAGCGTCCTCCCAGGATATAACACTCCACATTGAATAATAGAAGGAATAGAAACAATGTGTCCAACCCAACAAAAAGAAAAGGAGCGTCTCCGTATGGCGATGGTGTAGAGGAAGCCAAATCTAAGCGCACACCATCAATTAACAACGCCGTAGTTATTGGAAAAGGAATTTCTAGCGTGTGCTTATCACTAACAATGATACCACATCTAGTAATTGGCCGCCAATTATTTAGCTTAACAGATCCGTGCTTTTGGAACGAGTATGTGCTTAACCCCTTAGTGCTTTGTTGATCCTCCTTGTTTTCTAGATTTGGCTTTGTTTAATAGTGTTCTGGCCTTTGCTCTATATTGATTGGCTTTACTATGAAAGTCTATATATTTTTCATGTATACTTTTGAGTCATGAACATGATTTTTTTGACCAAAAAACAAAACAAAACAAAACAAAACAGAAACAAAAACAAAAGGAAAGATAGAGAATTCAAGATTTCTTAAAAGATCATGGTTTGAAGTTTAATTTATTATTCAAAGAAAAGAGAGAGCAGTTAAGAAACTGTTATATATCCATTGTAAAATATTGGAGGGTTTATGGAAAAATAAAGCTATTAATTTTCCACATTAATATCGAACTGTTGTAAATCATGCCATTAAATTGCTGTTATATGATAGTTATCAAATGTTACAAAAATTTTTTATATTAATTTTAGATGAAAACCATAACAAATTGATGGAAATAAAAACTCGTTACAAAATTAATAAAATTAATAGTTTTCAATATTTCAAAACTCATAGAAATATACAACAAGTTTGATACACAATGATCTAATATTTTCAGTTGTACATATTTGAGCAATGATAGTAGAAAACATTTCTCTTCCACATTGATTTTATGGATGTCTAAATAAGAATGTATAGAGTAACTTATCTACTCCTTTTAACCCGATATGATTGGTCAGAAGCTGTGAGCACATTGCAAATCATACTGTCGATTTTTCATATATGGATAGACATGGCATTTTCATCTCTAAACTTTTTAAATTAGTTTCTCTGACCATCTTTTGCACTTTGCAAGGAGAAGTCTATTCCTCTGTAGTGGATGGGTTCTACTTCAATCTTCATTTTCCAAATCATGACAGCTTCATTTTTAGTTTTGAAAATCGCATTACACGGAAGCCTTAGCTCATTCACCATCCTATTACCAATTGTGAGAAAATTCTCATTTCCCCTTCTGAGGCATATGCTTTTATCCTAGAAAGCCTTGAACATATCTGTCGAGACAAAATTTCCTTGAGCAAGTTGCCCTTCAAAATAAATTTGATTTACAAAATCTTGGTCATGTGACTCCGCCCCAAGTCCACTTCGACCAATGATATATCTCACTATGATGCTTGCATCGTTTGGGCTATCTTAAAAGGGAAGATTTTTCGTTAGCTCATATGATCATCTCGCATATGACTCATGTTGCTCAAGTCCTAAAACTTGTTAAAAATGAGTGCAATTGAGTCATTCTGTTAACTTTGTTCAACTTGACCAAAGAAAAATGCTTACGTCTTTTCGATGTTCTCTCTCTCCTACATTCTATGATGTAGCTAAAGTTGAGAAAGTCTCTATGTTGGTTTGAAGATGATAAAGACAATCAAAGGCTACTAATGTGTGTATTGGTTGAGTAAGTATCAGGTGATATATGCATAGGCTGAAATGCAAATATTGTCATAAATAGCACCAGATGAACTTATATGAGGAGTGCTCTACCACTGTTTAGAGTACTCTACCAATATATGAGGTGAACAACATATTAAGCAATTAAATATGTCTACGAGTTGGAAGGATCTTTAGATAAGGTGAATAGTTGGATGGACCAGGTGATGATGAACAAGCCTAGAACGAGGATGTTTGGTAAAACTTGGAAGGACCATGAACATCTTCGTAGAGTCAAGATTGCCTATATGCTTGGAAAGACCTAAAGATTAGCTGATGGCAATGTCTGTGTCGATGCTAAATATATCATGTCATTCGTCATGTTTGAATAGCGACCATGTGAGGATGTTCATTGATGAAAAAGATTATAGTTGTTGTAGGGTAAAAATGCACAGCAGACGATCACGAGGTCTCTCGAGGAGCAAGAACAAGTATCTGTTAGAAATGTCAAAGCAATAGCATTAGAACATTAGCTGTAGACCTATTTTTGATTGGCCTGCAAATGTCTAGGAAAAGTATTTTATGGGCCGTCCTAATAGTGTGATCTATTATGTAATGAGATTAGCACTTGCCATTTGTAACTTGTTGAACAGATTATTTATGCAATCTAGCCAGACTTGTGGCTATTAATTTGGAGAGTGGATGTCAAACTACTATATATATTTGCTTGTGAATCTTCTATTTCTTTACTATTTGCATTCCATGCTCAATATCATCACTATCTATTAAACAATAGCTCGCGCATTTGATTTCTATAATCTGTTTCTGCTCATGTTTGAAGCTGAACTTAGTATCTTCCGTAAATGTTTTTCATAGTTTTTTTTTCAACCTATTCACTCTTCTCTAGGTTGTATTCTTAGTCCCAATAGCTAAAATATAAAGCATAAGACTAAAGTTGTTTTATTCAAATCGTCGACATGTAGAGAGGGAAAATAATAAATAAATAAATAAATAAAACATGTTGGCATTTTCCATTATTTAAATTAGACATACTTAATTGAAAGATTTCTAATTGGCTCTTTTTGTAAATTTAGGATTTAATTATACTTTCATGACAAATTTTAAGACTTCCAATGCACTTATTTCTTTCTTTATTTAGGATTTCTTTCTAGCTCCCTTCATATAATCAAGAGAAAGTATTAAATATCACCCATCCAAAAGCCTGAAGTTTAGGAATTATGAGCTTAACTTGTTGGAAAATGTTAAGGATTGTTTGACCTGCATAGATTGTCTACATGATTGTTACTTGCTAGAAACATTCTTCTAATTTGTACCATGTAAAACTAATGAATTACAATGGGAAATTACCATATCAGTCATAAACATTGCAATTTTAAATCCTAAACATTTTAATAATTTTACAAAATGTAATTTTTCCAGGTGATTTTTTTCGGAAATCACTGACGTAGTAGTCTAATTATTATTGTCGTCCTATGTGGTAGGATCAGCGAGTTAGGTGGACAAAATGACATTGTTTTTGTCTTTTCTTATTTTTCTTTTCTTTTCATTCTTTTCCACGCTAAGATCTCCTCTTATTGTTTATCATCTTTAACCTCTTGATCACTCGTCCAAAACTTCTCTAGCGCTCGTCCATTAGAACCCACTATTGCTAGAACACAAAATGGATTTACCTAAACTTTGGCAAAAGTTTAGGGCTTACTTTGCCAAAGCACATACGAGCGAGGGTGGTTCTTGGCAAACCAAGGGCTCTTTTCGTTGACTGCCACCACCTCTACCACTATTGAGAGGAAAGTAGAGAGCCATTATCACATCAACAGCCGCGGCCATGAGGCGAGTTTTTGTAACACTCCAAAATTAAGTCACTTGATGAATTATCTGCTTTGACCCATCCCCATTGCATATTGAGCCTCATAATTTTGTCAATTAATATATAGGTGGAAACTTTTTTAGTAGGTCACCCATTCTAATAACACTCTTACCTGAGCATGCTTAATATTAGAGTTCTAATGCAAGGAGCGTTACCTTTATGCCAAGACACTTCTTACAATTTAATTCCAATTTCAAATACACATCTCAGATTTGCTCTCCCCTTGTTCTTATTTAGTATGTAATTAGGTTCGTTTATGCCACCTTCACCACCCTATAAACCTATTAGGAGCCCCTCCTTATACAGGCACTTTAGGTTGGCAAACACTCTCATTCTCATCCCACCAAGTTGTTATAGATTCCATGACCCTAGCCTCAAGGCATAAACATCTTTCATAGAGACACCCACGCCGAGCCCTGCCACGTTGTAGATTTGCAATAAGTCTGGGAAAATATCGCATTGTCTAATGAATATCGGGTTGATGTAAATATCAGGTTGCTATAACTTTGCCCAGAACGTGTAATTTTGTCTCCGGGATATTCTATCAAACAAGTAGACTGCATCAACTAACTTGAATTAAAATCACACAAAGTCAACTCTGCTCTCTACCGTATGATTCGACAAGCGATACCCAGAGAATCTTGAGCAAAAGGCACAAAAAATTCACTTTCTCAGAAGACAGACATGGGGAGGTGCAGTTTTCTTATTCGATCAATCTACTGGGAAGGGAGCAGGGCATCGGCGAGCGAGCGGGAGGAAGCTGAAGACGCTGTCAGAGGCATGAACGCGCCCGTGGAAGGCAAGGAAGGATTGTCGACGAAGGGCCAGCGTACAAGCTAGGCCCGGTGGCTAATGAGAGACGGCCATTTGAGGGCATGTGCAAGATCACAATGTCGAACAAAATCAAGGTGTTCTTTCGTACTGCAAACACTTATGAGTTGCTCAAGATCTGCGCTTTCCCGTGTGTATATTTTTGTCTTCACCTAGAGGCCACGACCGCAAAGATCTGCGCTTTCCCGGTGAGGAACGCATGACCCACGGCGGTGGTCGCTAGGCGCCACTGCCGTCACCACCGCAATCTTCCCCATTCGCATGTTCTCCGTGCGTGTTGGTGTTTGTTCTGGTTTTTTCTTTTTGTTATATATATATATATATATATATATATATTCCTATGTTGTAGTCCATGTCATCATGCTAGCCACAAAAACAAAAATCCATATCACCGATATTAGCCCACGTATAATGACGTGGCAGTCTATGTGTTTAATAGGAGGAAAAAAAAAAAATATCAGAAAAAAATAATAAGAAACCAAACGCCCTCTTTGTCCAACTTAAATTGTCGGCCGTGCCATGGAGAACTGTTAGTAATAATTGAACCGCCACGTAAGTTAGAGGAATTATGTTTGAAAACGTCTATTACAAGTTAGAGAACCTACAACCCATATGGGGTCTATTAAGAAATTTCAATGATGAAAATTACCATGAA
Source organism: Eucalyptus tenuipes (assembly GCA_014182365.1). NCBI lineage: Eukaryota > Viridiplantae > Streptophyta > Magnoliopsida > Myrtales > Myrtaceae > Eucalyptus > Eucalyptus tenuipes. The sequence goes on along the minus strand of CM024541.1, from coordinate 10,749,931 downwards.
TTTTTCAAATTATCGGGAAAATAAAATTGAGCTTTGCAATCTATTCTAGAGCATTGCGAAATATTGGCCTAAAAATATCACTTATACTCCTCTCTCTCTCTCTCTTTTGCTTTTTTTTTTTTTTTTTTTTGGATTGGAATCTTAATTTTCCGTTTAAACATATCTAGAAATCTGCATATGTTTCAGTCCCTTCTTATGTTCCTGCAATATAATTCATTGATTCGACTCGCCCATTTTATTTCCTTCTCTATGGATTTTCCAGTTGTTTCATCTTTTTCTTTTTTTCTTTTTTGGTGAATGTTATTGGGCTATATCTGATCATCATGATGCAAATTGGTTCTTCTTAAGTTTTTATTTATTTATTTTTTTGCCCTAATTTGTGCACGTTTCTATGCCAAACAGATTTGTATTATGTTGTTTATGAGACTGAAGCATGCTGGGATCTCACTGGTTTAAGGGGGAATTAGAGGAGGTGATTGGGCTTGGATGGGCTGGCTCTTTCAGACTAGATTCTGGGTGGGCTTGGCCGTCAAGGCATGCCTAGGCTTTTTGGCTTAGCCTAAGTCACGTGTGAGCAACGTATAGGTTGCTCCCAATTCGAGCCCCCTTGATGATCAGGTCTACCTCCCACATTATGAATTTGTTCTTGCTTATGCGCATGCGTGTACAAAGTTAGATGTCAATTGTTTTCAACTCGAAATGTTCTTGAGCAAGACATCTTACAGGGTTCGATGAGGGTAATATGCCACCATAGAAATCAAAATTCGATCTCCATACATAATTTGATGTCACTCATATGAGTATTGTATTTGATCACTCATATGACATAAAATTCCCATATCTTTTTTTTTTTTTTCTAATGTAATGAGCCTATCCTCTCTTCCCTATTCATATTCCTCCAAAAAGATATCAAAATGGATCACTAATCCAAGACCAAAATAATATTTGGAGGACTCTTTGGAGGACAATTAGGAAATTATGGATCCAATTCGGATATTAGAATAGAAAGATTACCATATATAACACAAAATTTCTCTGCCGATTCCTTCTAGTCGAGCCTCTCGGTCTGTCATTATACCTCGAGAAGTAGAAAGAATTACAATCCCCATCCCGCCTAAAATTCTAGGAATTCATTGATAGTTCAAATAGATTCGTACGCCAGGCCTACTGATACGTTTTAAATTTAAAATAATTCGTCTGTAGGTGGCCACATCGAACAATATGCAGATCTTTACAAACAACAGGATAAACATCCACAGCAATTTCAAGTGATGAATCCGTCACCCTAAAGAACTATATGCAGCTTTCACAAAGAGCCTCCGCGCTAGCCAAAGGAAGCACCTTTCTTTCATAAGAACAGAAGGGCACAAGATCTACCTTTGAGATCGGGAATCTAGACAGAAGACAACCCGATAACAAAGAGCCATGGTCGGGCATTGGGAGATCTACAAAAGCAAGAAAAAAAACACACACACACAAAACAAGAAGTAGGGCATGCAATACCTCCTAACCGGACCCGACGATGATGTTGTTGATGGGGATGAAGATGAGCTTCACGAAGAACCCAACAAAACCCATGACCACGAATCCAATGGCGGTGCGAAAGGCGACCTTGGTGAACTCTGCAGGGGAAAGACGGAACCGAAACCGATCGATCAAGAAAGTCCGGGAGACGACAGGGCAAGAATGCATTTTGTATGCGCGAACGAGAAGGGGTCACCTTTGCGGTCGGGCTTGTGGCAACGCTTGACGAGGCGGAGGCTGTCCTTGGCGAAGTCCTGGAGAGGGTCGACGACCGAATCCACGGCGTCCATTCTTCCGATCCCGGCGAGCTCGAGAGAGAGAGAGAGAGAGAGAGAGAGAGAGAGGGGGAGATGCAGGGGAGACGCGTTTGACGGGCTTCAAGTTGGACTGTCGAATGATGCCGCCTCGGTCTGGTCAAATGGTCAGTGCTTTTACCCGGTCTCCACCCCATACGGGTCGGGTGGATATTTTTCGGGTACGGTGCGAGACCCGACCCATGATGGATCCAAGTCCAGGCAAGAGCTCATGGTCCACATTAAGAGCAAGGGGTGAGCATGGTCCGGGTTGGTCCGCCACCCCTAACCCTGTGATCAACCCGTGCGGTGTCGGTCCTCAATTTTTAGGACCGAGGACCAACCTTATTGAGCCTGGGACCAAGGACCGAACCGACCCAATGGGTTCGGTCCGGTTCCAGGATCAACCCGGGACCGATCGATAATTTTTTTCGTCTTGTTTTTTATACTCCCTAAAAAAGCAAACCTACAAATTCTAATTACACATCCATCGACAATGCGGCATTGTGCAACTAAACTAGAAATACCAATACATATTCAGCAAATTTAAGATGATACAATAAGTTGGTCCTCACGGGGAAGAACATACTCTGAACTGTCGCCGTGAAGACCTTTACAGGGTAAACTTCACACATTTTTGGATGCCGTCTATTTGTGACTGTGAGCCTGAGGAGTCAACAACTTTAATATCATTTTACTTAGGTTTTTTTTTTAATAGACATTTTACTTAGGTTTGAATATATAAAAGAATTATATATAATATAATATAATATACAGGGTTGGTCCAGGGTTGGACCGACCCAAAATTCTTAGGACCGAGGACCAACCCGCACATTGTCGGTCCTGGAATTTTAGGACCAAAGACCGACCCAGTCCCCTTGGGAACCGGACCAAGACCGGCAGAGTTGGACCGGTCCAGGGTTGGTCCAGGATCAACCCTAGACCGCTGCTCACCCCTATTAAGAGCCCATAAGTGCTCTCCTAAGCTACCGTTGGCCTTTAGTTGAATTGGGTGATGCCCTAAATCAAGCATCCAATGGGTAATGGCACAATGTGACTTATGGGTAAAACACCACCATCACTTCTAGTCCAAAGCTTGGCCCACGTAAAACGGGCTGATTGTTGTCTCCTTAGTTTTGGAACCTCACAAATCTGGTCGATAGAGTCGATATTATTTTGCGATAATCAATATTCCACATAAAACAATAGAGATGTTAAGACGTGATTCACAAGCAATGCCCACTTCTAAATGACCACCGTCCAATCTTTCTTAATACTCTTTTTATGAGTTTGATGTTTGATTTATGCGAAACGGGTCAAGTTGTTACAAAATCTTGCAAAGATAGGACAACCTTTGGCGAAATGTGGAAGCAAAAGAGCATAAAAATAAAACTATTCTATGTACCATTTCAGTCTAAAAAGTCGTGTACATATGTCAAGGATCATATTATGTTTACTATTGGCGTGACAATATACTAATGCAATTATGCATTCATTATTGTATGAGTGATATGTGTATTTAGAATTAATTTTGTAAAGACCTCTTACATATGTCAACACTGCGATGGGCGAACGCATGCCTCCATTTCTTACGGTGGCAATGGACCCCATAAACATCCATATATCAATATAAGAAAATCTCTACACATTCATCTTTGGGCGAATTTAAGTATTTACATGTTTTCGTTTGCGAAAATAGGATCAAGATTTGTGTTTCAGAAATTACTAATAAATTCTACATACAAGTGTCAACATCTTTAGCACCCCCATGATGTAATGTACCCAAAGTCATGTCATCTTCCGAAACCTATATTCTTGTTTTTTCTTAAGTAAAACATGAGCAATATTTCTATACACCTGTCAATTACCAAATTTGCATAAGAGAGTTATCTCTAACAAAGAGTTTGTCATTGGGGGGATACAGAGTAGCCTTGGACCAAATGAACTTCATTTTAATTTTTACTTCTTCAATCAAAACTCCAAATTAAGTAAACTAAAAGTTCTTCAAATGTCATGAAAACGAAAACACGACAAGGATTGAAAAAGTAGCTTCAGTGCGAGAGGTTCGATTCGTGCACTTTAAACCTACCGAGTATTCTGCATACCCTACTGCATGAGGTTAAAATGTCATTAATCAAACACATGCAGGGACCACAGCTACGACAGATCATTATCTTACCAACCAAAACTACAGCACCAACAATCAGAACCCAGTTTTTGATACCTGGGCAGTGACTCCAAACAAGAGTTAGCTCGTAGGCATAAGTGCAGGTTTTTAGTGAATCTGTTCCTAGTCAAGGCTGGTAACAACCGAAGCTTAAGTAAAGAAATGCGGAACAGTAAGGCATGTCATAGCATCAATATTGTCACTACACTGAGTCAGTCATCCACATATTTCGTCAACAGAGTCGCACGCTTAAATCCACTAGTCATGAGCATCAGCACACAGTTCAACAAGTAATCCTAAAAATATCAGCAAAGCTCATCCACCTTCCAGCGAGCTGCGGAGCATATTAACATCTTCCAGTAGGTTTCGTCAACTGCACCACGAACATGAAAGAAGTCAATTACTTCTCAGCTTTGATTAAATCAAGAGAAAGTACATGTTACAGCATATAGTCAAAGATACGCTTGGAAAAAGTAGTTGGTTGCAAAGAACATAGATGTGCCTTAACAGAGAAAGAACCCAGCCTAAAACTTCAAAAGGTCTCATAGTGCACAATGACAAAACATTATCCTTCCTGCAGTTAATATTACTCTATGGCAAACTCTTGTTCTGGATGTACGGGTTGGGGCCAAACAAGGATAGGAGTGTAGGAAATTACGAAGCAGAATCAGGCAATCAGCTCATGCTTTTTCTTTTTAAAAGGTTCTCTATAGGTGAGTCATCCGCTGGATTATTACCCTGAAGAGTCCTCGCCAAGACGAAAAAATACGACAAATATTTCGGACTTCCCCACCACAGATCCAAATCACTTAAATTACTCTCCTACAACAATTTTGCGAGTAGCTTTGAGTGGCACTCAGGAGAATATGTTATGCTTCATACTTCCTAGCTAAAAACAAATGTTCTCTGAAAGGAGATATAAGCTTCAGTTAATCCTATAAATTCAACAGGTGAGCAGCCTTTCCATCGGCTGAATGCAGAAAGACCACTACATAAAACAAGAATTACAAGCGAGCACAGAATGAAAATCACCATACAATTATTTCTGAAATTAGGGATAAGACTGGGCCGGTCTGTCTCACAAGAAACCAGGCTGACCCAAACTGAGTTTTTGGACCCGAATAGGCACACACCTAAGCAGAACTTGAAAAACTGGAGATATAGATTAACACAATATTATGCATACCAGAGCAAAGTGAAAACCCATACAGGTCAGTCCAGTTCGTCTCATTTCTTATCGACCTTGGGCCGAACCTATCTGAAGCCAATATACGTGCGTCAAACCCAGATGATCTTTGATTTGATCAGATTCCACCTAAATTTTGTTCAATCAGTTTGATTTTTAGGTTCTCTCCTTAGCTTGTGAGAATTCTCCTTGTTGAGGCAAAGGAATCGACAGGGAGTGGCACGGACTCAACAGAGTTTGTCATCCTATGTTCTTCTACCAGTCGTGAGCTGTAGCTTTTCTTTTCCTTTCCTTTTCTTTTTGGGGTATTTTGGGGTTGTCATTTCCATTTTATTCTCCATACGAGCAAAAAGAAAATTGTAGACCTACTTTCACATGTTGTGACAACCGATGACGCACATCATACAGCCAAATGTGCACTAGGTGCATTAAACTACAACAGGACCGGCTAAAACATGTACTGAGAATTCGAAAAAACATCCCACATGGGCATATAGCGTGCGCATTAGTGGAGAAAACCTGAGCTACTCATCCCGAAGCCGCTGCCGCCGGTGGTGTCGCCTCCGCTGCCGGTGATGCCTCCGCCGCCACCGCAGCTGCCGGTGGTGCCGCTGCCGCCACCGGTGTCACCGCCGCCACCGGTGGTGCCTCCACTGCTGCTGGTGGTGCCTCCGCCGCCTCCGGTGGTGCCGCCGCCGCCGCCGCGAGTGGTGCCTCCGCTGCCGCTGGTGGTGCCTCTGCCGCCACCGCCGCCGGTGCCTCCGCTGCCGTCGGTGGTGCCTCTGCCGCCGCCGGTGGTGCCAGAAGCCTACACCAACAATACTATAGGGCGGCGATGAGGGCAGCTGCGACTGAAAAGGTCACTGCCACAGTGGTCAACACCATAATGGTATGGTTAATCTTCCCCTCCCCATACTGCGGGTACTCAAGCGAATTTTGAATGGACATCTGCAGGAGAGGAGCGTAGTGAGAGAGAGCTTATTGAATGAAATCAAAGTGCAGTTGATATTATGCTCACATCGAAGTTGCTATGTTTAGAGTAGTACTTTTCAACCATATCAATGTGCATCATTTCTTTTGAAAATGAAACAGGCTTTGAATATATATTTGTGTTTGTTCCATGTGGTTGGTCAATTAGAATTCTGATAAATCTGAAATTTCATTTAAATAGTTATATGCAAAGTAAATACCATCTTAAGTCTCGGAAAATTGATTGATTTGCAACAAATAGCTCTCTAGTTGGAGTGACTCCTGTACGTATTATTTTAATTAAACATATCTTAAAGTGTGATGCATATCATACATTGAAATTGGCACTGTTAATATATTACACCTTCGCATTATTGACATCTAAATTCTATCCTTTTATTTAGAAATTAATCTCATAGAAAATTAGGAATTAGTCTAAAAAGAAAGAAAAGAAGTAAAAAGTAAAGTAAATAATTTTCATTAGGAATTGCTCGCGGTGGCTCGTCCATGGCTAGACATGGAGCCATGAGCACACGAAGCATGAACAACACTAGTAAGGAAAGCATGGGCAAGGCAGGATTTCCCCTTGGAACCTACACATTCCGTGGGAGCGGATTTTCACAGGACGGAGCAAAAATAATAAATCTCCATAATTTTTTATTCTCCAACCAGACATCATGAGCAGACCGTGAAAAAAAAAGTGCAGATCTGGGTTCATCTTCTCTCTGCTGTTCAAGTCGATTGTTGCAGCAATACGAGGTGGAGGCGTTACCTCGAACGGAGGCGGACCGAGGGTCGATTCCAGAAGAAATGTGCACGAATTCAAGCGGGACCGATCGGTGGGTGAGCAATCTTCAAACCGCAGGGGGAGAGTATCAATGCCGCCTCTTCTTTCTTCCTGTAGCAAAGCACGGCAGAAGATGATCGCGAGCGAGAAGGCCGGCGAAGCTAAAAAGTTTCACTGATTCCTATCTCACCCTCAAACTAAACCAGATCAAATTTTCAAATCGGTTTGGTCTCTGATTTGACTGCGACCATTCCTATTTTTTCCTCAGAAGCAAGGTTTGACCACTACACAGACCACATTTTTAGGATGCATTTTAATGCTTTTATCCATTTTAGCAAATGGGTCATGTGCTGGAGCTAGGAAAACTCCACCAGTGCAAATGGTGATATCTGCTTTTTGATTTTTCCTTTTCTAGCTTAAGAAATTTGATCTGTCTTACTCCTTTACAGATTTTCCCCTCATGCCATATCGTAATTCAATCGACAACATAGCAAGAGATGGTCAAATAGAGTCTTAAGTCCATATGAGTAAATGAACTTGTCATTTGTTTTTTTTTTTTTTTTTTTTGGGCGGGGGGGGGGCGCAACAGGAAGCAACTTTATAGTAATTTTTCAAACCAGTCTGAAAATAATTTGTAGCCAATCCTCTGTTTCTCTAACTAACCACTGCCTGTTCATCGCTACTCATTCCCTCTCATCTCTCAGCCGATTCTCTCTCGTTTTCTTCCCCCTCTTCATCGGTACAAGTAAAAGGAAAAGAAATGCAGAAGCTTGGGTGCTTAGGTTCCTCCTTAGAGTCTTTTGTCTTCTTCCCTTCTTGCCCGAGGAGCGTCCTCCATTCCCAGAGAGGAAGAAAAAGTCTTCTCCCTGCTTTTCCCACAATCTTCAAGCCTCTTGCTGTTTTCATGGCTCCTGGGTTTCCTGTAGCATCTAGAACCCAAGCTCAAACGAAGAAAAAACATCCCTTTGCCAGACGTTTCCCCAAGGCGGAGCATGATAGAAGGAAACGCAGTTCAGGAGCGGAGATTGGTGGCAGCAGAGCGCAACAAAGAGCCTCCTCTCTTTCGGGTGGTTTGGGAGCCAGAGAAGTGGCCGGTGATGACGGCCATGAGGTCATCATCATTACCGACAATGAAGATGGCAGCGACAAAGCTATTTCAGTGAGTGGAAGCGTTGAGGAGGAAGAAGAGCCCTGCGATTACGGACTTCAGACAGTGCGCAGGTTTGAGCCTAGCCGGGTTTCTCGTAAAGGTAATGATATAGTTGACATTGATGACGATGCTGGTGGTGACTCTGATAAAGAGGAGAGCGAAGACTTTCTGTCTGATGATGACTTGATAGGCTGTGGTGACGGGAGAGGTTTTGGCGAACAGGGAGAGGGAAATGGCGGAAGTTTAGGATCCGAGCATGACGATTATGTGCAGAATGTGTCCCGGAAGAACACCCCATAAGTGACCGAAGATTCTGAGGTTGATCTTAGCTCAGATTATTTGTCCTCTTCGACCGAGAGCTCATCTGATGCTGATGACAGCAAAGATGACGATTTTGTTGCGCACATGTCGGAAAGCTTGAGCATAGAAGAGTATGTGTCAGGGAGCGAGCGTGATGAAAATCTTGACAAAGGCGAGGATAGAGGCGAATCGAGCAGTTTACACAGTGCAACGAAGAATAATAAGAAGCTTGCTATTGACTGCTTAGCTTATCTGATGATCGACGATTTGGGAAGGAAAGAGAATGTTTCGTGGGTCAATGAAATGGTTGCTGGATGATTTGGAGGAGGAAAAAGAGGAAGAAGCGATTGATATTGATCCATTAAATGGAGAAATCGACTGTCCTTCCAATGTCGACAGTGGAAATAGTGGGCAGAAGGAGGAAGGAGGAAACTCTAGCGCGTCGGAGTGCAGAGGATCGAGGGAAATGGAAGAAACAGGACGCGCGGGTGAAGATGATGTTGAACGGATGCAGAAGAAAGGCAAAGCAGCGATTGAATTCGATGGAATGAATGCTGAAACAGATGTCTCTCTCGTCAATGAGAAGGGAAAGATGGGGCAGATGGAAGAAACAGGAAACTTGAGAGCGCCCGAGGAGGAACGACTGAATCGGAGCCAGGGGAAGTCGACTTCCTGGAGCAAGGTCTCTGGAGTTGACAGAAGAATGGAAGAGAAAAGATATGGAAAGCATGTACAGTCGGACTCCAATCCTGTCGTTCGAGCAACGACTTCATCGAAAGTAAGAGGTCGAAAGGAAAGGGATTTGGGCATGTCCTACAGCAGCCGCCGACCACAAAAGAAGAGGAAGCATGAGGGTTGCAGCAGCAAGAAAGCGTCTGCGAATGAAGTTGCCAAGAATGATCGTGGGGCCAATTGGGAGAGAGCTAGGAAACCATGGTTGAATAAGTTCTTCAAACTAGCGGATTTTCCTATGGGGTGAGGACGATCTTCTTCAAGAAGATAGAGAAAAGGAAAATGCTGAGAGGGAGAAACAGTCCGCCGGTGACAGTACCGCGGAGGAAGAGAGAAAAGGAAAGCAGAGAGTGCGAAATCTTGACTAAGACGCGCGAAGAGGGTGTCGGGGCGCATCAAGCGGAAGCAAGAAAAGATAGCAGGAGCACCCGGGATTACGGAATCCGCTAAGAGAGATCCGGCAAATCAAAAGAGTTCAAATATTTGGAACGTATTGCTAAGAAATTTAGGAGCAGTTAGGGTATACCGCTCCATAGGAAGTTGTACAGGAGATGGCAAGCAGGCATTTTATCTTTGGGCCTGTCTGAAGTTGTATCAGGGAACTGAGTCATAGTAGATATATGCAGGATAACATATGGGCATTGTGTTCGAAGAAGCCTTAACACCAACGGTCTGTTATAAAGTCAATTCGATGGCATAAAATTACTCGGGTGAAAGCACCAAAATGATATGCTTAGTGATAAAGGGTATTCTATTATTCACGAGATCATAATTTTGATTCACCTTAGTGAGCAAACTTTTAAATGGTTCATGTTGAAGGGGTGGCGGGAGGACAACGGGGCGTCGCCACCGCTGCGGGGGAGGAGGTCGGGACGGGCCGGTGGAGGAGCTTCGCAGCGTGCCGGAGCATGGCGGCGGAAGTTCGGAGTTCGCTCGGCTCTCGTAGTGTCGGAGAAGCTCGGCGGAAGAAGGAGAAAGGGGCGATTTGAGAGACTGCAAGGTCACTGTGATTTTCTTTTGGGTTTACAACATAGAAATGGTCCTCGTACTCTTCTGAACATTCGATTACGCCCTAAATTGTTTCATTTTTGTTCAATTTCATCCTCAGACTCTCTTTTTTTTCTCTTTTTTTTTTTAAAAATATTTGCGATTTGATCCTTTCTGTCGATCTGATGTGGCCATCCGGTCTGACTTGTGTTGTGATGATGCCACCAACGTGTCGTCTCATTTCTCAATAGTCGATTGGGTTTATGCCGCCACGTCAGCAATTGCCGTAAGAAAGTAAGGTGGAAAGGTCGGATTGCACTTGCTGTATGAGAATGATGACAAAATCGAATAGATAAAGAAATGAATAAAAAAGGGCCGTCTTGCAGTACACTAGTCTTCAAGGATTATTGAGGTAATAAAAGGGCAACGGCAATGATGACAATAGATGTCGGTCGATCTATAGCGACGGTTGTGCCGATACGTTGCGCTTTTGAGGAAGTATTGAGTCGGCATCTTTTGATCTGCCCGGGCTGGCAATTGCTCTCCGAGTTGTTGTCAACATGGTGAACGTTCTGTAGTTAAGATAGCAGACAGTGGGCCAAATGACGGCGGTGGCGGCGGCTGCAGCGGCCAAAATGTTCCATGGCGGAGGATTTCTTTTTATCACATTGCACACAGATAACATCAACTATGCTACGAATATTAGGGGTTAATTTCTGGTACACAATCTCAAGATGCAAGATGCCCTTGTTTCAACTATGGAAAGCCAAAAGAATTTTACTTGAGGATTATTCTATGGAAGAAGTTCAAGATTAAACAGTACAAAAATGTCACGGACATCTCACCTTCAAGTTGGATCAAGATGCCAATCACGCTAATGTATCAAGAACCTAGCTGAGTCGAGTGCACTATGCACATCCACTCCAATCTGTGCTTCAGCTTCTGGGTGAACTCGGCATGCCACTTCTTGACCAGGTTTGCATCAATTCAATCGAGCGGTACCGCCTCGGTGAAAATATCTGCATATGAGTTCGCATAAACGAATGCAAAGCCACTGCTCTAACAAAGTATTTCGTCACTCCGTTTCCCTCGTGAACCGTCAGAACTCTCAGGTTTTCAGTTCTGCAATAGTCACCGCATGTCCAGGAAGAACACCGAGTTGTTTGCCGGTACTATGATCATGTCCACCTGAAAAAATGGGGAAAGAAAAATTATTAGATCAGCTAATGAAATATAAGAGCCTTCACGCATGCGGCGGCAGCCAAAGCTTTCAAAGCAGTGTTTCTGTGACTGTGTTTCAAAATTGCAGTAACAGCTTGCGGCAAGACGTTATGAAGTGTACAGCATTGACATCAGTCGAATTTTTCATCCTAGAACCCCGAAATAGGAGCCATCATACCCTTCTTCGACGATAACTCCTACTTGTATTGCCACTCCAAGCTTCGCATCTTTATTTTCCTCGGTATGATGTCGTGGGCTTCAAAGCAGATTAGATTACCTTGACTTCTCAAAGAAGTGGACAGCAGAGAAAATGAACTGTATATCATTGCAGACCATGATTACTAGCAGGTTTAAAGGAGTCGCTACGATACAAACAACGGGCAAAAGGATATCGATATACACAGAAAGCACGTTCTTCCAAAGGATCCTGGCTGACCAATATAAATATATGACCAACAGTCGAGTTTGTCGCAACCACAAGAGAAACCTCCGAAGTAGCAAGAACTCGGAAAAATAAAACTGCTAATGGCTTGTCCTGGGACTAGAAGTTTGGGCATCGTTCCACATGAGATGAACGGATAGTATGAAGAGGAGATACAATCACGTTCCTTTCATAGCTCTTGGTGGATCGAGTTGCGTGGTAAACTGCTAGGGTGAAAATACAGTGGAAGCAAATTTCGGCTTCTAGACAAGGCAACATCCATCCATAAGCTGACCTACCGCATTATAAACTGTTACAAACATTTGAACGTGTGACTTGCAAACCATCGCCAAATTGTAATTCTTAGTTAAAAACCAACATATATCATATATATGCAACAAGTACATGCCGTGCATCCCTTTAGAAAAAAAAAAAAAAAAAAAAAAAAAAAAAAAAAAAAAAAAACCTTAATTGGAGCTATTTTCCTCACCCCACAACTAACTGGCTCTTAACTTCTGTTCAAAAACTAATCTCTCACTCGCCTTTTCCATCACTTATATAAACACGTTCCAAGTTGCAGCTTTCTGAACATCTATTGCTTAGACAAGCATGCTCAGATCAGCAACACCAGCAGTTGATGGAAGCCTAATTAAAACTTCTGATAAGTGTTACTTTCATTTCTCATTAGAAGAAGGGTGAGTATGGGCAAGGTAAAGTTGCGGGGACCCAACTTAACAATGTCGAATCATATGACCTTCACTCACTTCATGCGCAGACGATGATATCTAAGGGGATCTTTCATTTGGGCCAAAGAAGGAAACTCACTAGCATTTTCCCAAAAGCCAACTCGGGGTAGGATGCACTAATTCTACAAATTTTTTACGATTCTATGCTGATCAATTCATAAAAGTTTAGGTAAGAGTAAGAGAGTTGTGACAGTGTCCCCTTCAATTTAAAGGTCTGTAGTTGCTGGATCTCTCTCTGTATTATTGCTAGTCTCAAAAGAAAAGACTGAAAGAGCTTTCCATGGGAAAGATGCTTCTATCTGTGCTATCGTTTGAAATTTAAAAACTTTAGGCTCCGTTCGTTTTGCGGAAAATAATTTCCGAGAAAATAATTTCCGGATTTTCTGGCGTTTGTTTCACAGAAAATGAATTCCTTGGGGAAAATGTTTTCCATGAAAGGAAAAAAAAGTCTTTTAAATTAGGGGAAAATGTTTTCCACTTTTGAAAAGTGGAAAACATTTTCCTCACTTGATCTCTCTTATCTCACACCTCTACAAATCCTCACTTCCTCCTCCCCTTTCTTCTTCTTCTTTTCTTTTTTTTTATTGAATTATTTTTTAATTTTCCTTTTCTTTTTAATTCGAATTATTTTTAATTTTTTTTTCTTTTCTATTTATTTTCTTTTTTTTTTTTTTTTTTTTTTTTTTCTTTGTTTCCCATCTTCTTCTTTCTTGGCTAGTTGTCGGCCATTGCTAGGCGAACCTCGAGCTCGTCGATCTCAAGCTCACGCTCTGCACTCTTGATTATCCTTTTTTTTAATTTACTCTACCCTACAGTTGTACGTTGCTCAAGCAAATGGCTCTACGTACTTTGTTTCTTTTTTCTTTTGTTTATTAGAACACAAAAGACACAGGGGAGAACATGTCACTCAATTGGAAGATTCTCATTAGGGCTGTACATGCTTTGCTTCTTTTCTCTTTTGCTTCTTTTAAAAATCCATTCGAACATTTTTTAGAGTAGATAAGCATTTGACAACAATGAGGGAACAAAGATATGAAGCAAGTTTGCCTAGATTTAGACAAGTTCATATTTGATGGATTTATAGGTCAGTAAGTGATACATGCCTAAGTGGTGAAATCTTAGAAAATATTTTCCTTACAGAACACCGAAAAATATTTTCCGAAACATTTTCGGGTTTCACCGAACACTGAAAATATTGTCATTTTCCTGAAAATGACTTAAAAATATTTTCCTGAAATGGCCCATTTTCCGCGAAACGAACGGACCCTCAGTATATCCGGAAATTTTTTTCTGGGTGAAAAGTAATTCTATTGATATATCCAGAAATGGGCTATTCTCTGGGCTTGTTTTCTACTCTTATGTATATCTGCATTCCCTAGCACCTTCGTAGAGAAGTTCCCTTTCACTTTGCTCTTGGTGAACAACCGAGAGAACAAGGACCGGCATGTGGAGACAGCACAAACTCGAACATGAAAGGGAAAACTAGAACTCCAATAAAAGCTTCGCTTGTAGTCGAGTCTCCATCCAAACGATAGAAGTTCAATTTAGAAGTGGAACTCCAAGAGTCGAGTCTTTAGCCGAAAAAAGTTCGAGCACTTCACCAATCGTCTCGGAATGAGGTCCTGTTTACTTTTCTAGCCAAAAAAAAGGTTATGTTTAATCTCTACGTGGTTGGACTATATGGATTAGGAAAAGCCGTTGCTCGAGTGATCCGAGAAGTATTATCTCATGGCTTGTACAAATGAAGGGAGAGAGCTTGAAAGATATGAAAAGACGATTGTCGAGATGATGAAAGCGGAAAAAAAAAAAGAAAAGAAAAAACCGGAAATGGAGAAAAATCTAAAGACCAAAAAAAAAAAAAAAAATTACTTGCAGAGGAGAGCGAGAAATGTTCACATGCCAAATCTTTACCGGCGTCATTGAACAAAAACTGAAGAGATTGAATAGTGAGTAAAAATTAAAGCTTTTATAGGAGATAAAAAGAACTCGGACTGGAATTTTGACCAGGCCTAAAATTGATGCCTTTTAAGGGAATTGGACCTATAAAATAGAAAGTTCTCTTATATTTTGTATGGACAAAATCATTATTTAAAAATAGATTGAGCTTATACCTGTGAGATTAGAAAAAAAAATGTTGCCTTTGAATTTAATTGCGGTCCAAAGACTATTTTGATTAGTTCCAAAGAATTTTTAATTATAATTGATATGATCAGAAAATTAAATATAGTGTTATGTGGGGACTCCAATGAGCAACATGTTACCATGAATAGATATTGTGGGCGATAAAGTACAAGTCATTGATTATTTTGATTACTCTAATATAAAACTGAAATTTGAAATTTAACTTGTAAATGGAATATATTCTAGAAAGCAAGCAAAGTAGAAGCAACTATGCCAGAGCAAGCACGATATACTCTACAATCAATTATTTTCATGAAAAAAGAAATATCAGCATTGGTATATAACAAGAAAATTTTGAAAAAGACATGCTTTTACCTTGACACTATTGTGATCAAAATAATTGTCATAAGGGAAAAATAATGTATGTTTTCAAACTATTTATCACTTGAAGTGTTTTAAAAGAGTTTTGTTGGATATGTCAAATATTAGCTATAATTCTTATTTAGCTAATATCAATTTACTTGCATTTCATATTAAAAAATTAATTTCTAAAAGTAATATCTGTACACATATCTATGAAGAAAACAAGAGAGTGTACCGTTAAAAAAATATTATTGACCTTATTTGTCTTGTTTAATTTTATTCAAAAAAATTTATTAGCAAACATCTCAAATAAATATCTTAGTAGGAAGCTCTCTTCTTATTATACAAAAGATTAGTTTATTTTTCACAATCAAGCCGCATGTGTTTAATGGGAATTTAACAATTTAGAAAATATTTTCCTAATGACGACCACTCGTATCACTTATAAAAATAAATGAACAAAAAATATTTTTATTATCCACAAAAATATTTCAACATAAATTGTTATCGATAATGACAATATTTCATATAGACTAATTATTTGAAGCAACACAAGTAATTATTTTTCAGAAAATATTTTCCAAATCATTCATTTTTAGAGAAATAAAGTTTTGTGTGCAAGATAGAAAAAAGAGCTTTGCATTCAATATTTTACTAGCATGATTATTCTAATTTGAGGAATGCTATTACATCATCATGCGCTTCAATAATATAATATTTTACCTTACAAATAAAAACAACTTAAATATTTCATCACTCCATAATATAAATAGAATAAAATTGTACCATGTACGTACAACGTAGATTTTGTATTAATTTTCTTAGAATTTTGACATTGCTCAAATGAAGATTGCACAACGTGATTATCTATTAAATAACTATAAAGACGGATTTATATCTTTGCAACTTTTGCTATCGTGAAACTAATGTGTTTCAAAGTTAATTAATATAATTGTGTCCTCTGGTTAAGGATAATATTTAATAGCGAAACAGTATATCCATTCATATAAGAGTCATATATTTTCTTTAAAAGTCAGTCGTTAAATTTGCAAAACATAATTTTCACGTGCATAATGAGTTTAACTATTGTTGGAGATTACTCCGATCAATGGTAAATGCAGCTATGATATCAACAAATTATAATTTTTAGCAACGACTAGCGGATTATTTACATAATTTAAAATTTAATCCCACACATATAATAAGTACTTTTGATATCGTGAAATTGCTATTGATGTTCCCATCCATCACAATGATCGACAATCTAATGGTGTAGATTTAAATTTTCTCAAATAGTTAAGTAATCAAGAGGGGATGTGCATGGTCATGGTTCTAGAGAAAATCAATTCTAACAAAACTTGCCCTGGATAATATTTCTTTGTATGGGAATGTGCTAAATGCAAATTATTCGAGTCTATCCACAACAATAATGAACATGCTAAGTATTTATTTATTTATAGAGCCCTTCATCTTTGGTGCTCCTCAGCCTTAGCCAATGAAATTTCTTCTTCTTTCTAATTAGTCCTTCTTGTGCTTCAAAGCAAGATTGTAGTGATGCCTATGAAACACAACATCAAGCATCACGTCTCACTCGCATCTTCGAAAAACTCTTTTGACATACATCCAATAATCATGTCTCAAATACTCCGACCTTGTATGTAAATAAGTTTCGGATCAATGATTTACCAAAAAGAATGCTTCATGCCCGGTAATCTCTCTCTCTCTCTCAATTCATGATTCTAACATCCCGGATCCCTCTTTCTGAATGACAGCTTGAGGCACTGAGATAGTGAGGGTAGGGCAGAGAATTCTAGCAGAAGCAATGTCTCTGGTATTAGGAAGCACTGCTTTGTTGTTTGTCGATGCAGTAGAGTCCAATATGATCACAAGCAGTCACAATACCCGCCGTCCTCAGTGGCCGATTGCATGTGAAGCCAAGAACGAGGGAGAAGTCATGAGGCCTAGCTTAGGTCGCCATGCTATTGTCTGCATGGGAGACCTTGCCTCATGGTGGCAAGCTACCGTTCTCCCTCCTCATTAAATCACAAAGGAAGAGAAGATGGGAACAAGTTAAATGGTTGATAGATTCGGCGTTTTATGTATCTTATGTAAAATTGTACGAGAGCCGGGCATTTTGAATGTTGTGTGTGTGAGAGAGCTTTCCTCGATATTATGCTAGGTTCGGCTTTCCATGTATCTTATGTTAAATTGCACGAGAGCCGGTCATTTTGAATATTATGTGTGGGTGTGTGAGAGAGAGAGAGAGATTTCCTCGATATTATGCAATTAGTTGATCTTAAAAAAGATAAAGCAATGGCAATTCCATTTAGAGGGCCTTCAATGATATGCAACTTTATTTTCAACTCTAATGAAGTAATTCACAAAAATTCATGACACCACGATGCTGTTACATAAATTTTTTCAACCAAAGAACAACCAAATTCAAACGATGGTAAATTTTCTCTTAATTCAACGATCAATCAAAGTTTTGCAATGATCAGTGTAATCATAATGTACAATATACTTCGGTTGCTTAAATGTGGACTTTTGAATGTTTAGTATCGAGTTTGAAAATTGGATAAAGTTTAGAGGCTATTCGTGTATGTTTTCATTTCGATTTCAAACTTTTGGCTCTACCGTGGTTATTTCGGTCCTCCAAATTTGAGCCTCTTATTAGAAAATACAAGCAGATGCTTGCCATCCTTGTAGTTTCAGCAGCCACGGTTAGAGCCTCAGGGAGAAAATGCGTCTCAATATTTATTATAAATCAGTGTTGATATTCATTATAAATTTGAAGACAAAAATTTCCGGGTTCTTATTTTTCTATCCTTAAAATTTTGTGGGATTAACATATCAAACACTCAATTGCGAAATCATCAAAAGGGGGTAAACACGATTCATGCGCCAACATGGAGTTACTCTTAGTGCATATGATTCTAGTAGATAGAAGAAAATATATAAGAAGTAGAACAGAGATGACATAAATTATTATTTTTACTCGACGTTGGTGCAATTGTAAAAAATCTCGGAATTAGGTGGTGCTTGTTTGGTTTAACATGAATGTCTGCATGGTTAGACTCGTAACACCAAGTTATTTTATTGGTTCGAGATCAATGAGTTTGACTGGCATGTCTAATTTAATAAGTTGCTACTCATGTATATAATCGAAAAGAAATGTTACTTTAACAACAATTATCCCTTTATGACTTTTAGCAGCGTGTAGCACCCCGTAGGTGAAGCATGTGCTTTTAAGCATGATTTGGCATGTCGAATATTGCCAAATTCCTTCAGCGATAGTGATTTCTCTTCAGATTGGTAGTCAAATTTCCTTATAATCTTAAGTAATAATCTATGAAATAATGTGCAACCCTGTTTTAGGATTGATCAATTCTGACCAGACCTGCCATATATGATATCTGCTAGTATGGAAATGTGAATCAAGTGTAGATATGCAAGTGCATCCACAGTAATAATGAGTATGGCCAACACATTGCCTATTTATACAATCTTTCATCTTTTTATGCACCAAGCTTCTTTTTTAGCTATTATATTTACAATCTCATCAGCAAATTTGGAAAACCCAAAACAAGAACAAAGAGCTTATAATTTCTGCTGAAAAATTCAATCAACACAAAAATAATGTCAGCCACTCAGCATAAGATAGAAAAGCCCTTACAAACTTCGCCATTGTGAAGGCAGCACCATTGTGAAGGCAGCATCCATCCATAAACTGACCAACCGCAATACACCCTGTTGCAAACATTTGAACGTGTGACTCGCAAACCATTGCTGAATTGTAAGTCTTAATTAAAAACCAACAAAGATTATATATATATGCGCAACAATTACATGCATCCCTTTAGAAAAAAGAAAATCTAAATTGGAGCTATTTTCCTCACCCCACGACTAGCTGACTCTTAAATTCTGTTCAAAAACTAACCTCTCACTCGCCTTTTCCATCACTTATATAAGCACCTTCCAAGTTGCTATTTTCTGAACATCTCTTACACAAGCATGCTCGTATCAGCAACACCAGAAGATGATGGAACCCTGTTGGAATTCAAGTCGGCGGAAGACGACTTACCTGATTCCGATGCGCAAACAGCAAATAGCCCCGGAACGAACGTTGAATTGCCGATGAAACACGAACAACACTCCCTCACGTTAGTCTGGATGCAATCACAAGGAAAACACCCGATTTCCACGGCGTAAATGCCAATTGTTCTTGCAAAGATGAAGTGAAACGCCTTGATGGAAATGGAGAGGAAATTTGGTGCGAATGATTTGCCAACTTGTCCAACGGTTGTGTTCGGGAGGCTTTTATACGTCTCCCTTCGTACCCCTCCATTGATGTCTTTCCATCATAACGCATCAAGACGAAACGGTGCGTTCCAATCGCACCCCATCATGGACGTACCAGCTAAAGTACAACATCTCCCACTCGGACATGATGGGCTTGATAGCGCTCTATCAAGAATATAAGGCATTCAACATTTATCAACTTTACAAAACAATTCATACGGCAAATAAGCCGTGCGGCCGGTGAGTACACCTGCACTTGGGAGCTCAAATTATGCACCCGTTAGGGATGACATAATGGCTACAACCCCGAAAAGAAATAAACAATCGATGTCTCACAAAGGTGCCCTGCATATTTTGTTACATCAGTCCAAGTATATCTATCCCTTAAAGGCTATACTTGACTATTCTCAAAAACACCATGTATTTACAATTACATCCGCAACCACATAGGGCGATATAATTGGTCGACCGGTAAATACATGTGATAGATGTAAAACAACAATAGTCTTCCTTCGCACTCATGTCTCTCTCAATTTCGAACAACCGCTTTCCTAGACACGTCCCATAGGCCATATCTATTCATGACCGCCCGTAACATGCTAAAGTAGCAACATTGATCTTTCACTTCGAGAACATAGTCGAAGTAACATAGGGCACAAAAATTGAGGTAAATTATAAATTACCTCAAGGGCTCACACGATGAGTAAATAGGGATAATTTTACTCATCTTCCCTTATTGGTCGTACAATGCACATGTAGTATGAATTACATGCTATAGTGGATTACTCTTTCTATAAGAGCGTATGTCATTTATCAAATATATCTACTATACGGATCTTAGCCTAAACATAGTCACGTGATTCTCACGTACTCATGTTTAGCCCGAGTGCTATATCAGCTCGCTTTCTATAGCGCCCAATTAAGTACTCGCATCCGGCATCTTTCGGGCATACATGATTGTGGGAATATCATGTTCGGTCTTGTTATAAACAAATCACAGACCTCATCTTGACTCCAATCAAGGCGACAAATTTTATGTACCAGACTTGCTTTTCAGCATTTATTTGTACATAACGTCTCATCTCAACGTGCTATCTAAAGCACTTGAGGCGATTGCTCGTGTGAGTGAGCCAATCATTGTCTGCGACATACTTTTCAATAATACATGTGTGTTTGTGCTAGTCTCATAGTGGATTTGTACTTATTGATAAAACATCAAATCACTAATAAATAAACAAGTACAATACATATGTCCACAAATACATAAACCAATGATCCTCTACAATAACACATCACATTCTACGTAATCCTAGTGACATCCCATGGGTCAAGAATATGTCTCTAGGAATAGCCTTCGTAAATGGATCGGCAACCATTCTATTGGTTGAAATGTAGTGTAGGATCACTTCTTTCGCGCTATAATATCTCGATGAAATTGTTCTTTATGTCAATGTGTTTCGTCCTTCCATGATACTTGGGATCTTTCACATAGGCAATGGCTGCTTGACTATCGCAATAAACTGTCACCGGTCTTGGAACTTCGGTGAAGGTGGCTAAATTTTCCAAGAAACGTTTTAGCCATACTTGCTTCTTGCACTGCGGCGAGAACATGCAATAAATTCTGCCTCCATCGTAGACAAGGCCGTGCATGTCTGTTTCTTGCTATTCCAAGAAATCGCACCTCCATTGAGCAAGAACGCATATCCGTAAGTCGATTTACGCTCATCCGGTCTCCACCCCAATCGGCATCTGAATAGCCTAATAGACGTAAATCATTCCCTTGGTAACAAAGTCGATAGTCCATGGTGCCCTTCAAGTATCTCGGGGATCCTCTTCACGCTTTCCGGTGTGCTTGACCGGGATTTGATTGATATCGGCTCACCAATCCCACGGCATAACATATGTCGGGTCGAGTACACATCATAGCATACATCAAACTTCCGACCGCACTAGCGTAAGGAACAGTTTCCATCACTTTAATTTCTTCGGAGTCTTAGGACACGGCTCGGTACTTAGGCCTTCACCTTGCATGACGGGGTATCAAAGGGATTACAATGCTGCATATTGAAACGCTCAAGAATCTTCATAATATAAGACTCTTGTGATAAAGTAAGGAGTTTCCTTGATCGATCTCTTTCGATCTTAACTCCTAATATATAAGCAGCTTCTCCCATGTCCTTCATCTCAAAATTGGAGGACAACCATTCTTTTATGGTGATAACCAAAACCTTGTCATTTCCAGCCAACAGAATATCGTCCACATAAAGTGATAAAATCACAAATTTATCTTTTGACCGCTTGACATATACACAGTGATCTTCTTCGATCATCGTAAAACCAAAAGTTATTATTGCTCGATGAAAACGAAGATACCACTGTCTAGATAATTGCTTAAGGCCATATATTGAGCGATGAAGCTTGCAAACTTTATGCTCTTGACCTTTAGCTATGAAACCTATTGGTTGTTTCATATAAATTTCCTCATCTAGTTCTCCATTGAGAAATGCCGTTTTTACATCCATTTGATGTAATTCAAGGTCCAAATGTGCAACGATGGCTAGAATAAGGCGTATTGAGGCAAACCTTACAACCGGTGAAAAAGTTTCCTCATAGTCTATACCCTCTTGTTGAGTATAACCTTTTGCCACAAGGCGAGCCTTATACTTTTCAATGGATCCATCCGCCATATGCTTAATCTTGAAGACCCATTTGTTTCCAATGGCCTTACGATTGGGTGGTAGATCAACCAAGTCCCAGACATGGTTTGCCCTCATTGACTCCATCTCATCTTCCAAAGCTTTTCTCCATTCTTCCTTATCAAAGGATGAGAGAGCCTCTTGAATAGTCTTAGGCTCGGCATCGTCCTTTTGAGCAATCATAAATGCTTCCCCTTCAATCTCAAAACGACGACGGGAATACTTTTTACGATTACTTTTACGCAATTGAATTTCTCTTGAATTCAATTCATCGGCGATGCAAAGACTCCCACTAGGTCTTGTGTGTTGAGGTAAATCTTCATTTCCCTCTACAACATCGGTGGGTGTGTTATCGTGGATCTTCCATCTCATATAATTGGAAGTCCTTATCAATCTCACCTCTACTAGGAAAGTCGTTCTCCAAGAACGTGACATCTCGTGACTCCATTTCGGTCACACTTCCATCAGCTTGTTCACCTATGAACACATACCCTTTGGAGTGCTCGAATATCTTATAAAGATACATTTCTTCCCTCTAGGACCTAATTTGCCATGTTTATGGGAAGAATCATGAACATAAGCTGCACATCCCCATGGACGTAGACTACTCAAGTCGATTTCCTACCAGTCCATAATTCATAAGGGGTGGAAGTGACCGATTTTGAGAGCACTCGGTTAAGTATATAGGCAGCAGTCATTAACGCATCTCCCCAATAGGAGATAGGTAAATTTGCTTGCGCCATCATAGACCTAACAATTTCTAATAGGGTTCTATTCCTTCTCTCAGCTACCCCATTTTGTTGTGGAGTACCAGGAATAGTCAATTGTCGTACAATTCCCTTTTCATCACAAAGAGCCTTGAATTGCTCCGATAGATACTCACGTCCACGATCGGTTCTCAATGCCTTTATTGTTTTGTTCAACTGATTCTCTACCATCGCTATATATCGTTTAAAGCAGTCTAATGCTTCTGACTTATGGGAGACCAAAAAGACATAACCGAAACGTGTGAAGTCATCTATGAAAGTGATGAAATATGAGCCTCCATGCCTCGCCCTCACATTCAAAGGACCACAAATGTCAGAATGTATGAGATGCAATGGAAATTCAGCTCTAGTCCCTTTACCGAATGGTTTTCTAGTTGCTTTTCCCGCTAGACAATGTTCACATACGGGTAGATCAACATTAGTGAGTGACCCTAAAAGGCCTTCTCTAGCTAATCTTTGCATTCTTTGCAACCCAATGTGACCTAATCTAGCATGCCAAGTATTTGCATCAATCTCAACATTACTAGAAGATGCAATTAGAGAAAAACAACCATCGACATTAATATTGTATTGATCATAGTCAATGTCTAACACCATAAAACCATTCGATACATGACTGAACCATAATAGACTGTTCCATACAAAATGTCAACACAATCACCATGAAAATTCAATACATAACCTAAGCTAAGAAGAACAACTATGGAGACCAAGTTTCGTCGAATATCCGGAGCATAGAGGACATCATGTAGGAATAGGCTTCGTCCACCACGTAAGATTAATTTACATGTGCCGATACCCTTCACTTCAACTCTTGAGTTATTCCCAACATATATCCATCTTCTTCCAGACGGTATCCGACGATACTCCACAAATGCTTCTCGGTCTCTAGCTACGTGGTCTGTTGCTCCTGAGTCTACAGTCCATATTGGATGAGATTCAGCAAGCATTACAGTACTAGAAACAAAAGCATTACTTATAGCAATGGAGTAATAGGGTATCTCTTTTGGCTCAATGCATTTACGAGCAAAGTGACCTATCTTGCCACAATTGTAGCATTTCATCTTGGCCTTGTCCTTCTTCCCACCATGCTTCTTGCGTTGGATTGGAAGGTCTTAGCCATCTTAGGTGCCTGATCGGTCTTCTGCCCTTTGTTGTTGAATTGAGAATTCATTTTGCTCTTAAAGCCTGAAACTTTGCGCGAACTCGATTCAGCAACATAAGCATGGGTAAATGATCTCGCAGCCTCTAGGTGCTCATCCTCTAATTCCAAATGACATGCTATATCATCAAAAGTGACAATATTTTCATTATGCGTCATATTGATCTTCATATGCTCCCAATTGTCGGGGAAGAGACCTTATAACAGCCTGAACTTGCTGTTCATCGGTAAGGGAGTGACCTGCCGTCCTCGGCTCACGAATCATGTTTGACATCTCCCGAAGATGCTACCTCATCGTTACATTTGGGTGCTTTCGGAATGTGTCAAACTTGATGGTGAGTCTCCTCAGCTTAGTGGCAGATGTACCCCCAAACTTATCCTTCAAGGCAACCCACATAGCTTGAGCTTTATCATAACTTTCAAACTCACACATGAGATCATCTTGCATACAGCTCGAACGTAATGCGAGCAATGCTATTTTTCTTTTTCCAAGCTTGATAAGCTTCTAGATCTCTCCCGTGTTGAGCTGAAGTTCCATGCTCAGGTTCATCCATGGTGTGGTTGAGGGTTTCCAAAACCTCTTGCTCCTCAAGGATATATCAACCTTTCGGTGCCAAATATCATAATTGTCACCGTTCAGCTTCTCACCCTTATTGAGGTCAGCCACAATGGTCTTGGATGCCGATGCCATAATCAATTGCTATATCACATTGACATAATAAACGCAGAATCAATACTAGCACACATTACGAGTAACACACATATTTAATTTGCAGCAAAGACAAACTAAATTAATGATAATTCAACAAAAGACACAAAGGCAAAAGTTCACTATGTTCCCAATCAACTTCTATGTACAATTGTTCTATTATCATTAATTAGTTTAATTTGCGCAAATTTCAAGTTCTAGGTGAGAACTCTCTCAAATTCTACCAACCTATGAACTCCCACTAGGAAAAATAATTACATGACCTTTTGTAATTTCTATATTTTTCATTAACACAAAAACATAGCATGATAATAACCAACGTGTAAACAACAATCATGCTTTAACTATAATCAAAAATGCAATTCAACATGTAATGGATTTCCTACCATTGTTTTAATTTTCCAGCAACTAGAAAATTGCAAGTATATTAAAATATATACATCATATCATTGAACCAAGCTCTACACAGTATATATAACATTATTTGCACACAAGCTAGCTACTGTATTTCCTAAGTCACAAGAAAATACAAGCTACAAATGAATAGACTGAATTAAACCCCAAAAATACGCGTACTTAGGGTTTCCTACGCATTTTCGTACATTTATAAAATTAAAAATTAAAAATAACTATACCACCACAGTGTAGAGCACATCCATACGAACCCAACGCCTCCAACCATGCTCCAATCGGACCTCACACACGCCTCCACGCGCCGCCTGAGTGTGCGGCGCGTGTGGCGCACGCGCCAGCCGAGCCAAACGGCTCCCGATCGGTCCGATCGGTCCAACCGGTGACCGGTCCGATCGATCCGACCGGTGACCGCCCGACCGGTGACCGGTCCGACCGGTTGACTCCTGGACCCGTTGGCCAGTCCGACCGTTGACCGGTCAACGGTCGGGTCAACCAGTCGGATCTCGGGTCGGTTCGGGTCTCGGGTCGGGTCCGGTCGGGTCGCCGGCCGGCCGGCCAACTGCCGCCGGCGCTGACGTCATCGATGACGTCATCCAAGCGGTTACCGACCGTTGGATGACGTCATCAGTGACGTCATCAAGCGTCGCGTCGCACCGCGCGACGCGCGCGTGACGCGCATGCGTCGGTTCACCGACCGGGCGCGTGTTGCGCACGCGCCGGCGTCCCCCTGGCGCCTCGGGCGCGTGAGGCCCACGCGCGGTGGCTTCGGCCGCGCGTGTGGGCGCGTCCAGCGTTCTCTGGTCGCGCTCGAACCACCGTCGGACTCGTCTCGACGAGTACTTTCATCCTGTATATTCAAAAGTTGATTTTGGCCAAGAAAATAATTCGAAAAACGGCCAAAACCTCACGGATGCACGCGACCCCAAACCCGTTCTTCGCTCCGGTTCGATTTCGAGTTTTCATATGGCAATTCCGACTATCGAGATCCAAACAAGTGTAGATTTCATACTCTTGATCTCAATATCAAATGGTAAACGGGAAAATTCAATAAAAAACAAGGCAGAAATCACGACCGGGCTCGATACCAATGTTGGAATTCAAGTCGGCGGAAGACGACTTACCCGATTCCGATGCGCAAACAGCAAATAGCCCCGAACGAACGTTGAATTGCCGATGAAACACGAACAACACTCCCTCACGTTAGTCTGGATGCAATCACAAGGAAAACACCCGATTTCCACGGCGTAAATGCCAATTGTTCTTGCAAAGATGAAGTGAAACGCCTTGATGGAAATGGAGAGGAAATTTGGTGCGAATGATTTGCCAACTTGTCCAACGGTTGTGTTCGGGAGGCTTTTATACGTCTCCTTCGTACCCCTCCATTGATGTCTTTCCATCATAACGCATCAAGACGAAACGGTGCGTTCCAATCGCACCCCATCATGGACGTACCAGCTAAAGTACAACAAACCCAAATGAAAATTCTGATAAGAGGAATCCAAATTAAGAAAAGCCGTTGCTCGAGTAACTCAAGAAGTATTATCCCGTGGCTTGTACAAATAAAGGGTGAGAGCTTGAAAGATATGAAAAGACGAATGTAGGGATGATGAAAGGGGAAAAAAGAAAAGAAAAATTGAAAAATGGAGCAAAATCTAAAGACCACAAAGAATGAGACGGTGAGGGAGAGAGAGATGTACACATGTTGAGAGTCATTGGACAAAAAATTGACGGGATTGGTTTTTAATAGCAATTGAAAATTAATGCTTTTACAGGAGATAAAAATAACTCGCCCGAATTTAGACCCATCCTAAAATTGATGCCTTTTAAGGAAATTCAACCCGTAAATATTGATAGCTCTCTTCTATTTTGTATAAGTGAAATGTTTATAATTAGATGGAGCTTATATTTTGCAAGATGGACCAAAAAAAAAAAAATTGCATTCAATTTTTTTAATGCAGTCAAAGACTATTTCAATTAGTTCCAAAGCATTGTTAATTATAATTGAAATGATCAGAAAATCAAATATAGTGTTATATGGGGACTCAAAGGAGCAACATGTTACCATGAAAAAAAATCGTGGGCAATGAATTACAACTCATTGATTATTTTGATTACTCTAACATAAAATTGAATTGAGATTTAATTTGCAAATAGAATATACTGAATGGAGCAAGCAAAGTGTAAGAAGTTTTGCCAGAGCAAGCACGATATACTCTACAAACAATTATTATCATGAATTAGCATAGTCATATAACAAGAAAATTTCGAAAAAGACATGCTTTTACATGAAAGATGACATATCTTGACACTATTGAGATAAAAACTATTGTCATAAGGGTTTTAAAAAGTTTTCTTTGATATGTCAAATATTAGCTATAATTCTTATTAAGGTAATATCAATGTACTTGCATTTCATATTAAAAAATTAAGTTCTAAAACTAATATGTTGTTATGAATGTGTACACATTTCTATGAAGAAAACAAGAGAGTGTACTATTAAAAAATATTTCTTATTTGTCTTGTTTAATTTTATTCAAAAAGAAGTTTATTTTTGCCTATATATGCATCGACAAACTCAAATATAGATTCTAGTAGGAAGCTCTCTTCTTATTGTACAGAAGATTACTTTATTTTTCACATTACTTTATTTTTCACAATTAGGTCGCTATTGTTTCCTAGAAAATGAATTATTTAGAAAACATTTTTTTAAAGGGTTAATACCTTGAAAACCCCAAATCGGTACACGTATGACAAACTTATCCCAAACTATTTTTTTGACCAAGGAAAATCTCAAACTATTACACCTGTGACAAATTTACCCCGACTGACCATAAAAAAACCCTAAACTAGTATATTTATGACAAATTTTACCCCAAACTAATTTATTTGACGCTAAAAATCCTAAGCCGGTACATTTATAACAAATATGCCCCATGTTAAATTGGATTAATATTACAAAAAAATCACAAAAATTGTAAATTGTGACAAACGGAGAGTAAAATCCCAAATTGGTATACCAGTTACCTATCACGTATCATTTAATTTAATAATTTGATAGTAAAATTTAACGGAAACTAATAAAGGGTAAATTTGTCAAAACTGTACCAGTTTATGATTTTTCAGGGTATTAACCCTTTTTTTAATGAAGACCACTCATATTGCTAACAAAAATTAATAAATGAAAAATATTTTTATTGTCCATGAAAATGTTTAGAGATAACTTGTTGTCGATAATAAAAACATTTTCTATTAACTAATTATTTGAATTGATACAAGTGATTGTTTTTAGGAAAATATTTTTCAAATAATTCATTTTTGGCGAAACAAACAAAGCCTAAAATTGAAGTTATCTTCACAAAAAAAACAAAAAAGAGCATTACATTCAATATTTCACTAGCATCATAAACCTAATTTGAGGAATACCATTACATCATCATGTGCTTCAATAATATAATTTTTTCCATATAAATAAAAAGAACTCATAAATACTTCATCAATCTATAATATAAATAGAATAAAACTGTACCATGCACGTACGTCGGAGATTTTGTATTGATATTCTTGAAGTTTTGACATTGCTCATGCTTACCTATTAATTAACTATAGAGACGGATGTATGTCTTTGCATCTTTTGCTATTACAAACTAATGTGTTTCAAAGTTAATTAATATAACGGTCTCTTCTCATTAAGGATAAAATTTACTAGTGAAACGGTATTTCCATTCATATAAGAGACGCATATTTTCTTTAAAAGTTAGTCGTTAGATATGTAGAATGAAATTTTCACATGCATAATGAGTTTAATTGCTATTGAACATATTTCCGATCAATGGTAAATGCAGCTACGATATCAACGAACTATAATTTTTAGCAATAAATAGCAGATTATCTACTTAATTTAAGATTTTATCACACACATATACCAGGTACTTTCAATATTGTGAAATTGACATTGATGTACCCATCCATCTTAACAATCTATTAGTCTAGATTTAAGTTTTCTCAATTAGTTAAGTAATCAGGAGGGGATGTACATGGTCACAATTCTATTAAAAACCAATTCTAACATTACCTGCCATAGATAATATTTCTTTGTATGGGAATGTGTAAAATTAAAATCGTTCGAGTCTATCCACGTCAATAATGAACATGAGTAATTACCTATTTATAGAGCCCTTCATCTTTGGTGCTCCTCAGCCTTAGCCTACGAAATTTCTTCTTCTTTCTAATTAGCCCTTCTTGTGTTTCAAAGCAAGATAGTAGTGATGCCTACGAAACACAACATCAAGCATCATACCTTTTTCACATCTTTGAAAAACTCTTTTGACATGCATCGAATGATCATGTCTCACATACTTTAACCTTGCATGTAAATAAGTTTCGGATCAATGATTTACCAAAAAGAATGCTTCATCCCCCGTAAGATCTCTCTCTCTCTTCTCTTCTCTTCTCTCTCTCCAATGATGATCGTAATAACCTGGATCCCTTTTTCTGAGTGACAGCGTGAGGCACCGAGATAGCGAGGGGAGGGTAGAGAATTCTTGCAAAAGCAATGTCTCTGTCATTTGGAAGCGCTGCTTTGCTGTTGGTCGATGCAGGAGAGTCCAATTTGATCACAAGCAGTCGCAATACCCACCATCCTCAGCGGCCGATCGCATGTGAAGCCGAGAACGAGGGAGATGTCATGAGGCCTAACCTACGATGCCATGCTACTGTCTGCATGGGAGACCTTCTCTCATGGCAACAAGCTGCCGTTCTCCCTCCTCATTAAATAACAAAGAAAGAGAAGATGGGAACAAGTTAAATGGTCAATAGGTTCCGCGTTCCATGTATCTTACGTAAAATTGTATGAGGACAGGTCATTTTGAATATTTTGTGTGTGTGAGAGAGCTTTCTTCAATATTATGCAAATAGTTGATCGTAGAAAAGATAAGCAATGGTGATTCCAGTTAGAGTGCCTTCAATGATATGCAACTCTAATTTCCACTCTAATGAAGTAATTCACAAAAATTCATGACACGACAATGTTGTTACATAAATTATTTCAATCAAAGGACACCCAAATTCAAACGATGGTGAATTTTCTCTTTATTCGATGACTAATCAAATTTTTGCCATGATTGATGTAATCATAATGTACAATATACTTCGGTTGCTTGATTGTGGACTTTTAAACGTTTAATATCGAATTTGAACATTGGTTAAACGTCTAAGGCTATTCGTGTATGTTTTCATTTCGATTTAAACTTTTGGTTCTACAGTAGTTATTTTGGTCATCCAAATTCAATCATATAAGAAAATACAATCAGATGCTTGCCATCTTTGTAGTTTCAACAGCCACGGTTAGAGCTTCAGGGAGGAAATGCATCTCAATATTTATTATAAATTAGTGTTGCCATTCCTTATAAATTTGAAGACAAAAATTTTCAACGAGTTCTTATTTTTTCTAATCTCAAAATTTTGTAGGATTAACAAATCAAATACTTGTTTGCAGAATCATCAAAAGGGGGTAAATACAATTCATGCACCGATATGGAGTTACTTGGTACATACGACTCTAGTCGATAGAAGATAATATATAAAGAAGTAGAACAGAGACAACATAAACTATTATTCTTGTGCGAAGTTCATGTGATTCGCCAATCATCTCAAAATTAGGTTGTGCTTATTTGGATTAACATGAATGTCTACATGGTTAGACTTGCAACCCCAAGTTAAAATATTGATGTGAGATCAATGACTTTGGTCAGTGTAAAGAAACGCATCTAATTTAATAAGTTGGTCCTCGTGTATATAATTGATATGAAATGTTGAATTTAACAAAGACCCTTCATGACTTTTAGCTCATTTAATAAAAGTCTTGAATTTTGGATTACTAATTGGTGGAATACCAGGCAATCCAAAACTTTTTTGATTGATATTTAAGAAAAGAGTATTCTAGAAAAATTCATAGAATTGGAAGAACTCTTACTCTTGGACGAAATGATAAAAAAAAAAAAAAAATACCCAGAAACACTATAGCACCCCCTAGGCAAAGCATGTGCTTTCAATCATGATTTTAGTACATCTAATAAATCATGTCGAATATCGTCGAATTCCCACATCGGTAGTGATTTCTCGGAATCTTTAGGTTGATAGTCAAATTTCCTTAGAATCTCGAATATTTAATTATAAATTAATGTGCAACCATGTTTTAGGATTGAACAATTCTAACCAGACCTGCCATTTATGATATTTGCTAGTATGGAAATGTGTATTAAATGTACATACGCAAGTGCATCCACAGTATTAATGAGTATGGCCAGCACATTGCCTACTTATACACTCTACCATCTTTTATGCACCATCCTTCTTTTTTAGCTGTTGTTTTTACATTCTCATCAGCAAATTTGGAGAACCCAAAATAAGAACAAAGAGCAAAAAGAAAATAGTTTATGATTTCTGCTGTAAAATTCAATCAACACAAAAATAATGCCAGCCACTCAGCATGAGATGGGA
Organism: Eucalyptus tenuipes; assembly: GCA_014182365.1. Lineage (NCBI taxonomy): Eukaryota > Viridiplantae > Streptophyta > Magnoliopsida > Myrtales > Myrtaceae > Eucalyptus > Eucalyptus tenuipes. The sequence goes on along the minus strand of CM024541.1, from coordinate 10,718,416 downwards.
AAGCCTTTACAAACTTCACCATAGTGAAAGAGTGATCCAACGTTTCATGCAAAAAAATGTGATGAAAACTACAGAAAGAAACTCATCCATTCATAGAGTGGTCTAATACATGCGAAATCAATAGGAAGACAGCAGTGGATGGAAAAGAAGAAGAAACTTCATCGCTTTGATTATCTCTCCTCTGTTCATCGCTACACATTCCCTCTTATCTTTCTCGGCCGATTCTCTTTGGTTTGCCCCTCTCTCTCTCTCTCTCTCTCTCTCTCTCTCTCTCTCGGTACAAGAAGAAGGAAAAAGATATGCAGAGAAGCTTAGGTGTTTAGTTACTCTTTAGAGTCTTTGTCTTCTTCCCCTCTGACCTGAGGAGCGTCCTCCACTCCCAGAGAGAGAAAAAGAAAAGTCTTCTCTTTTTCCAACCCTCTTCTATTATGAAATACATGAATGCATATTCATTATATTCATCTTATCTAATGTACTTATTATGGTACATTTATATCATACGTTCTAAGTACATCTCCCTATACAATGAACGTTCATCTCCTATATCCAGTACATGTATCATTCGATACATTGATATTAACGATAAGTACATTCTTGTTCTCCTATAAATAGGAGTTTAGTTTTGATGTACAATAGAACAACAATCACAATAGAGACACACAGTGAAATACAGTGATACACTGAAAATAAAACTCTCTCCTCTGGCTTTCTCTACTATCTCTGGTGTTCACTTGCTTTCTCTTCTCAATCTCTTCTCTATTATATATTCGCAACGCAATATTTTACAACACGTTATCAGCACGAAGATCTACCGACTGAGTAAGTAATTTTTGCAAGGTGGGTATTCTTTTTATTAATTAACTTATACTTCATCTTCTTCTATCAATTCTTCATTTTTATTTTTCTTGGCCCGAAGCCAAATTTCAAATCTAAAAGTATCATTCTGCTCTTGAAGTGGCAGTGGATATTTAGAAATCATTCTAATTAATTTAAGGATTTATTTTTACAAGGATTATGGCAAATATTGAAAAGCCCAAATTCCACATCCTGGAAGTGAGTGGAAAGAATTATCTATCCCGGTGCCTTGACATGGAAATGCATCTCCAAGGGCAAGGTCTCGCTAATGCAATTACAGAGGATGGAACCTCAAATGAAAAGGATAAAGCAAATGCGCTGATTTTTATTCGCCGTCATTTGCATGAGAGCCTGCAGACTCAATATTTATCCGTTTGACCCTCAAATCCTGTGGAGGAGGTTGAAGGATAGGTATGATTATACCAAGACTATTATCCTCCCTTAAGCACAATATGACTGGTAAAATCTCAGATTACAAGATTTTAAATCAGTGTCTGATTATAATTATGCTTTATTTGATATTGTTTCTCAACTTGAGTTATGCGATATTAGACTCACTGATGTAGAATTGTTAAAGAAAACTTTCTCCACCTTCCATGCTTTGAATATTGTATTGCAACAGCAATACCGGCGGCGCGCTTTGCCACATACTCGAATTAATTTATGTGCTTCTTCCGCCGAGCAAACCAATGAATTACTGCTCAAAAATCATGATCTTAGACCTGCTAGCTCAAAAGCATTGTCTGAAGCACATGCTAACTTTGAGAAAAATACTGGCCATTTAAGGGCTATAAATGCAGGCAAGAACATAATCCTAGAAGGGATGGCAGGAAATTTAACCACCCTAGGAAATCTAACTTTGGTTCGAATCATGGCAAAGAAAAGAAGCCAAAGAATGTGATTAATGAAAGTATTTGTCATCGCTGTGGCATGACAGGGCACTGGTCACGTACTTGTCGTACGCCAAAGCACTTTGTTGACCTATACTAGGCATCTTTAAAAAATATGGGCAAGAGTGGTGAATCTCATGCCATTGAAATCAATCCTACTGCCATAACCACTATTGAGGCCAACAATATCTCTGTTGGTGGGACTCCTCTTACTCCTGAAGTAGCAAATGCATCATTGGATGTCTCTAATTTCTTTGAGAACCTTTGATTACTTTGATGAGGCATCATATTGAAGGATGATAATTTGAACTTTGGATTCTATGATTTAATAATTTCTTTTTTTTAGTTGTTTTGCTTTAAATGTATTACTTTTTATTGTTCTTTAATATGGTTATGAAATGCTTATAAACCTTATATAATATTTATTTTGAAATTTTATTCAACTCTATAACTAATATGCAACTTTTATGATACTTGACACCTGAAGTTGTCAATATAAATGCAAATGGAAAATACCGAGAAAAAGGAAGATGTTTGTTTGCTTGATAGTGCAACAACACATACTATATTTCGTAATAGACACTTTTTCTCGAATATGACATTGCGGGAGGCACAAATCCATACAATATCAGGTCCTATTCTAATTATTGATGGTTTTGGGAATGCCACAATTATTTTGCTAAATGGCACCATCCTGCATATTGAGAATGCGTTTCTAAGCATTAGATCCAAAAGGAATCTGCTCAGTTTCAAAGATGTACGCCATAATGGGTACCATATTGAGACTATTTATGAGCAAGATAAAGAATATATTGGCATTTCCTCTTATAAGATGGGCCTGAAGACCATCTATGAGAAGCTAGAAGCTTCTTTTATGAGTTTGTATTGTGTCATGAATAAAACTGTTGAAACCTATGCCGCCACATCCTAGAGATTGGTAAACCCTGATTAGTTTGAACTGTGGCATGATCGCCCTGGTCACCCTGGCACTTCAATGATGCGTAGGATAATTCAAAATACAAAAAGGCACCCTTTAAAGGATATAAAGGTATTGTTGTCCAAAGATTATAATTGTGAGATTTGTTCACAAGGAAAGCTCATTATCAAACCTTCTATAACAAAATTCATGGATTGTACAAATGAAGAGAGAGAGCTTGAAAGATACGAATAGACGAGTGTTGAGATGATGAAAGCAGAAAAAAAAAAGAAAAGAAAAGAAAAAACCGGAAATGGAGAAAAATTTAAAGACCAAAAAAAATTACTTGCAGAGGAGAGAGCGAGAAATGTTCACATGCCAAATCTTTACCGGCGTCATTGAAAAAAATTGAAGAGATTGAATAGTGAGTAAAAATTAATGCTTTTATAGGAGATAAAAACAAGTCCAACCGGAATTTGGACTAGGCCTAAAATTGATGCCTTTTAAGGGAATTGGACCTATAAAATAGGAAGTTCTCTCATATTTTGTATGAATATAATCGTTATTTAAAAATAAAAATCTTGAATAATAGAAATTCCATGAAAAATTACAGTCCACTAGAGGGGGCTTTTCTATGATCCATGATGAAATATTAGAACACACTAAAAACATGAGAGTTTACAATCAACGACCGAAATTGACCATTTCTTTTATTCGACAGTTATCAATGACAATTACAGCAAGGCTAGAATTTTCAGCAACAATTACATCGTGGGGCGTATGATCATAACAATGGCCTTTTGCGACCATTTACATGGTAAGAACGGGAAAGTTTGAACATTATTAAATTTGATCATATACGTGTTGACGTTTTGCGGCCATTTACATGGTAAGAACGGCGAACTTTGAGCTTTGCCAATTTTAATCATTATGCATTTGACCTATAGAGCAAGGATAGAATATAAACAGCAGTTACGTTGAATTGGTTTTATGGACTATATTAAATATTTACCAATGATTAAAGGATCGCATTAAATAAATTAAAATTCTAGGGACAACAATACACACATTCAAGTTTAAAGACCACATTCCATAAATTAAAAGTTCTCGAATCATTTGTACTATGACCTGATTTTTATTGCATGAAAATGAACTTTGGGGCTTATCTTGTTAGACTAGATTAAATTTAAAAACCATATATTCAAATAACTTGGGACTTCGATTTATATCTAACTTTACTATGAATAAAACATAATTTAATCAAAAACATTTACTACAAAAAATTATAAATTGCACTGATAGAAAGTAGTGATTTGCAGTTGCGATGATAGTCACGACTCGTCGAGACGATATCGTAGTGGAATTTGGAATTTTACATGAACTCTTTGGTTCAAGGAAGAATTGTGTTTTGACGTCAGCTTATGGAACGATCGTCATGCACTTGTATTTATATTTTTTTTTTTCCAAAAATAGACCCATTTAATATTTAATAGCTAATTGAAAATTATTTAAGAGCTCGTACTCATCAGGACACGTCTCTTGTCTTCATGTTTAAATCAAAACAAATCAACTGTTTTAATAAAATGTTGGTCAATTCTGAGATCTAGACGTGTAACGGGGAAATTTCAAGGATGACCCACCTTGAAGTTACACTAGTTCTATTTTGCCCCTCAATTTTTTATTTTTATTTTTATTTTTGTCCGTGATTGATTATCCCATAAAATTATATTTCCTCTCTCATATGGATTCGTGGCTTTGTAGTCATTGCACAATTGATTGTAATTTGGCAGCGTGACCTTCATATGAAATATGTCTTTCATCAATTTCTGCACGCTAACTATCAAATTATATCTATAAATTGGTAATTCATTGGAATGCAGCTTTTGAAAAAACAAAAAGTATCGAATCCAGTGTTTGATGAGTGTCGATTACTCTTAGAACTATGTCATTTGCATATCACAGATCAAATCATTAGGTATTTGGCATGGGTAATTAAGCAGGATGATTACTCAATCAGTGCTAAACCGATTATTGAAAGAGCAAAATGAAATTAGTTCAAAATGGACAATCATTTTAGTGTATGTATGAAGAAAAGGTGGATGGAGCAGGATGCTTTGATTTGTAGTGTACAGACTTTGTGCAAGTTGATCATTTCATTACTCTCAGACAAGTTCTCTCAAAATCTTCTGTTTACGAGGGGCCACAAGTCAAGATTCATCTTGCTATCCATTGGGTGACTAACTCTTTTCTCTCAGGCCTCTGTAATAAAAGTTGCAGCAGCAACGGACATGAGTTGGGGAAAAAGATGATCAGTTGCTCTTTCAAGCATTCCAAATCGTTTTTGACAAGAACATGTTATTTTACAAACATGTTTGTGAAAATAAGAAATAGGTACCGAAGAATGTGTTACCTACCCCTTTCTCGAACATGCTAGTTAACTTAGTTGGAACACCGTTTATTTACAACTTGCTTTATTTTTTTAATCTTGTCAAGTTGTCTTATTAAGAACACTATATTTTCTTCAGAAATAAGTGTGTAGTGACACACATATAGACTCAACATAAGAATGAATAGCAAATGCAGACTCCGAATTAAATTCATTTTGAGTCCCCCATCACCTTCAAAAAGTGGGAAACTCAGTGTAAGTTCTTTGTTCTTTTCCCTTCCGATACTAGAGATGATCCTTTGTGCTTCCAAATCACGTTGTTCGTAACCAGCCCAAAGCCAATCACATTGTGTGTGGATTGGTTTACCTGCCCGCAACCTAAGTATCATGCGTTGAGAGTATCGTGCTTTGAGAGCACATAAAAAGCTATCTAGCGATTATTTAACAATGGACTTCATAACACGATCTAAACACAAAGGATTAGTGGTTGACATTCAAAAAGGTTAACGTGGGCCATTGGCCGGGTAAATTGTTCCCTAGGTTGTGGTCCGGTGCCAATACGGTGCAGTACGGAGGAGTGTCCTACATGGTTGCTGGCATGCCCTCCCCGCCGATCGAAGCGGACCCTTTGTGGACAGGTTGTATTCGCATGCTTGCTATATCAGGCAAATTCATTTCAAGAGTGGCTCGAAAGATTGGTACGTGCCCGAGTCTCGGCAAGCAACGGCTTGCACGAGTTCGACAGATTGCTACAGCGCTGCCCTCGATGACACGGATGAATTCATGGGCTGTACGCCTTGTTGTTCGGGGACCCGGTGGAACAAATTGTGGAGCTTAAACACAAACAAGTTGAAATCGATCCACGGAGTGTTTCGGTCAATTATTGATTTGCAACCTGATAAGGATGTTTGGGATACGGATTGAAAGTGTAAACCGTGCCCTACTCGACTGTTTAGCCTTTTAATTTGGAACTGATGTCCATTGCTCGAAGGCAATTCAATATCACGATCCTTTCTCTTTTCTTAATACCCTGTGGATTTTCTCTCAAGTTACTCTTCTTCTTCTTTTTCCCCCTAGAAATATCTCTTTTTCCAGGCAAAGAAACAAGTTTTAAGTCATAATATCAAAATCAAATTCTTATAATAGATATATTATGCGCATTGTCACGACCCTTGCGGCAATATGAGTCTAGAGGTAATGCTGAGTTGGGGACCGATGGTCCTCAATTGGTGTGGGTTCTCCTTAACCCTTGCTTCACGCACCATTAGGATCATCATCTTAATTGAATAACCTATGAAAATTCTATCATGCGAAGAAGTTGTCATTAACTTATTGAGATTGGTTAGAAACTAAGTGAGACACCTCACTTCTGACGTAATCGGAAATTTCGGGTTAGGGACTTGATTACATTAGTTATTTATACTAATGCTATTTGGGTACCTTAATTCAATCATTTTTTTAACTAATTGTCCGTGTAGCCTTTTTACTAGGGAGAATTACCAAAAAAGTCATAAACCTATTGCAATTGTGCCAATTCAATCCTAAACCTTTTTTTTTTTGCCAATTTAGTCCTAAACCTTTTACAATTGTGCTAATTCAGTCCATGCCAAAATTGTCCGGCCGGTGCCGACGTGGACGCCGGGCCGAAGATAGCTAGCCAATGAGATGATTTTTTAATATTTTTTCGAATTTTTGAATTTTTTTTGAATTTTTTCTTTTTTTTTTCTTTTTTTTTCCTTACCGTCTTCTTCCTCTGGCCGGTCGGCGACGAGGGCCAGTGAGGTCAGCCTCGCCAACCACTGGCGAGGCTCGCCCGCCGCCACCGGCGAAGGCGAGCCTCGCCCGCCCATGGCGAGGTCGAGCCTCGCTAGATCGACGACGGCGGCCTCGCCGTCGGCGGGGCGAGGCTCGCCTTGCCGGTGGCCGGCGGGCGAGCCTCGCCCGGTGACGGCGAGGCCGCCGTCACCCGGCCCAAGGCGAGGCTCGGCCTCGCCGGATCTAGCGACGGCAGCCTCGCCAATGGCCAAGGCCGCCGTCGTTAGGTGAGGCTCGCCCCCGGCCACCGGCGAAGGCAAGCCTCTCCTGCCGACGGCGGCCTCGCTAGTGGCCGCGGAGGCTGCCGTCGCCGAGATCTAGCGAGGCTCGGTCGAGCCATAGCTAGACGAGGCCAAGCCTCGCCTCGGGCGGGCGACGCGCCTCACCGTCGCCGGGCGAGGCTCGTCTTCGCTAGTGGCCGGCGGGGGCGAGCCTCGCCAGTGGTCGGCGAGGCTAACCTCACGAACCTCGCCTGCCGCCGACGCCGCCGAGGAAGAAGACGGTAAGGAAAAAAAAAAAAAAAAAATTCAAAAAAAATTATAAAATTCGAAAAAATTAAAAATATTTTAAAATCATTTGCCGGCCACCTGTCTCCCACGGCGTCCACATCGGACCGACCGGCCAATTTTGGCCTGGATGGGAATCGAATTGGCACAATTGTAAAAGGTTTAGGACTAAATTGGCCAAAAAGATTTATGACCGAATTGGCACAATTGCAATAGGTTTCTGACTTTTTGGTAATTCTCCCCTTTTACTAAATTATAAGTCCTAAATTTTTCATAAGCTAAGTGTTCATGCAAAAAAAAAATATATTTTTTATTTTTCTCTTCTATCAAAGGCATAAATTCTTTTAAGTGAAGATAGGTGTTGCTATCATTGCATCAAGATGGAGAAGTTGTATAATAACTCCTCCAAGAAGAATCATTTTGCCCCCATATGATTCACACAATTGTACGCTTTTTCAGGACGTCTTACCCACCAGCCTATTTTTTTTTTTTTTCCTTCTAGATATTTTCGAGTTTTAATTTGCACGTAACTTCACATCCACTGTTTGCTTTTGTTATTTATTTTAATTTTTATAGATTCTTTCTTTTAAATGGGATACTTTTAGTTAATCTGGTTTTTTCTCATTTACTATAAAAAGTAACATTTTTTTATTTTTCTAATTTAAATGCTTCGAGTGTATTTTACTGGCGCGATTGTCAACTCTCTAGGTTGGACCACCATGCGAAAAATAGGCTGGTGGGTCGGCCTGATCTATCTCACTACATTCCCTCTCCTCTGTCTCTTTCGGTCCCTTCATTTTCCCTCGTTTTCCCTCTTTCTCTCTCGGTTTGCTTCTTCCCCCCTTGGCCTGAGCATTCTGCATCCCAGAAAAAAGAGTGTCTTTGCATCAACGTAGCTCCTCTCTCCATTTTCACCATCAATACGACATCAACATGCATGTGATCTGCATCCATGACTTGTGCATTTATCTGAATGATCAGCTAATGCTTTTGGTTAATCTAAATGCAGGTAACAACTGCCAGGAAGGCTGTCACTCTCTTGTTGTCATACTTGATATTTACAAAGCCATTGACGGAGCAACATGGAACGGGGCTTCTGCTCATAGCCATGGGGATCATACTGAAGATGTTGCCAGAAAACAAACAATCTTCCTGGGGTACAACGGCAAATGTTGGTTCTAAGCATGAGAAATCTCCACACCGAGGACAGAGCAGAGTTGTTGACAATGGGGAAGCTGAAGAAGAAGGAAGGCCTTTAGTATGATTGAAGGTGGCCCATGTTCTTTTCCTCTTGCCCTTGTTTTATGTTCTTTTCGCAACTTTTCACTCTATTTTTCCTTCGCTTGCAAGGTCACATGTCACAGCTAAAGTAAGAAAAAAAGATATACCTGATAGAGCTAGAGAGTGCTGCCTAGACATATTCATTGTCGATAGAACTGTAGTTTCAAAGGCTTCTCAGTGATTAACCATCCATCAAGCGGAGAGATCTTTACAGCATCTTGCCGCAAAAGGCAATGGTTAGTACTAGAAAGCAAAGGGGGCACTCATATAGCAGTGTTTTGTCACATGGATGCTCTCTCTTTTGGGATGTCCCTAATTGCGAATGAAGAGGGTCTATTTATTTTTCTCTCTCCTGGCAGTGTCATTGTCGATGATGTATATAATTTGGGTGCCTTAATTCAAGTTAGACAACCAAACAAATACAAACATTTCAAGCTTTTCATCTCTCTCTCGACATGCAGAGCTCTAGTCTACCATTAATGGTAGTTTCCACCTTAAACCCTAATTTCCATGGTTGGCCCACCACTTCACCTTTCCATTACACTGGTAATTTCACAGCTCACAATTCCATCTGGGATTTTCCGCTCTTCTGTCCCCTGCTGCTGACGGCTTAGGCCCTGAATTTCGCCAGATCTCTTTGCCCATCTTCATCACCATCTCCTCCACAATTCCTGTTCCCACTCCCCTATTGTAATGTCCGCCTCTAAATTTCAGCCTTAGTTGCTCCAACGATGGGAATTATCACCGGAATTATCTACCCCCCGTCGTATACCATCCTTCTGCTTCTCCCACCCACTCGGCTGACCATCCCCTGTCCCCTTCCGCAATTCTAGCCTGTCTTTCATCGATTTACCCTTCCGCTATTGTCGTCCAATTTTCTGATCTGACCCCTGCATGTCCCCTTACCTCCTGCCCTAAACTATCCGCGACCTGCCGTGGGGAGATTCTCATGGATACCCACGATTAGGGAGAGTTGCGCCTTGCTGCCCTCTACAACAGATTGGGTCGTCTATGGTCCAAGCAAGACATTGATGTCTGGGACGAATCGCCTCCGCTGGAACAACTCGAAGAGTGCAAGAAGATATTAGTTGGTACAATCCTTTCAAATCCCTCTATCAACTTTCAAGCATTCCAAAATACTTTAAAGCGCACTTGGCGCACGGAACAAGTCGAAATTACCCAACGTGAAGCTGGGCTCTATGTGGCTAAATTTAAATCAAAAAGTGATAAACAGAGAGTGTTAGAGGGTGGTCCCTAGCTTTTTTCTAGTCATTTGCTAATATTTAAGCCTTGGACACCAAATACACCATTACATTGTTATGATTTCACTACATGTGCATTTTGGGTACAAGTTTTCGGTCTCCCCCTCGAATGGTGTTTAGATCAAATGCTCTGCAAAGCAGTTAAATGTGTAGGGAGAGTGATGGAGGTGAAAATTGACACAAAGGAGGGCACTACTCTCAGAGCTGGCCGAGTCCGAGTTGAACTTAATTTAAGACAACCATTGAAAACAGGGCAGTTGATTCGTATATATGGGAAGGCTATATGGCTTGATTTTCGTTATGAACGGCTCTCTCACTTCTGCTACTCCTGTGGTCGACTAGACCACTATGCGATGTATTGTCCAGACATTCCATTCAATGAAGCAAAATTGGCAGGCAAAGAAAATATGGCCTTTGGCCAATGGTTATGAGCAGAAGTCAAGGAAAATAGTTCGTATTGGCTGACCTTTTATGGGGCAAAGACCGATTCTGATGACACAGAAGAAGTAATCCCAAAAACTCCTCACACCATGACCACAAAAATCCCTGCGTTACCCCCTGCAGAAGACACAACAGTAGGACCTCAACTTGGACCAGCCATGCCTCACTTTCAATCAACTATGCAGCAACAACAACATTTGCGCCTCTGTCCCGAAGGATTAATATCTGGGAACCCCTCTACCAGCGACATAATCCCTGTTTCAACCAAGATGAAGGGTATAAAGGAAGCATCACCAACTACTAATGACAGGGACACTAGCAGCCGAAGCAAAAAACCACGATACTTATAGCACCCGAGGCCGCACCGCTTCGCCACGAAGGCACTATACCAACGAATTCTCTCAATGCAGCGATGATTCTTTCACCTGTCAAGCAAAAAGGCAATCAAGATCAGACACTGGACGTTGCATCTCTAAAGAAACAGAAGCATTCACGGCTCTCAACCAAAGCAGGCATTGCCAAGAAGCTTAAGAGGTATAATCCGTATGAGTCGCGCACTTCCTTATCTAAAGGCCTAGATGAAACCTTACTATTGGAAACACCTATTTTTTTGGCTGAAGAAGCCAACAAGTGGGTTGAGGTGGCTTACCCTAAAAGCCACCGCTTGATAAATGAAGCTTCTTAGTTGGAACTGCCAAGGACTCGGGTCTCCCCGACCGCTTCAAGCACTTAAGGCCCTAGTGGTCAAAGAGAAGCCCAACCTGGTTTTTTTTATGGAGACGAAGAATAAAGAGGGAGTTCTAACAAGACTTCAGCGTCGTCTTAAGTTCCCAAACTCTCACATGATCAATCCTGTAGGCTTGGCTGGCGGAATGGCCATGTTTTGGCAATCTCATATCTCTCTACAAGTGGAACAATCTACTCTGGACCTCTTTGATACTATATGTATGGATTCAAGGATGAGCCTAACGATGAAGCTAACATGTTTACATGCACCAGCAACATTTCACTCTTGACAACATTTATGGAGAACACTCCGACACATTGCCTCCGCCAACTCCTTACCTTGGGTTTGTGCTAGAGACTTTAATGATATTCTCTCTCATTAGGAGAAAGTGGGCAAACGGGCAGCAGATTCATATCGAATACATTCTTTTAGAGAAGTATTACATGACTGCTCACTAATGGATCTTGATAGTAAAGGTTGTGCTTTTACCTGGATGAATAATCGTGAGGGTGATGACTTGGTGAAAGAAAGGTTGGATAGGGTGCTATGTAATCTGAATTGGCGGCTCACTTTCCCTGAGGTGGAGGTATTCGCTTTACCTGCAGTGGGTTCTGACCATAGCCCTTTGCTGTTAAATACAGAAGCCAAACCGGGTAGAAGACACAAACCTTTTCTATTTGAAGCATACTGGTTACAGGACCAGGAATGCCGCAGCATCATAGCAACATCATGGACCTCAGCAATGGAAGTTGGTCGTGACCTACCACACAAATTACGGATCATCAACTTGGCTCTAGATAAATGGAGTAGATTCAAGTTCTCTAAGGCCCATTCACAGATTTTAGATTTGTAACAGCAATTACAAACTCTGACAAATCAAACTCACGGTCCCTATGACAAACAATTTCCCACTAAATTGAAGGAAGAGCTACAAAAAGCCTAGCAGCAAGAGGAGCAGTACTAGGCGATGCGGTCTAGAATAAATTGGCTGAAGTGGGGAGATAAAAACACCAAATTTTTCCATGCAACTACCATTCAGCGGAGACAAAGGAACAAAATCAGCATGTTACAAGACGAAAATCAACGATGGGTGAGAGATGACCAAACTCTGAAGGAGATGACGATGGCTTTCTATTTGAACCTTTACAACTCAACAGGTTACCGAGACTATGGCCCCATCCTTGATCAATGTTCGAGTATGGTAACACCAGAAATGAATGCTATCTTAATTGCTACAGTCACACCAGAGGAGGTCCATAGAGCCACTTTCCAGTTAGGTAAAACTCAAGCCCCTGGCCCCGATAGATTAAACGGTCTTTTTTACCAAACCCACTGGGATATCCTACAAGAAGAGATTTTCCTTTCAATCTAGACATTTTTTCATATAAGAGTGATGCCCACAAATCTAAATAGGACTATAATCTCTCTGATCCCGAAAATCCCTAACCCGGGAAAGCCCGGACCAATATCGACCCATTAGTCTTTGCAATTATGCCTACAAAATAATATCCAAAGTCCTTGCCAACCGACTGAAACCCTTCCTACCTAACCTAATATCTACAGAACAAAGTGCCTTCGTAAGCGGCCGCCAGATCCAGGACAACATCTTAATTGTTCAGGAGGTGCTACACCAACTTAAGACTCGGACTAGGAAGAGGAATTTTCAAGCAATTTTAAAGATGGACATGCAAAAGGCGTATGACCGAGTGGAGTGGGACTTCCTAAAACACTATCTTCTAATGCTAGGTTTCCATTCCATTTGGGTGTAGTGGGTGATGCAGTGTATTACGACAATCTCTATAAGTGTCAAGTTTAATGGCGAACAACTGAATTACTTCCATCCGACGCGAGACCTTCGACAGGGTGATCCCCTATCCCCTTATTTGTTCATTCTGATGGCGAATGTTTTGTCAACACTCATACATCAAGCCCTTAATATGGAACAACTCAAGGGAATCCAATTGAACAGGTGGTGTCCTACTCTCTCCCATTTATTTTTCGCAGATGATGCCATATTTTTCTTAGATGGGAAAGTCCTGGAATGTCAAAATCTAGCCAACATTCTGAACCAATATTGCTTAGCTACCGGTCAGGCGGTCAATAGGAATAAATCAGGTATTTTTTTCAGTAAAGATTGCCCTAGCAGACTTAAAGAAAACCTGGCGAAAGAATTTTGAATCCTTGTGCTTCATAAGACTGGTAAATAACTAGGAATCCCGTCAGATTGGGGACGTTCTAAGCGAGATATGTTTGCCTGGATTTTGGGGAGAGTGAACTCAAAATTGGATGGATGGAAAGAAAATCTTACATCAAAGGGTGGCAAAGAGATTCTCATTAAGACTCGTTATTCAGGCTATCCCTCAGTATGCCATGTTCATTTTTAAAATTCCTGTGTCTCTTTGCCAGTCCATTGAAAAAAAAGATAGCGAGATTCTGGTGGCAAAATGATAGTAGAAAGCAAGGTATTCATTGGAAAAATTGGGATTTACTAAAGGACAGGAAGGAGAAGGGTGGTCTTGGATTTAGAGATCTCATTGCATTCAATAGAGCAATGCTTGGAAAACAAGCATGGCGACTAATCCGGCATCCTTTAACTCTGTGGAGCAAACTATTCAAGGGTCTCTACTTCCACTCACATGATTTCAACAGCGCTGCCAAAGGTGCCCACCCTTCCTGGGGTTGGCAGAGTCTATTAATAGGGCAGGACTCAATTTTACCAAAGCTACAATGGTCGGTTGGGGATGGGACAAAGATCAAAATGCACGAAGATCGATGGCTACCTAGGGGAATAGTCGGAGGACCAGCGGACAGAGATGAACCAAAGATGGTAGCTGAACTGATTGTACCGGAACACGACCAATGGAACGTTACTTTACTACAACGTTTGTTTGATGTTGAGACCACAAAAGAAATTCTCAACATCCCGGTCGGACCTAATTATACTAAAGATCAGCTAATCTGGACGGATACTTCACATGGTCAGTACTCCGTGAAGAGTGGCTATCATACTATCAAACACGCAGCCCTTCACACTAACGACAACAGAGCCTCCTCTTCCTTTCAGCCACCTCAGTTCCTTTGGACAAGTATATGGAAGCTTAAAATTGCACCTAAAATTCAGATTTTCCTTTGGTCTATATGTCAGAATGCTCTGCCCACCAAAGCCAATCTCTTTCATAGACGCATCAACTCAGAGCCGGTATGCAATTTATGCACTAATCAAACTCTTGAGATGATAGAACACCTTTTTCTACTCTATCCTTGGACTTTCACGATCTAGTCTCACCCACAGATTGACACTCGCATTCTGCCAACAGAAATACACCGCATAGATGCTTGGATTGCAAACAGATTTACACATAAGCATATTTCACCTGGTATGGAGGTTGTTGCCGCAATCCTCTAGCAAATATGGAAGGCACGAAACAAGTTCATCTTCTGTCGCCAAAGGCCTGATCCTTCCTTTGTCGTCGAAGCAGCCCTCGCCCAGTCTCGATTAGCCCAGCAATCCTCTTCCAATGCGACAGGATCGGGGACGAACTCATTCGGATCCGGGTTCACTATGGCGGCCCCCTGATCCACGCGTCCTAAAGATCAACATTGATGGGGCTTTTCAGATTGACAGCACTATTGGCGCAATAGCATATATTTGTCGAGATCATACGGGCAAAATGATAGAGGGATTTACCAATTGCAGCTTCCTCGGCCTTGTAGGTTGAGATCCAAGCGCTAAGTATAACTCTGCACCATCTTCTGCGGCTCGGCAAGTCTCGAGATCCACCGATCATCAAATCAAATTGCCTTACGTTGGTCGAAGCCATGACAGATCCACCAACGACGCCATGGGAGGTTCGCTCGTTGATTGCTGAAGCGGTTGCACTCCTCCCCTGTTTCTCTCGACTCCAAATTAGGTTTTGCAGACGCAAGGCTAACTCCGCTGCGGATTGGGCTGCCAAGGCCTATTCTCGCGAGTCTTTATCTCCGTCTTGGGCTGCCTTCCCTCCCCACCCCACCCTTTTCCTCTTGTGTTAGACCTTATTCTCTCGGATGCTATTGCAGCGGGGTGTAAAGTTCCTTTAACTTGAATGAAGCCTCTCTTTTCGATCAAAAAAAAAATTCTAATCATGTGAAGCACCACAAAATTGCCGAAAATTGCTAAATGGAGACGCTAACACCAGAGCTACCATGAATGAGGTCTGTCGATTGGAATGCCGGCGGAAATTTGGAGACCCGCCTCCTTCAGAGTCGTGCATCGTGCTCAGAACTGCGAACGCTGGTGAAATACTCGTCAGAGAAATTGTCGGACCAAATTGATAAAAGTACAAGGGTCAATTTGAAAAAAAAAAAAATAGAGTAGTGGCGGACAACCTTAAATTTCTCATGCTCTTTAATTTCTAATCATGTGAAGCCCCGCAAAATTGCCGTAAATTGCTGAATGGAGACGCTAACGCCAGAGCTACCATGAATGAGGTCTGTTGATTGGAACGCTAGCAGAAATTTGGAGACCCGCCTCCTTCAGAGCCGTGCATCGTGCGGACATACACTTCCAAAGTTTTTAATAGAAGGCTGGACTCGAAGAATCGAAGAATTACAAATGAATGTACAAAAAGAACTTCATTTTGTTATCGTTGGAGAAATTGAATGTTTTTAATAGAAGGCAGGACGCAAAGAATCGAAGAATTACATATGAATGTACAAAAAGAATTTCATTTTGTTATCGTTAGAGAAATCATCGGACCAAATTGATTAAAGTATAAGGGTCAATTTGAAAAAAAAAAAAAAAGATAGAATAGGGGCGGACAACCTTAAATATCTCGAGCGTTGCTGGCAGAGAAAGTGTATTACTACACGAGAGACTAAGAAGAAACCGTTCGTCACTGGAAAACGACTTTAACCGTCACTCTCGATGACAGTCTCGGGCCGTTGCTACTAAACGATTTTCAAAACAACACAGAGAGAAGAAGAGGAAAAGGCGGGGACAATGGAGGTGGCGGCGACGGCTGCTCTGGTGAAGCGGATTGGCACGGTGATCAAGAGGGCTTCCAAGAACAGAGCATCCGCATGGTGGTACAGCCCTCACATGGCCGCCGCGTCCCGTGCGATCGCAGAACGCCTTCCCCTCGCCGATCTCATCGTCGAGGTCCGGGACGCCAGGGTATTGTATCCGCCGTACGACTTTCCCGTTTTCTTTGTTGCCCCGTTATGCGAGTGAACTCCAGTTGTTTGACGAAATGCCTCAATGGATATCCGCCTGTCTATGCGTGAGTCCTGTCGGTGAATGGTTCTATGAAGCGGCAGCTTGTCCTCACGTTCTCCGGTTGGCATTTGAGACGAGAAGATTGGAGCAATGTTTTTAATTTTTTCAGTGTGGAAATGCTTAGGAAAAGAGTGCTCTGTTCTCTCTCGTGTCAAGCGATTGTATAATCCGCTGCTTTCCCTCTCTTGGTTGTCCAGGTTCCGTTGTCATCTGAGTATGAGCTACTGAAGAATTACCCATCTCCATCCAGGCGAATTGTGGTACTGAACAAGGTGGACCTAGCAAACAGTTCTCGTACCAAGGTAGGGCTTCTGATTTTCCCGTGTTGGTTGATCAGGTTAATCTTTCAGACTTTTAAGATTGATTTGCCTTATTCCGGTTGCTAAGCTCAGCATGGACATTTGCTCTTGTATGGCTTGAGGCTTAGTATGTGTAAAGATGACTTTAATGTTTCTAATGTTTGACTAGATGATGTGTATTTTAAAGGTAAATTACCGCCATGACACTGCATGTCTAAACTTTCTTCTGAGTTTATATTTGCTGAACATCCGTATTTGCTCTTGTAAAGTTATAGATGTATGACCGTAATTGTAGATCAAAATGGTCAAAATTTCTTCTGAGTTTATGAGTCGCCTTCTCTTTTTATGTGATATTCTGTCTTAATACAAGGGAGTCAGATTGGCCTCATTTGAATTATTGTTGATAATTTAATAATATGTTATTGTTGAAAATTTAGTTTTGTCATTCTTTTTTATGCTAAGTGCTAGTGAATCTGGGGAGAGTTACATAGTGCGCTGCCGTGTTTCTGTGTGACACAGTATTTCCTCCATATATTCAACTTAAAAGCTGGCAGTATCTATTGTTTCCAAACTCTATCTTCTCACCCTGGTTACTCCCTTGTAACTTAGTGCTGTGTTTCATATATAGGAGTGGATGAGGTACGTTGAGCTGCAGAACTGTGAATCTTTTGCTGTGAATTCCCATAATAGGGAAAATATTAAGCAGGTAAAAACTATTGCCTGCTTTATTTCCTGGATTGACAGGAGCATTCTTCCATCAATTGAGTTTCAGAAATTTTACCTTCTAAATACGACTTAAAAGTCGGTGTAGCTTAGAACAAGTGGGACTTCGATAAAGACTTCCATCTGAGTGGCTGGGTACACAAGGACTGTGACAGCAGCCAGTCATAATTAATATATACTGATTGTAGTTGAAGATTTTTCTTTTTTATGAAGTTTTTTTTATGCATATATGTTTTTTCTCTTTATCAAACAGTAGTTGATGATGACTAACATCTTGCAGTTTTTTAATTTCTTACAAGCCAAAGTAAGAGAGTTGAAAAAGATGGATAATTCTAGCAGCACTACAGCAATTATGTTAGTTGGAATCCCTAACACTGGAAAGTCTGCCCTCGCCAATTCATTGCATAATATTGGCAGGATAAGTGCGGCAGGTACTAATCTTCTTATTGCATCTGATGCGAGATCTTTTTTCTTAACAAATTGCCCTTTGTATGTTTTACATGGACAGTGGAAGCAGAATAACTCTTCTGCTGTCCCTCTCTACCTCCATATCCTTTCTGCTGAGGGCCATTTCTTGATAAAAATGTGAATGCTTCCTAATATAATGCAAAACGAGTTTCTTCACAGAGAAAGGAAAGTTGAAGCATGCAGCAGTGAGCTCACAGCCATGTGAGACGAAAGATATTAGCAGTTTGAAGGTATGCAATTAATTTTTATTCGTTGAAGCTCCTTCTATGCTTTTTGTTGTTTCTTCAGATGCACACTCAGATATGCTATTGTTTCTAGAAACTGTGTGTAGAGGAGAGAGGAAGTTAAACAGATCTTTTGCTTCATATGCTAGGTTTCTTTCTAAATTATATGTAAGCATTAGATATTCATATGTATCGATTGCTTTTTATCTTCTTGGTATTGTTCATGGCAAGATCAAGAATAGAGCAGTTTGAATTGGTAACTGCTATCAGAGCATGGTTAAGGTTATGTCATCGGCCAGTTAAAATTCTATGTTTTCCTTCTCTCTTGTCATCATTATACCCTAATATTGGGGTATGGAATGGTAATTTTAAAAAAGAGCGCCATGGATCTTTCCTTTATGGTACCGTGAGAAATACTTGTTTCTCTATGCTTGCTGTGTTATGGTACTGATACTCATTTTTCTTCACTTGGAATGTTCTTATGTTGATGACGGCCATCTACCTATGGAACATGATTTCATCAGATTGCCAGCAATCCAAATGTTTATGTGTTGGACACTCCAGGAGTCTTGCCTCCAGCTATTTGTGACTTTGAGACCAGCTCCAAGCTAGCTTTGATTGGTATGGTTGTGATTATATCAACAGTCTCTTTTTCTTAGAGTATATTGTATTAATTAGCTCTAACAATGGTTTATTATTATTATTATTATTATTATTATTATTATTAACAACTTTTGTCGACTAATCTAAGTAGTTCGCCCATGTGATCTTGCATTGGGTGAGCTGAAATTGTTGAACTTTCAATTTAGATGATCTGAGCCCAGATTTTCACATTGCAACTACAGGTACAATTAGGGATTCCTTGGCTGGAGAGAAACAACTCGCGCAGTTCTTCCTATCAATACTTGACTCATGTAAAGAATATGAACAATGGGCAAAGCTGTCGACCGCTGGATCTGGCAGATTGAGTGTGGATTTCAGAGAAGAATATTCAGGTAGCTGTGAAACTGAAACAACAAAGAAACGGCAGTATCCCTCAGATCATACCCAGGTATTGTCACAGAAGGATTGCATGTGCTGGTCAGTTTAATTATTCGTATGGATGGTTTCCATCATTTTGGGTTTTGTCAGTGATTCTGAACTATTTGCTTAGATGGATATAAAATGGTAGCTGAAAACTGTGTACCTCTTTCCATTTGCACCTAACATAATGTTAACACGTTCAAACAACTTCATTCCTACTTTGATGAGATAGTGCTAGAATGGTGAATGTGAGCTAACTCGTATTGTTGCTAGTTACTTTCTTTTGAATCGGGAATAACCAGGAGAAATTTCAGATGTGTAGAAAATGCAACACAGACGTGGAAACTAGAATGGGAGCATGGTAGATTAGGCAATTATCAGAAGGAAAGTGTTCATTGAGGTGGATTTAGTGCATTCCTTTTAGTCTGAAGTGTTTCAATACTGGTGAGATCATGAGAGTATTATGACATATCAGTAGTCAGGCAACCACTGCTCTGTTTCTCTGCCAGTAACACTAAAAATCTTAAGCAGACAGTAATAGAAAGTGTTGTTTGTTGATTTTCTGAGTATAGGACGACATATCTCCTTTGTAATCGGAGTCAAGAAGGATCTCATCATTTTTCTTGTCTCTAGCCTTAGTTTTCCGCTTCTGTGGAAGCAACTGGAAATTAACCTAATAGGAATTGTAGAGCTTGTTCCTACGTAATGCAAGGAAGAGCTTGCATTTAAAGTGTCAAGTGCTCATTTTCGTTCCTTTCATTCGGGTCTCTAAGTTTTGATTTCTCGGAGAGGTGGAAACTAGAAAGATTGTAATGACAAAATTGGAGGCCTATCTTTCTTGCACATTCATGGAGAGTTTATTGGCAAGTCTATCAATAGCTTTCGCATGCGCCAAAACACGATGGCTCAGATAAGTTTAACCTCATTGAAGAGTTGCCCAGAGGGCTACCCTGCCAAAACTCGATGTTAGCATGTCGAGAACATGATGTCACGAGCAAAGGCTTCACATGCTTTGTTATTTGTCCCTGTATGACATGTATTCTTTTCCCTTTGAGGGTTTATGGTTGTTGTCAGCATGAATTATTGCTCTAAGACATCACCTGTCCTTCCATAACAGGATTTCATCGTGCAAGATGTCCGCCGTGTCCTTTATGAGAGCATTTCCTCCACGCGTGTCGACATGAGACGTAGGAAAGATGTGTTGAGGCTTATCGAGTTTCAACTGGCCGCTCTGCGAGAAGCTTTTAGGATCCCCTTGGAATTAGGCAAAGAAGACGCCTGCATCAGAGTTTCCAAGAAATTATTAAATTTGTACCGAACTGGGAGGCTTGGACATTTTACTTTGGACGACATCCCAAAAGACATTGATGTTCATGGTACTTCATAATCTTACCAAGTTCTTATTTTCATCTAGTTGGTGAGCTATACTTAAAAGTCTTTCTCCCCGCATTGCAAGTTTTATACGGTCTATTCTTCAACCTCTTCTCTGATAACAGGAAGATATGAGAATGCTTTTAAGAAAAGGAATGTTTCTAACTTATCCAATTTACGTTGATGTATTTAGAAAATTTGTTTCATGGAGATATCGATGGTACGAGAGGGAATAGCAAATAATAATCACCATTGCTATTCATTACATGAAAACGAAGAGTATGAAAACGAGATGTTTATGTCTTGCCTCTTTCAGCACCCGACGAAGCACGTGCAAACATCATGGAAATATTTCAAGATCAAACTCCACAATTTGCTTGCCGTGCTCCGTTGAATCCTCCTGACTTGATGCTCAGCCCCTCTTCGTCTGCCAACCAGGCTTCCTAGCCACTCCTGATTGAATTCATTGGAAGTAGCACGCCGTGCCGGAACGATTTCTTGGGAAGGTATCCACTTCTCATGGGTGGGGCGGGTTTGCTTTCGGTTGGGTACGTCCCGTGGCACCGGATTCGAGCTAAGCGAACAGCTTAGTTGGCTAGTAGCGCAAGCTGATGGTGTCATCTCTATATATCAACCAAAATCCTGTGTCTTTCGATCCCGTTGCAAAGTTAATCATCAGAAAGCCGCTAGAGAATTATTTAGGTGTTCTTGGAGCATGACATCCTGGTCGTGCACAAGTGTGATTGACAGTTGGAAAATTCGTGGTCTGGGAAGCACTAAAGATTTTTCGCAAACATCATGTTTTAAATGGTGCTAGGTAAGCTTGTCCTTGTTCACTTTTTTTTCCTTCGATTTCTCACTAATTGTTTCTTTCGATTAGTATTCAATATTTTCGATCCAAAGGCTGTTTATTTTAAAAAATTGTTTCACAATATATAATCCTTTAAAAAAGGGGGAAAAACCACCAAAAACCCCAAATTTTGCTCAAAGCGATAAATTTACCCCAAACTTTTTTTTGTGACATGAAAAATCCCAAACTTTGCTAACCGTGACACATTCACCCCAAACTTTATTTCGTGACATAAAAAACCCCGAACTTGTATCCGTGTGACATTTACCTTGAACTAAAGGGCATTTTCATCTTTTACTATTTTAAATTTTTTCTTTTTTTTTTCTTCTTTTTCTCTCTTCCCTCTATTGGCCATGGCGGAGGGAAGCCGGCGTCGGGCGAGGGTGGCCCTCGGTTGGGTCGGGTGAGGGCCTCCCTCGCCGGATCTAGCGAGGCGTGCCCTCGCTGTGCCCTCACCCGATGCCGACGAGGGCCCGGACGGGGGTGCCCTCGCCAAAGATCGCAAGGGGTGCCCTCGCCATATCTGGGGAGGGAGGCCCTCGCCCGACCTAGCCAAGGGTTGCCCTCGCCCGACGTTGGCAAGGGTGACTCTCACCCGACACCGGGCAAGGGCCGCCCTTGCTCGAGTTCGGCATGACCGACAAAGGGAAGAGAGAAGAAAAAAATAGAAAATAGAAAAAAAAAGACGAAAATGCCCTTGGTGGGGTAAATGTATCACGCTTAATAAAGTTTGAGGTTTTTCATGTCACAAAAAAAAAATTTGAGGTAAATTTGTCACTTTAGGCAAAGTTTGGAGTTTTTGATGAGCTTTTCCCTTTAAAAAAGAGGGAAATTGTCTCAGATTTGGCAAGGGAGGCCCTCGCTCGATGTTGACGAGGGTGGCCCTAGCCCGCCTGTGCAAGGGCGACCCTTGCCCGACGCCGCAAGGGCCGCCCTCGCCTGAGTCCAGCTTCCCTCCACCATGGATCACAATGCAAAACAATTCGAGCACCATACGCATTTTCTCTACAACGCTGACTATATAGATATACATAAATCATTCTAGGATATCATTTACTTATTTGAACTCTTTCATATGAAAGGCAGCATTTGGCCGCTCCTCCGATGCATACTACCTAGGATAGCTCTACGACACTAGAAACAAACCTAAATTCGAGTTACGTAACGCAACGGCCTAGCCAACGTTTAGGAAATCTACTTACTAACAACTGAGACTAGATGAGGGGCGGTTGGTGGTGGCTAGAGGATTGCATGGCAGCAATGGTGGCACAAGGATGGCAGCAACACGACGACCATACAGTAAGCGTGCAAACGACGGGCGGCAGGCGTGCAAACGATGAGCAATGAGCGAGCCAACGGGGAGGGAAAAGGAAGAGAGAGAGAGAGAGAGAGAGAGAGAGAGAGAGAGAGAGGAGAGAAAGAGAGAAAGAAAGAAAAACTTAAGGAAGAAGGAGAAGCAAGATTTCAAGAATTAATTTTTTAAGAAAATGAAAGTGCATGGACAGCAAAAATTTAAATTAAAGTGTCAATAATAGATGAAAGTCACTCGGAGTTGATTCTTTTGTCAAATCATCTAAACTCTAGAAAGTATGCTCAGGAAGAGAGGAGAAGAAGAAACAAAATAGAAAAAATAGAAAAAAAAATAATACGAAAATGCCCTTGATGGGGTAAATGTGTCACAGTCAATAAAGTTTGGGATAAATTTATCACTTTGGACAAAATTTAGAGATTTTGGTGGTCTTTTCCCTATAAAAAAAAGAGGGAAATTGTCTCGAGTCTTAAGTTCGCACATGTCTTTTTTCAATCCTTAAATTTACGACAAGAAAATTGCATGGAAGCTCATGATGCCACGTGATGGATATATTCATGTATTACTGAACAATGGGCAAATTAGAAATAAAAAATAATTTGCCATCTCATAAATCTCTCATGATTCTTTTTTTTTTCAATATTTTATATTTTTTCAATTCTTTTTGTTCTTCTTTTTATCTTTTTACTGTGGCCGTCAAGTTTTGGCGAGGCTCGGCATCATTGTCGGCCTTGCCCATATTTGACTAAATTGGCAAAATGTGAAATACAAAAAAAAAAAAAAAAAAAGAAACAAGAAGAAAAAGAAAAATGAAAGGAAAAAAATAATTTAAAAATTGCAAAAGAAGACTGTTCACGTTGGTAAATTCTAGCTAAAATTAGATGGATTGATTAAATTGAGGTTAATAACAGAATTGATATAAATACAATATTTTCTTTTTGTTAATATTTTCGTTAATTATCTAATGCATCAAATGAACTTTTGCGCGTTGGGCGAAATTCATATGTTTTTTTTTTCTTTTTCCTTGAGATAGAGGATCAATTGGTCTTAGTAAATGATTTAGAGGCAAAAAATGAATTACACAATATTCATTTATTTACAAGGGGTTCCAAACTAGACCAAAAAAAAAAAAAAAAGAAAAGTCTTATAATGAAACGGTGATACATCCGCTTCCGGCACTTTAAAACAGAGCGGAAGCCTAGAAACAAAGAAGCTGTACGAAAACAGAGTGCCCAGCAATGGAGTCGAGTGTGCAAAAATGGCGACCGCCCATTTCCTCCACTGCGTCCGTCGTCCATGCCCTGATCTCGTTCTCTGCCGCTCGACCCCATCCAACGAGGCCTCGCCACTCCGTCGTTCTCCAGGTGAGGTTCCCCAATTGGCTCGAATTAGGCGATTGCACTTAAGGCTTGAGACTAATTGACATTGCCGTTTGAACTGAAAAACCCTTATTCATGTCGCACATCCTGCATTTAGGATTTGCCTGATATTTGAGCAGTTTTCTATAGATATGATAAACCATTTTCTTCATTCCCCATTCATCAAAATAATTATACAAGTTTAAGCTTTGTGCAAGCATGTCACCTAAATGATTATTGAAATAATGTGTCAGCTGAAACTTGTAGAAGTTGCCATTTTTAGATGGAAATTAGAAGTCTAAAACACTTAGAGATTACTGTTCTGGTCTATGCCATGGCTTGCAGTTGCAGGAGGTCAACAACATTGACGCTGTCAGCATAGGATGCATCACCCCCTTGAGCTTACCTAGGGACAACTATAAGAGGACACGAATTGAGAATTTTGAGGTCGAGAGCTTCTTGTCCAAAAGTGTAGGACAGTAAAACTTCTTGAGGATAGGCAAAACTGACGACACTCCTTTCTTGTTTCCATATTTTAAATTTTCGAGCATGTTCTGCAGGCAAAAGCATATACTTAGTGCAGTTATTGAATAAAGATAAGGAGATGTTCAGTCTATTAAGATTTATGTAATCATATTATTTGTCCCTTTTCAGCAATAAATCAACCATTAGAATCCAATCGGTTCTCATCAGGAACATCGCTCAACAATGAGCCAATATAATGAGCATTGGATCTTAACAATGAGACTATGGACCGCTTTTCGACCCTATAAAAGCAGCAAGAATCAAAAATCCACAAAACACACACATATACACACACTCACTCACCCAGCACTTAACATGGAGAAATTGTCTAGCCTAATAGCATGTGCCTTGTTCTTGGCTCGGACATTTGAGCAATCCCAAAATAGAATTATTCGAATTTGAGCTCACTTTGGTAGGATTAATCTGTTTCAAGCCAACAAAACAAATAATAAATAAATAAATAAATATTCCCCCTCCCCCTCCCCCTGCCCCCAAAAAAATGGAACAGTTATACATCGGCTTTCGGCTAGTTTAAAACATCTGATATTTTGTTATACATCGGCTTTCGGCTTTCGGCTAGTTTAAAAATGGAACAGTTATACATCTGATATTTTGTTCATTAGCTAAGTGAAAGGACAACTCTACCAGCAACAACACTGAGAACCGGCTTTTTGACATGATAAGACTGTAAAAGAAGAGTTTCACGCAAGACTGACTGAGCGCCTTACTTCAAAATTTCCAGCTCAGATATGCTTCAGCAGAAGCATTCTCATTGCAACTTTGGTTTCTACAAAAACGACGTCGTTTTTGCACAATTTAAATGTTAATATAAAAATTAATTAAATTAAATTTAAAACCAAATATATAAAAGGGAAGGGAGGAGGAAGATGAATAGCAAGCGGCGGCTGAGGGTTGATCATGTCCTCACCTCCCGTGCATATCACGTGCCTAGTACATGCATTTTTTGTGCATCTTAAATTTTCATGTTTAGGAAATTTTATTTTAGATTCCTTATGTGACCAAGACTTTGATCGTTGATGTTTGAAGTTGATTTGGAAAATATTTTCCAAATTGTTCATTTTTCTTGAAACAAGTCAACTTAATTTAAAATATAGTGCATTAGATATCATGAACTGCCATGCAAACAATTTTCGAGCTTTGTATAAACTCCTTTTGAGGCTGGCTCAAATAGTTAAAATTTTCTCAGTTCTTTTCAAGTCAAGTTAATTAGCTTGTGCTCGAAATCTTCAACTTAATTAGCCCACAGAATACATTCAGTAGAGTTGGAAACATGCATGTAGTTCTTGAGATGAGTATAATGGACCTCTTCCTCAAAATGGAACTAAAGAAAAAGTCACACCAATAACTTAACTAGACTCCGGGACGACGCTCCAAGATTGAACGCCATGTCCGCGAGCTCCACCTACCTCCTCAGGCGCCCCCACCGGTGCCTCAGCTAGTGCCTCTGTTGGCGCCTCCACCGGCGCTACTACGAGAGACCGACTACCACATCTCCACATCCACCAGAAAATTAAGTTGCCAATGACTAGGACGACGGCTCCTATGATTGCGGCCAGTATTACCGCATTATGGCGCTTACCGTGGTCATGGTAAGGCGGGTAGTGTGTGGTCGTATGAATGTCTCCCATGAACCTGCAATTCAAACCAAGAAAAGGATTAGAAAAGATTGAAAAAATAATAAAAAAATTTGAAAAAATAAAATAATATTAAAAAATCCACCGACGCCGGTGAGTGTCCACATCAACGTTGGCCGGCCATAGGGGAGGGTCGGTTGCCGGACTAAGGCGGCCGACCCACCAGATGGTCTGGTTTTTTTCTTGGCTTTCTGCCCTTCCAGCTTTGGACTTATCGAAATGAGCTCGGACCATCGTCACTATCAATTCTTTTGGTCCTGACATTTTATCCCTTTGAAATCTCCCAAGAGGTAATTTTGGTAGCCAAAGGATCGTGTGCGGTTCTGAGCTGTTGAAGTAGTGCGCAAGTTAAGAAATTTATGCAGAGGAAGAGAGAGGTGTAGAAATGAAATCATCCCATTAAGGATGTATGTATTGGCACTATCCTGGCCGTCATTCTTTATAAGCTTTGCCATTTGAGTTCTTATGCAATTTGCTAGGACTTAAAGTTCTGATTTGGTTTTATTTAGAGTATTTTGACATTGGATGGTGGCAATATTCTTGCGTCCATTCCCGACTGCCAGGCAGTGTTGAGTCTCTTCCATAAATTGAATTTTGCCAACCCCACGAAGGGCGTTGTCCCTTTTCAGCTTGCTAAAAGTTTCTAAGAGGAAACTCAAAATTTAACCAGTACAACATTTTTTCGCTCAAACTATTGGTACTCGTGTAATTGATCATGTCCTCACCTCCCGTGCATATCACGTGCCTAGCACATGCATTTTTCATGCATCTTAGATTTTCATGTTTAGGCAATTTTATTTTAAATTCCTTATGTGGCCAAAACTTTGATCATTGATGTTTGAAGTTGATTTCAATAGTTGCATGTTAATCTAGATTGGTTCTTGCATGTTTTGATTAATTTTCTTAGAATCTTAGTCAATAGAAGTAGTTGATCAAAGTTTGAAACAGAGTTGAAGCCAAGAAATAGAGTGGGTATCTGAAAACAGAGTGGCCAGCGGTGGAGTTGAGCGAAGGAAATATGAAAAAAAATGGTGATGGCCATTTCCCTCCGCTGCCTCCATCTTCAAAGCCCTAGTCTCTCTCTCTCTATCTCTCTCCTGGTCGGGCCCTGTCCAAAGGGCTTCGGCGGCTAGAGTCGAGCTTGCCGACACCAGTTGCCGTCCTCACTCGCACTCGAACCAAGCCAATTCCACGAAACTTCTATTTCCGTAGGTTTGTTGACCTTGTGTGAGCCCGCCAGCATCAATCCCAACGAGACCTCCATCATTCGCCGCTGTCGTGATCACTTGCCGGCTTGAATTCAGAAGCGACATCCCAACTCGAGCCCATATTATATAAAGTGCTATCAACTTCGTGCAAAAATCTCTTCCTTTGCTTTATCTTGGTTACCCTTCATACATTGGCTAGTTCAGATGTAGTAGAAGAGTTTATATCCATAAGTGTTTATGGCTAAATTTAAATATTCGATTTGCAAATATTGTGTTTTGTCCAAATGAGGAAGATATTACAAGACATGCAAGTAGAAGTGCATGTCCCACCATATGCTGCGTATGACGGGAACCATATTGCATGATACTGTTGGTTTACCTTGTTACGACCCTGATTGGCATTCTGGGGATCGTCTACTGCTGGTGGACATGGAAAGACTGCCATCAACTAGTGGATCCGGCTGAGGTGCCAATGGAGGTGCCGGTTGTGGAGCACGTTATGGAGCTAAGCGAAGCACCGGCGGATGAGATGGTGAAAATGGAGCTATAGTCTAACCCCCATTGTTGTCTTCTTTAGATTCTAGTTAGATTAGTTTTAGTGGTTTACTTATACTCACCAGGATAGATTATGTCTTAAAATTATATTCATTAGGTAGCAAATGTCCTTTGTTGAAACATTGTGAGCATATTACTTTACAATATCAAATTTGTGTGAGATTACTGATGTGGTTATGCCCTTGTGTGTTAATGTGTTTACTAGGTTGGTATCTATGCAATTTGTTGGGACTTAAAGTTCTAAAATGGCTTTATTTGGAGTATTTTGACACTAGATGGTAGCAACATTCTTGTATCCATTCCCAACTGCCCAACAATAGTGCCTCTCTTCCCAAAATTGAATTTTGCCAGCCCACAAAGTGTGTTGTCCCTTCTCAACCTGCTAAAAGTTTCTAAGAGAAAACTCAAAATTTAACCAAGACAACATTTTTCATTCGAATTATTGGTACTCGTGTAATTGATCATGTCTTCACCTCCCGTGCATATCACATGCCTAGCACATGCATTTTTTGTGCATCTTAGATTTTCATGTTTAGGAAATTTAGTTTAAATTCCTTATGTAGCTAAGACTTTGATCGTTGACGTTTGAAGTTTATTTCAATAGTTGCATGTTAATGTAGACTAGTTCTTTCATGTTTTGACGAACGAATAGGATCGCCAGAAGAAGATCACCGAAAGGGTGAATGGTCTGTTTAAACTGATTGAAGAGTCGCCCGGAGGTCTACCCTGCCAAAACTCGACCTGTTGAGAACAAGATGTCATGAGCAAAGGCTTCTCACATGCTTTGCTATTTGTCCTCGTACGACATTTATTCTTTTATCTTCAAGGGTTTATGGCTGTCGTCAGCATTTATTTTTGCTCTAAGACATCACATGCCCTTCCATGATAGGATTTCATCAGGCAAGATGTCCGCCGCATCCTTTACGAGAGCATTTCCTCCATGCGTGTCGATGTGAGACCTAGGAAAGACGTGTTAAGGCTTATCGAGTTTCAACTGGCCGCTCTGCGAGAAGCTTTTAGGATCCCCTCGAAATTAGGTGAAGAAGACGCCTGCATCAGAGTTTCCGAGAAGTTATTAAATCTGTACCGAACAGGGAGGCTTGGGCATTTTACTTTGGACGACATCCCAAGATTCATTGATCTTCATGGTACTTTGTAAACTTACCAAGTTCTTATCTTCATCTAATTGGTGAACTATACTTAAAAAGTCTTTCTCCTCGCATCGCAAGTTTTATATGGTCTCCTTCAACCTCCTCTCTAACAACAGGAAGATATGAGAATTTATCTACATTCCATGCATGTTTCCATATAAGCAGATATCATAAAAAACAAGTCTGGTCAGAATTGTTCAACCTAAAACGGGGTTGCACATTAATTCATAGACAATAATTCGAGATTTTAAGGAAATTTGATTGCCAAGCTAAAATAGAGTTCAACGACTTTTGACACGGTTTATAAGATATACCAAAATCATGCTTAAAAGCACATTCTTCGCCTAGGGGGTGCTATATGCGGCTAAAAGTCATAAAAGGTTAGTCTTTGTTAAACTCGGCATTTCTTTTCAATTAAATACATGCTTAAAAGCACATGCCCTTCGTACATTGGCTAGTTCAGATGTGGTAGAAGAGTTTATATCCATAAGTGTTTATGGCTAAATTTAAATATTCGATTTGCAAATATTGTGTTTTGTCCAAATGAGGAAGATATTACAAGACGTGCAAGTAGAAGTGCATGTCCCGCCATATGCTGCGTATGACGGGAACCATATTGCATGATACTGTTGGTTTCCCTTGTTATGGCCCTAATTGGCATTCTGGGAATCGTCTATTGTTGGTGGACATGGAAAGTCTACCATCAACTAGTGGATCCGGCTGAGGTGCCAGTGGAGGTGCTGGTTGTGGAGCAAGCTGTGGTGCTTGCTAAGGCGCCAGCAGATGAGATGGTGAAAACGGAGCTGTACTCCGACCCCTCATTGTTGTCTTCTTTAGATTCTAGTTAGATTAGTTTTAGTGGTTTACTTATACTCACCAGGATAGATTATGTCTTAAAATTATATTCATTAGGTAGCAAATGTCCTTTGTTGAAACATTGTGAGCATATTACTTTACAATATCAAATTTGTGTGAGATTACTGATGTGGTTATGCCCTTGTGTGTTAATGTGTTTACTAGGTTGGTATCTATGCAATTTGTTGGGACTTAAAGTTCTAAAATGGCTTTATTTGGAGCATATTGACACTAGATGGTAGCAATATTCTTGTATCCATTCCCAACTGCCCAGCAATAGTGAATCTCTTCCCGAAATTGAATTTTGCCAGCCCACGAAGGGTGTTGTCCCTTCTCAGCTTGCTAAAAGTTTCTAAGAGAAAACTCAAAATTTAACCAATACAACATTTTTTCGTTCGAATTATTGGTACTCGTGTAATTGATCATGTCCTCACCTCCCGTGCATATCACATGCCTAGCATGTGCATTTTTGTGCATCTTAGATTTTCATGTTTAGGAAATTTTATTTCTAATTCCTTATGTGGCCAAGACTTTGATTGTTGATGTTTGAAGTTGATTTCAATAGTTGCATGTTAATCTAGACTAATTCTTGCATGTTTTGACAAACGAATAGGATCGCCAAAAGAAGATCGCCAAAAGGGTGAATGGTCTATTTAAACTTATTGAAGAGTCGCCCGAGGTCTACCCCCGCCCAAACTCGACGTTGGCCTCGTTGAAAACAAGATCTCACGAGCAAAGTCTTCTCACATGCTTTGCTATTTGTCCTCATACGACATATATTCTTTTTTCTTTAAGGGTTTATGGTTGTCGTCAGCATTTATTTTTGCTCTAAGACATCACATGACCTTCCATGATAGGATTTCATCGTGCAAGATGTCCGTCGCATCCTTTACAAGAGCATTTCCTCCACGCGTGTCGATGTGAGACGTAGGAAAGACGTGTTGAGGCTTATCGAGTTTCAACTGGCCGCTCTGCGAGAAGCTTTTAGGATCCCCTCAGAATTAGGCAAAGAAGATGCCTGTGTCATGGGCCGAGAGATTCCTTGGCCTCGGAACGACTCGTGCGGCGCCTAGCAAGCAGAATTCGCCAGGCCAGCCTTCCTTCTATAGCTATTCCAGCAAACAACACGGTGAATGCTTCTTCGTGCGAGATCCTACCATGCCCAGCGTCGCTCGGGCGTCTAGTCCATCGAGTGAGACGACAGATCTCTTTAGGCTCAACAACTAGTTTCGGCCTACCATAGCCTCATCAGGAGAGCGGCATCAGCTCCCGACCTGTTTGTGCACGGGAGGTCAACCCCGCCTTCAGAGCTCCTAAGTGATATAATCCTTCTATCCTAGAACTCCTAGCACCAACCGTCCTTTGTCAACTGAGCAGTGCCAAGGATCTAAGTTAGTTGGAAGTCTAACTAAGGCGGCAGCGGCATCGGCATCGGCAAAGAACGGCAAAGAGAGCGCCTATAGCGGCAATAGTGGCGGCATAGAAGAAGCCTTAGCTGACGAAAGCTGGATTAAAGCTATGTAAGAAGAGCTTAGACAATTCAGCATCAACGATTGTCGACTCGGCAGGGTGGTTGAGAAGCGGCAGTCTTAGTTACAGGGATGAACAAGGCTTCTCTTTTTCATGGACCGGATAAAGGAGATCATCAAATATAAAGGTTCCCAGGTAATTAATGTCATTCAACTGGATTTTTCTCAATTTCGGGTTGCTTTTTGTGCTGAATCCTCTTGACAGAATGTGATGGGAAGAGCTTAGTAATCCGGAAAGCAAACGATTCTTTTCACATGCCACTCCCACGGACCAGTTGTGTTCGTCCCCTCTACTTCCTCACTATTCACTTGATAACCCCAAGCACCACTCACAAGGTCACGACTACGGGAGGATTCACGGACCGTGACATTCTCCCCCACTCAAATTCGCAACGCCCTCGTTATGATCTGTTCTGTCGCTTCCTTGCGTACCTTAACCATTGATGCGCCACTTTTGCGATTTCACATCGAATGGTCACGCTTACCCAACAAAACAGGTTTTGCTCCATTGGCAGCCTCTTTTGATCTCAGCTATTCGGGCCCTTCTCGGTCACCTGCACTTTCTTTGGCAAGTGTGGCATTTTTCGCCAACCGCATCTTTTGGCAACACCATTTTTGCCTTCTAAGCATCTTGACCCCAGCCAACCAAATGGAGGTTCTTTCCTTGTTAAAAATGTGGCAATAGACCTCTTCTTCGAATTCACCGATCGATCCAGGAACGTTATCCCTATTTAGCAAGGGTTCGGTTCTTCTCCAACTCCCTATCGGCTAGGCGAGGAACCGACTTGTCCTAGCACCCATTGCCATCCTAGGAGCAAAGAGCTCAGCTTCGTTTGAGCATCTTCTACCCCGGCCATTCATTTTCTGCCCACTAGGACCGGTACCACTAGCACTCATCAGTTCGCCCCGCACTGGAGCGAGAAGTTCGATTCTCTGACTCACTCACTTACTAGAGGGATTCCTTCTCTGATACCACTTGTCACAAGTCGAGAGATTCCTTGGCCTCGAAACGACTCGTGCGGCGCCTGGCGAGCGAAATTCGCCAAGCCAGCCTTCCTTCTATAGCTATTCCAGCGAACAACACGGTGACTGCTTCTTCGTGCGAGATCCTACCATGCCCAACGTCGCTCCGGTGTCTAGTCCATCGAGTGAGACGGTAGATCTCTTTAGGCTCAACAACTAGTTTCGGCTTGCCATGGCCTCGTCAGGATAGCGGCATCAACTCCCGACCAATTTGTGCACGGGAGGCCAACCCCACCTTCAGAGCTCCTAAGTGATATAATCCTTCTATCCTAGAACTCCTAGAACCAACCATCCTTTGTCAACTAAGCAGCGCCAAGGATCTGAGTTAGTTGGAAGTCTAACTGAGGCGGCAGCGGCATCAGCATCGGCAGCGACGGTAGCAGTAGCAGCGGCAGTAGTGGCGGCATAGAAGAAGCCTTAGCTAATGAAAGCTGGATTGAAGCTATGTAAGAAGAGCTTAGACAATTCAGCATCAACGATTGTCGACTTAGCGGGGTGGTTGAGAAGCAACAATCTCTGTTACAGCGATGGACAAGGCTTCTCTTTTTCATGGACCGGATAAAGGAGATCATCAAATATAAAGGTTCTCAGGTAATTAATGTCGATCAACTAGATTTTTCTCAATTTCGGGTTGCTTTTTGTGCTGAATCCTCTTGACAAAATGTGATGGGAAGAGCTTAGTAATCCAGTAAAGCAAATGATTCTTTTCACATGCCACTCCCACGGACCAGTTGTGTTCGTCCCCTCTACTTCCTCACTATTCACTTGATAACCCCAAGCACCACTCACAAGGTCACGACTACGGGAGGATTCACGGACCGTGACATTCTCCCCCACTCAAATTCGCAACGCCCTCGTTATGATCTGTTCTGTCGCTTCCTTGCGTACCTTAACCATTGATGCGCCACTTTTGCGATTTCACATCGAATGGTCACGCTCGCCCAACAAAACAGGTTTTGCTCCATTGGTAGCCTCTTTTGATCTCAGCTGTTCGGGCCCATCTCGGTCACCTGCACTTTCTTTGGCAAGTGTGACATTTTTCGCCAACCGCATCTTTTGGCAACACCGTTTTTGCCTACTAAGCATCTTGACCCCAGCCAACCAAATGGAGGTTCTTTCCTTGTTGAAAACATGGTAGTAGACCTCTTCTTCGAATTCACCGATCGATCCGGAATGTTATCCTTATTTGGCAAGGGTTCGGTTCTTCTCCAACTCCCTATTGGCTCAGCGAGGAACCGACTCGTCCTAGCACCCATTGCCATCCTAGGAGCAGATAACTCGGCTTCGTTTGAGCATCTTTTACTCCGGCCATTCACTTTCCACCCACTAGGACTGGTGCCACTAGTACTCATCAGTTCGACCCGCACTAGAGCAAGAAGTTCGATTCTCCGACTCACTCACTTACTGGAGGGATTCCTGCTCTGATACAACTTGTCACGGGCCGAGAGATTCCTTGGCCTCGGAACAACCCGTGCGGCGCCTAGCGAGCAAAATTCGCCAGGCCTGCCTTCCTTCTATAGCTATTCCAGTGAACAACATGGTGAATGCTTCTTCGTACGAGATCCTACCATGCCCAGCGTCACTCGGGCGTCTAGTCCATCGAGTGAGACGGCAGATCTCTTTAGGCTCAACAACTGATTTCGGCCTACCATGGCCTCGTCAAGAGAGCGGCATAAGCTCCCGACCAGTTTGCGCACGGGAGGCCAACCCCGCCTTCAGAGCTCCTAAGTGATATAATCCTTCTATCCTAGAACTCCTAGCACCAACCGTCCTTTGTCAACTGAGCAGCGCCAAGGATCTGAGTTAGTTGGAAGTCTAACTGAGGCTGCAGCGGCATCAGCATTGCGCCGACGGCAGCCAGCGGCGACGCGGTAGTGGCGGCATAGAAGAAGCCTTAGCTGACGAAAGCTGGATTGAAGCTATGTAAGAAGAGCTTAGACAATTCAACATCAACGATTGTTGACTTGGCGGGGTGGTTGAGAAGCGACAGTCTCAGTTACAGCGATGGACAAGGCTTCTTCTCTTTTTCATGGACTGGATAAAGGATATCATCAAATATAAAGGTTCCTAGGTAATTAGTGTCATTCAACTAGATTTTTCTCAATTTCGGGTTGCTTTTTGTGCTGAATCCTCTTAACAGAATATGATGGGAAGAGCTTAGTAATCCAGTAAAGCAAACGATTCTTTTCACATGCCACTCCCACGGACCAGTTGTGTTCGTCCCCTCTACTTCCTCACTCTTCACTTGATAACCCCAAGCACCACTCACAAGGTCACGAGTACAGGAGGATTCACGGACCGTGACATTCTCCCCCACTCAAATTCGCAATGCCCTCATTGTGATCTGTTCTTTCGCTTCCTTGCGTACCTTAACCATTGATGCGCCACTTTTGCGATTTCACATCGAATGGTCACGCTCGCCCAACAAAACAGGTTTTGCTTCATTGGTAGCCTCTTTTGATCTCAACTGTTCGGGCCCTTCTCGGTCACCTGCACTTTCTTTGGCAAGTGTGGCATTTATCGCCAACCGCATCTTTTGGCAACACCATTTTTGCCTACTAAGCATCTTGACCCCAGCCAACCAAATGGAGGTTCTTTCCTTGTTGAAAACGTGGCAGTAGACCTCTTCTTCGAATTCACCGATCGATCCAGGAACGTTATCCCTATTCAGCAAGGGTTCGGTTCTTCTCCAATTCCCTATCGGCTCGGCGAGGAACCGACTCGTCCTAGCACCCATTGCCATCCTAGGAGCAGATAACTCGGCTTCGTTTGAGCATCTTTTACCCCGGCCATTCACTTTCCACCCACTAGGACCGGTGCCACTAGTACTCATCAGTTCGACCCGCACTAGAGCAAGAAGTTCGATTCTCCGACTCACTCACTTACTGGAGGGATTCCTACTCTGATACAACTTGTCACGGGCCGAAAGATTCCTTGGTCTCGGAACAACCCGTGCGGCGCCTAGCGAGCAAAATTCGCCAGCCTACCTTCCTTCTATAGCTATTCCAGCAAACAACACGGTGAATGCTTCTTCGTACGAGATCCTACCATGCCCGGCGTCACTCGGGCGTCTAGTCCATCGAGTGAGACGGCGGATCTCTTTAGGCTCAACAACTGGTTTCGGCCTGCCATGGCCTCGTCAAGAGAGCGGCATAAGCTCCCGACCAGTTTGCGCACGAGAGGCCAACCCCGCCTTCAGAGCTCCTAAGTGATATAATCCTTCTATCCTAGAACTCCTAGCACCAACCATCCTAACACCACTCCCATAGACCAGTTGTGTTCGTGCCCTCTACTTCCTCACTCTTCACTCGATAACCCCAAGCACCACTCACAAGGTCACGAGTACAGGAGGATTCATGGACTGTGACACCTGCATCAGAGTTTCCGAGAAGTTATTAAATATGTACCGAACCGGGAGGCTCGGGCATTTTACTTTGGACGACATCCCAAGATTCATTGATCTTCATGGTACTTCGTAAACTTACCAAGTTCTTATCTTCATCTAATTGGTGAACTATACTTAAAATCTTTCGCCCCGCATCGCAAGTTTTATATGGTCTTCTTCAACCTCCTCTCTAACAACAGGAAGATATGAGAATGCTTTTATAAAAAAGGAATGTTTCCAACTCATCCAATTTACATTGATCTGTGTAGAAAAATTGTTTCATGTAGATATCAACAGTACAAAAGGGTACAGCAAATGGTAGTTCCGCCTAGGTCTGCGAGGATAGAATATTGCCCATGTTTAGATTGAATCCATTGGTACTTCCGACCTAGATTAACAAGGCTAGGAACGGTCCATTGTCGGATTGGGTTGAAAGGGATTATCTAAATGTGTTAGAGGAAAATAATGCTAAATCTAAATGATGAATAATGTAACTAGAAAAATATAATATCTCTGCGCAAACTTTGTGCAGGTGTTGTGTACGTGTCGTGCAGGAAAGATCATTGAGCGAAAAGCTAAGCTCACACAAGGTAATGGCAAAAGAAATTATGTGTGGAAAGATATATACCATACAAACTTCTACTCTTGTAATACTAAATTATTAGAAAATACTTAAAATTTTAAAAATATTCGAATCCTACCATCAATATTTGAAGCACTTATAAATTTAGTTTTAAGTGTTTACTATCCAATAGTTGCAACAACATCCCTTATGTAGTCAACATGTTGGTGACTAACCTAATTTTACATATCTTTTTCTAGTAAACATAAAGTAAGACAACTAACTTTACTAAACTTACACAAAATATAACATAACTAGACATGGGGGAATAAGGTTAATGGTTGGTTGATGAGCTCGTAATCTGAGTTTTGGACTCCGGGCATTACACCCGATTACGTATTTGAATTAATTGATGAAACTCGGAGAAATATACAATTCTTATCTCATATCTAAATTTTTCCCTGGTATTGCGACCTAATCTCGCTGCGGATTCCTCTCATGAGGGAAAGAAGGGGAAAGGTCGGGTTTAGCGATACTTGACTACGACAGTTCTTTCACGGTTCTCAACCACAGGGGATGTCATCATCTCACCCCCCAAACGAAGCTCTTGTGAGTTCACTTAATCGTGATCCTGAGCGCTCCCAAGCTCATATCCCATGTGACGGCGGAGTGTTGTGACCCTACCTCGACGCCACGGTGTGAGCCAATCGACAATTTTAAGGTCAAAAAGGAATCCAGATGTAAAGGTGAGTTTAAGGGTACTTTTACAACAATGACAACCCTCTCGAGATATACATCCACCAAATATTGCATCACTTGTTCTTTATCGACTTTACCATCTCGAATATCCTAAATCACAATTGTGAACCTTTTCTTAAGGTCCATACCCCTCGCGATGAATTCATTTATACGGTCTAGTTATTTAAGACAATCCAAAAATAAGATGAGAGTCGCCACTAGTCTCATTTTTGGGGGGTCGCTAGAAAATCCAATCGAGGGTCAAGAGTATTTCCTCAATTCCTGTGCAACTAGATATCTAGATTCGAAGACTTGAATTACGTCAATATTTCTATTAGCACCCTTTCGGTGCCTAACAATATGTTGTGTTTACCGAAGGTGTCAATACATTTCTTTCTTAATTTTTTAGGATCTTTTATCCTAAACTAGGAGATCATGCGTGGTTGTTCATTTCTTCTTGAATTGAAATTGTGAAACAATAAGTAAACAATTAAGGAAAACAGTAAATCTATCATATAATCCTAAGAAAGGTAAAAGAGAAACGAAACCTAAAACATAAGAAAGAAAAGAACCGAAAAACCGAACCAAGCCGAACTGGAATTTCGGTTCGGTTCAGTTTTGTTTCATTTCGGTTCGGTTTAATAATTTCCTTATCGGTTCAATTCGGTTCAATTTTCAAAAAAAACCAAATCGAACCGAACTATTTACACCCCTAAGGACCATTACTGCAATGGTCCTTGTTTTTCTCTTTACTGTGAGTCCCCTATTTTAAGCGATGCCAGGCCGATGCACGCGGCCATTCGGCTCGTGTGAGCTTCAGCCCATGTTGCCCTTGTTTTTGTTGTATTTTTACACGCCATGTGGCAAGGCTCGGCATGGAGTGAGCTTCGGCCCATGTTGCCTCGCACACTCCAACTGCTTGCATAAGTGCCTAACTGAGATTCGCATGATAGTCCTTTGTTCTTCATCCGTTCTGGGGCTACACTTAATCATAAGAAATTCTAACAAAATAGAACTAAATAGAGTATGATATAAAATCTAGGGATTTTACTATATCCTATCTATCATTTGGTGAATCGCTATAATAAAGTTAGATATATTTACATTATATCTAAAATATAAATGAACCTAAAAATTTATAAACAAATATGATAAAAATCTCTCGCAACATTATTGCCTAATTTATTTTTATTTGCTTATTTTATTTTTTTCTTCTTTTTTATTATTTCTTTTTATATTTTCCCCTTCCATCATTCGATAATAAAATTTATTAAATAATAAACTATAACAATTTACCTAAAATACAAAAATACCTAAAATATGTGATATATATATATATATATTATAAGTTAGATTTAAAGTCGAAAATATAAAAAAAAAAGATTAAATTTAAAATTTTATTTTTATTTTTGTTATCTTGAATTTCTTATATTAGAATTCATATATTATTTATATTGAAATATAATTTCAATTTAGTTAATTTAATAAGTTTGTTGTTTGAGAATGATAATTTTCATATTATGGATATTAAAATTCTTATAAATCTTTATCTAATTTCCTTTTGATGGGATAATTTTATCCGATCTATATCCCTCTTATATCGATTTTATTCTGTCCCGAGCCGCATCAAACTCGAATTTTATCTTGACCGCTAGGGTGTTTAACATTTGCTAAATGCCTTTGGTAGCTATTTTCATATGTCCTTGTTTCGTCATTTTCGGTGTGTCGTTGTGCTGTTGGTGACCGATTCTTGACTCGATTCGTCTAATAAGATTTGGGCTTGAATTTTTTTGTTGTTGTGGGCTTAATATGGGTGTAATGGTCCAGTGCCGCTACATTTAAGTGGGTTTAGAAATGTTGGGCTCTCTTCTCAATGAGGGTGGGCTGGGACTTAGCTGTGGTTTATTTCTAGACTTGGGTTTGGTAGTTCTAGCTTAAGTGGGCCTGGACTTGGTCCTGCTGTGGCCTAATTGGGCTCGATTCCTGTTGAGCCCAGTCCTAGTTCTGCCCATCATCGGACTGGGCTCAAAGGCCCAGCCTGAGTCCCTTTTTTTGGGATTAAAAAATTAATTTTTAAAAAAATTAGGAAACTGTTTTGTAATTAGATTTTGAGTAGTTTTTCTAGATCTTAGTGTCAATTCTAGTTTAAAATAAATTTTAAATTAGTTCAAATGGATTAGTTATTTTATACATGTTCTTAAAAGAAATGTGAAAATTTTTTGTCAAAACGTGAACTCAAAAATTGAAAAGGCTATAAGGGTTCAATAATAGGGTTTTGATCTTTCTTAGGTCGCTATTGCGCATTTCCATTTCGATTATCATTTGATTGCACACTTTCAATACATTGATTATCGTCTCCCTTAACTTGGTTAGGAATGGAAGCTTAAGACTCTTGATTAGCAAAAAAAGATGCTCGAATATGTCGGTTGGTAATTGAACAAGATCACATACCAAAAATGCACTATTTGATTAATTAACATAACAAGTCCATAACCCTAGATTCTCTATTTGCAAGTAAGTTATACTCTCAAAGCCGATCACAATAGGCCAATGGTGACTCCTCATTTAAAAATTATGATAGTGTCGATTCTTTGCTGCCGCGATTGAACTTGTCTACATCTGCTATCGCAAAGCTGTAACTCTCAGTATTGCGGATATTTTTGCTAGCATGGATTAGGTGGTGTGACAAGGACCGAGCTGCATGATGTCAAATAGTTATCAAGATAAGTACTTGTGGGTTATGGAAAGGCCGTCACTCCAGAGAACTTTAGAAACAATCACCTCGTGTATGATCTTGGTGGAATTAGCCTGCTTAGGAACTAAAATCATGGCAAGCATTCCAGTATCTTCTTCTTCTTTTTTGGGAGCGAATCATCGTTTTATACATTTCTCGAAGCAGAAACATAGTAATCTCATTGAGGGAAAGGTTCTTCCTGTACAGATGGTTTCTGACTTAAAAAATTCCACCTTGCCTCTAAGAAGAGATTCTGCAGACTGCATGCTTCGCAGCGACATGCTTCTGCACGAGTTCGTAATAGCTTATCAATGAATCCTGTCGAATTTCTTTCTTACCCATCTATTGGCCGATAAAAGTACCGCTTCGTCTTGGTAACGATAATCATCTAAGATGCATGCCATGACATTTTCAACTAGCTTGACCACCGTTTGAGATGAATGTGTTCGTAGAGGGCCACTGAGCCTTTTGCGGGTTGCTCATCCAGTGTTGAACTAGACAAAGCTGGGGGGGAATTTTCACCATTTCTTTTGAAAATGAAACAGGCTTTGAATATATATTTGTGTTTGTTTCATGTGGTTGGTCAATTAGAATTCTGATAAATCTGAAATTTCATTTAAATAGTTATATGCAAAATAAATACTATCTTAGTTCTCGAAAAATTGATTGATTTGCAACGGATAGCTCTCTAGTTGGAGTGACTCCTGTACGTATAATTTTATCTAAACATATCTTGAAGTGTGATGCATATCATACATTGAAATTGGCACTATCAGTATATTACACTTTCGCATTGTTGACATCTAAATTATGTCCTTTTATTTAGAAATTAATCGCATAGAAAATTAGGAATTAGTGTAAAAAAAAAAAAAGAAGTAAAAAGTAAAGTAAATAATTTTCATTGACATGTATCATGTTTTCATTAAATTGCATTGCATATAGACATTAGGAACATTTGCATTATTAGTATTAAAAAATTAAAACAAAAATTAAATATTAAAAAAAAAAAAAGGAGCAGCGGGCGGGGCTAGGGCCAGCCTTAGCCCAGCCCCTCCTTCATTTCCCTTTTCTTTTTTCCCCACCTGGGCCGGCCCAACTCACTTCTTCTTTTTCTTTTTCCCCGGCCCGGCCCTCTCTTCTTCTCTTCTCTTTCTCCGCCGTTGGCCGCTGGCTCCGCGACAAACAGGAAGAAAAGGACAGAAGGACAGAGGCGAGGACGGACGGACGGACAGACGGACGGACGCGAGGCTGCGCGCGACGCTCGACCAATATTGTCGTGCGATACACGTCTGTGATAAGGCAGCTGTCTTCGCTAAAAAACAAGGGGGAAGAGCTGAAAAGGAGGGGGGCAGCGTTCGAAAAAAAGGGAGGGTTTTTTCTCTTCCTTGGCTGGTTTTTCTCCTCTTCAGAGAGCTGGAGGTCGAAGCTGGGAGCGAGAGGCCGAGAGGGTGAGAGTTCCGAGCGACTTCGGCGAGAGTCCAAGGGAGAGAGCTTTAGTGGGTGTGAGAGAGTTAGCAAGGGGAGAGGGAGCTCGAGAAGGTGGCTGGCCGTGTTGTGGGAGGTCCGTCCACTAGCCCCCATCCGCTGCGGCCTTTCCCTGAACCAGGCAGGTCTTCCCCCCGAGCGTAGGTGCCTCGTTTGTTTTGGGGGCGTCGTACCGGAGCAACGCTCAAGAAATTTAAGGTTGTCCGCCCCTATTCTATCTTCTTTTTTTTTCAAATTAACCCTTGTACTTTTATCAATTTGGTCCGATGATTTCTCTAACGAAAACAAAATGAAATTCTTTTTGTACATTCATATGTAATTCTTCGATTCTTTGCGTCCTGCCTTTTATTAAAAACATTCGATTTCTCCAACGATAACAAAACGAAGTTCTTTTTGTACATTCATCTGTAATTCTTCGATTCTTCGCGTCCTGCCTCCTCTTAAAAACTTTGGAAATGTATGTCCGCACGATGCACGGCTCTGAAGGAAGCGGATCTCCAAATTTCTGCTAGCGTTCCAATCGACAGACCTCATTGATGGTAGCTCTGGCGTTAGCATCTCCATTCAGCAATTTTCGGCAATTTTGCGGTGCTTCACATGATTAGAAATTAAAGAGCACGATCTTGAGGTGGATTTATCCCAGGTGAATCCAAGCTTTCACATCTTGGTTCGGATTAGTTCGGTTCTAGCCCATGATTTCATCCAACTCTTTCGAACACCTTACCACTCGAACGAGGAGTAATTTCGCGCACAACATATGAAACGTGATTTGTCCCAACGAATATGAAAGAGTCGACTAATACAGCAAACTGCAACAGACGCAACATCACTGTCACAAACTTCTCGTTTACGCGAAAATTGACAACAGTTACCAGGACTGAAACATTCATTAAATTGTAATGAAGATCGTCCTGCAAAATAATTGGAGGATCGATGAAATGAAGGCCGAGAAGCCAAAACAGATGATATGCAGCCGGCAGAGATTCAGCTCAACACACAGCAAATCGAACGTGATGGGACATAGCTAATCTCTTCGTACCCGATTTCTCAGCACGATATAGCATTAAGTTGCCCTAAGTAGAAACTTGGCTACTCGACTCTCTACTATCATCACACACCTCGTTCTCGGTGAAACTATACCCAGGAGAGAAGGAAAATCGAGTCGACAAAGTGAAAACAAACCCTAGAGCATCTTTCCAGAGGAATCTCGGTCTCCTGATTCCCCTTGCTGTATAGCATGAGTTGGAGCAGAGGAACGACTCTACACATCGGGATTAATTAACCGCGCCAGGCGTTCGCTTCTTCGCCTCAAAGGAAGCGCCATCATTGAGCATGTCCCGTGCATCGGTTTCCATCCCGAGCTTCGAGAGGGCAAGAGCCTGCATGTAGAAGCCGGTGGGCCACTAGGACAAGCACACCTGAGCCTACATCACGTCTCTC
This sequence comes from Eucalyptus tenuipes, assembly GCA_014182365.1. Lineage (NCBI taxonomy): Eukaryota > Viridiplantae > Streptophyta > Magnoliopsida > Myrtales > Myrtaceae > Eucalyptus > Eucalyptus tenuipes. Next base: position 10,675,610 of record CM024541.1, on the reverse strand, counting down.
AGAGCAAGCTCTGCTTGGCCAATCATCAAATACGAGAGCGCCCACCTCACAAAAACGGTACCAGAAGGGACCGACATCATCGATACCAACTGTGTTTCGATCAAAGTGAACTAGTGTTAGTATTGGAGTTAGTATTGGAGGGCGACAAAATAACGAGAGAAATTCGGCGAGTCAACGGTTCGACATGAGAACATTTTGTCGGGAACTATTTGCAACCGGCAAAGATGAAAATTCTAAATGCAAGCACCTTTAAACAAACTAGGACCAAGAATTATCAACTAGAGCTTATTGAATGAAATCACAGTGCAGTTGATATTACGCTCACATCGAAGTTGCTATGTTTAGAGTAGTACCTTTGAGTAATAATCGAAGTTGCTTCTCCTTCTTCCTTAAGTTTTTCTTTCTTTCTCTCTTTCTCTCCCCTCCTCTTATCTCCTCTCTCTCTCTCTCTGTCTCTTCCTTTTCCCTCCCCCTTGGCTCGCCCGTTGCTAGTTGTTTACATGCCTGCCGCCCGTCGTTCGCACGCTCGCCGCCCGCGGTTTGCAAGCATTAGTTCAGGGTTTTTTATGTTATAAAAAATAGTTTGGACTGCTAAAACTAATCTAACTAGAATCTGAAGAAGACGACATTAAAAATAGTTTGGACCGCTAAAAATAGTCCGCACGCTCGCCGCCAGCTATTCTGCTTCTTCGCCTCAAAGGAAGCGCCATCATTGAGCATGTCCCGTGCGTCGATTTCCATCCCGAGCTTTGAGAGGGCAAGAGCCTCGCATGTAGAAGGCGGTGGGCCACTCGGGCAAGCACACCCGAGCCTGCATCGTGTCTCTCGAGCAAGCTCGCTTGGCCAATCATCAAATACGAGAGCACCCGCCTCACAAAAACGGTACCAGAAGGGACCGACATCATCGATACCAACTATGTTTCGATCAAAGTGAACTAGTGTTAGTATTGGAGGGCGACAAAATAACAGAGAAATTCAGTAGTCAGCAGTTCCTGACATGAGAACATTTTGTCGGGAACTATTTGCAGGCGGCGAAGATGAAAATTCTGAATGCAAACACCTTCAAACAAACTAGGACCAAGAACTATCAACTAGAGCTTATTGAATGAAATCATAGTGCAATTGATATTGCGCTCACATCAAAGTTGCTATGTTTAGAGTAGTACCTTTGAGTAATAATCGAAGTTGCTTCTCCTTCTTCCTTAAGTTTTTCTTTCTTTCTCTCTTTCTCTCCCCTCCTCTTATCTCCTCTCTCTCTCTGTCTCTTCCTTTTCCCTCCCCCTTGGCTCGCCCGTTGCTAGTTGTTTACATGCCCGCCGCCCGTCGTTCGCACGCTCGCGCCCGCGGTTTGCACGCATTAGTTCAAGGTTTTTAATGTTATAAAAAATAGTTTGGACTGCTAAAACTAATCTAACTAGAATCTGAAGAAGACAATATTAAAAATAGTTTAGACTGCTAAAAATGGTTCGCACGCTCGCCACCGCTTGTTCGCTTCTTCGCCTCAAAGGAAGCGCCATCATTGAGCATGTCCTGTGCATCGGTTTCCATCCCGAGCTTCGAGAGGGCAAGAGCCTGCATGTAGAAGCCGGTGGGCCACTTGAGCAAGCACACCTGAGCCTGCATCGCGTCTCTTAGAGCAAGCTCTACTTGGCCAATCATCAAATACGAGAGCGCCCGCCTCACAAAAACGGTACTAGAAGGAACCGACATCATCGATACCAACGTGTTTCGATCAAAGTGAACTAGTGTTAGTATTGGAGGGCGACAAAATAACAGAGAAATTCAGCAAATCGGCGGTTCCTAACATGAGAACATTTTGTCGAGAACTATTTGCAATCGGCAAAGATGAAAATTCTTAATGCAAGCACCTTCAAACAAACTAGGACCAAGAATTATCAACTAGAGCTTATTGAATAAAATCATAGTGCAGTTAATATTACGCTCACATCGAAGTTGCTATGTTTAGAGTAGTACCTTTGAGTAATAATCGAAGTTGCTTCTCCTTCTTCCTTAAGTTTTTCTTTATTTCTCTCTTTCTCTCCCCTCCTCTTATCTCCTCTCTCTCTCTCTCTCTCTCTCTCTCTCTCTCTCTCTTTTGTCTCGTCCTTTTCCCTCCCCCTTGGCTCGCCCATTGCTAGTTGTTTACAAGCCTGCCGCCCGTCATTCGCACGCTCGCCGCCCGCGGTTTGCACATATTAGTTCAGGGTTTTTAATGTTATAAAAAATAGTTTGGACTGCTAAAACTAATCTAACTAGAATCTGAAGAAGACGACAATGTGGGGTTGGACTGCCCAGTCCCTGTCGTCACCATCTCATCTGCTGGCGCCTCAACCAGCTCCACAGCGTGCTCCACAACCGGCACCTCCACCAGTGCCTCATCTGGATCCACTGGCAGATGACAAAGTCTCCCTGTCCACCAACAGTAGATGAACCCTAGAGCGGCAATCAGGGCTGCACCCACGAAAACCGACAGTATCAGTGCCATGTAGTTCCCGCCATGCGCAGCATATGGCAGACATGCACTTCTACTTGTACGTCTTGCAATATCTTCCTCATCTGGACGGAAGACAATATCCGCAAACCGAACATTCAAATTTAGGCTTACATTTATGGATATAAACTCATCTATCACATCTGAACTAGCCAATATACAAAGGGCAGCCAAGATAAAGCGAAGGAAGTGATTTTTGCACAAATTTGGTAATCTGGGTTCGAGCTGCGGAGCATCTATCCGAAACCACTTTTATTCTTGCATGGCCAGAAAATTCTTCACATTGATTTTGGAATAACCTATCATATGCGCTGTCCATACATGTCATTCCCTCTTCAAAGTTAAGATCCTATCCTATCTTGTCAGGATCTCCTGCATTTGCGAAGATTGGGTTCTTCGCGATAGCCAAGATCAAGGCACATGCTATGAGGCTAGACAACTTCTCCATGTCAAGTGGTGGGGGAGTGAGTGTGTGTGTGTGTGCGTGCGTGTGTGTTTTGTGGACTTTTGGTTCTTGCTGCTTTTATAGGGTTGAAAAGCGGTCCATAGTCTCATTGTTAAGATCCAATGCTCATTATATTGGCTCATTGTTGAGCGATGTTCCTGATGAGAGCTGATTGGATTCTAATGGTTGATTTATTGCTGAAGGGCAAATAATATGATTAGGTAAATCTTAATAGACTCAACATCTCCTCATCTTTATTCAATAACTGCACTAAGTATATGCTTCTGCTTGTAGAAATGTTTATTTATTTTTATTTTTTTGTTGGCTTGAAACAGATTAATCCTACCAAAGTGAGCTCAAATTCGAATAATTCTATTTTTGGGATTGCTCACCAGAATAATTCAATCCACTTCGATTTTTTTGTTTCTAATTTCTTGATAGTCAATGGTCTCATAATTCATTTTTTGCCTGTAAACCATTTACTAAGACCAATTGATCCTCTCTCTCAAGGAAAAAAAAAACAAAACATATGAATTTCGCCCAACGCGCAAAAGTTCATTTGATGCATTAGATAATTAACGAAAAAATTAACAAAAAGAATATATCCATCACGTGGCATCATGAGCTTCCATGCAATTTTCTTGTCATAGATTTAAGGATTGAAAAAGACATGTGCGAACCTAAGACTGAGACAATTTCCCTATTTTTTTAAGGGGAAAGATCATCAAAATCCCCAAACTTTACTCAAAGTGACAAATTTACCCCAAACTTTTTTTGTGATATGAAAATCTCCAAACTTTATTGACCGTGACACATTTACCCCACCAATGGTATTTTCGTCTTATTTTTTCTTATTTTTTCTTTTTTCTTTTTTTCTTTTTTTCTTTTTTTTTGCCTTCTTCTTCTCTCTTCCTTGAGAATATAAACTCTGACAGAAGAATCAACTCCGAGTGACTTTCATCTATTAATTCATACTTTAATTTAAACTTTTGTTGTTCATGCACTTTCATCTTCATAAAAAATTAATTCTTGAAATCTTGCTTCTCCTTCTTCCTTAAGTTTTTCTTTTTTTCTCTCTTTCTCTCCCCTCCTCTTATCTCCTATCTCTCTCTCTCTCTTTGTCTCTTCCTTTTCCCTCCCCCTTGGCTCGCTCGTTGCTAGTTGTTTGCACGCCTGCCGCCCGTCATTCGCACGCTCGCCACCCACGGTTTGCAAGCATTAGTTTAGGGTTTTTAATGTTATAAAAAATAGTTTGGACTGCTAACATAGTTTGGACTGCTAAAACTAATCTAACTAGAATATGAAGAAGACAACAATGTGGGGTTGGACTGAAGGTCTGTCGTCACCATCTCATCTGCTGGCGCCTCAACCAGCTCCACAACGTGCTCCACAACCGGCACCTCCACCAGTGCCTCATCTGGATCCACTGGCAGATGACAGAGTCTCCCTGTCCACCAACAGTAGACAAACCCCAGAGCGGCAATTAGGGCTGCACCCACGAAAATCGACAGTATCAGTGCCATGTAGTTCCCGCCATGCGCATCATATGGTAGACATGCACTTCTACTTGCACGTCTTGCAATATCTTCCTCATCTGGACAGAAGACAATATCCGCAAACCGAACATTCAAATTTAGGCTTACATTTATGGATATAAACTCATCTATCACATCTAAACTAGCCAATATACAAAGGGCAGCCAAGATAAAGCGAAGGAAGTGATTTTTGCACAAATTTGGTAATCTGGGTTTGAGCTGCGGAGCATCTATCCGAAACCACTTTTATTCTTGCATGACTAGAAAATTCTTCACATTGATTTTGGAATAACCTATCATATGCGCTGTCCAGACATGTCATTCCCTCTTCAAAGTTAAGATCCTATCCTATCTTGTCAGGATCTCCTGCATTCGCGAAGATTGGATTCTTCGCGATAGCCAAGATCAAGGCACATGCTATTGAGCTAGACAACTTCTCCATGTCAAGTGGTGGGTGAGTGAGTGTGTGTGTGTGTGTGTGTATGTGTGTGTTTTGTGGATTTTTGGTTCTTGCTGCTTTTATAGGGTCGAAAAGTGGTCCAGAGTCTCATTGTTAAGATCCAATGCTCATTATATTGGCTCATTGTTGAGCGATGTTCCTGATGAGAGCTGATTGGATTCTAATGGTTGATTTATTGCTGAAGAAAGGGCAAATAATATGATTAGGTAAATCTTAATAGACTCAACATCTCCTCATCTTTATTCAATAACTGCACTAAGTATATGCTTCTGCCTGTAGGAATATTTATTTTATTTTATTTTTTTGGGCTTGAAACAGATTAATCCTAGCAAAGTGAGCTCAAATTCGAATAATTCTATTTTTGGGATTGCTCACCAAAATAATTCAATCCACTTCGATTTTTTTGTTTCTAATTTCTTGATAGTCAATGGTCTCATAATTCATTTTTGCCTCTAAACCATTTACTAAGACCAATTGATCCTCTATCTCAAGGAAAAAAAAAACAAAACATATGAATTTCGCCCAATGCGCAAAAGTTCATTTGATGCATTAGATAATTAACAAAAAAATTAACAAAAAGAATATATCCATCATGTGGCATCATGAGCTTTCATGCAATTTTCTTGTCATAGATTTAAGGATTGAAAAAGACATGTGCGAACCTAAGACTGAGACAATTTTCCTATTTTTTTAAGCGGAAAGACCATCAAAATCCCCAAACTTTACTCAAAGTGACAAATTTACCCTAAACTTTTTTTTTTTTGTGATATGAAAATCCCCAAACTTTATTGACCATGACACATTTACCCCACCAATGGTATTTTCGTCTTTTTTTTTTTTTTTTCTTCTTCTTCTCTCTTCCTTGAGAATATAAACTCGACAGAAGAATCAACTCCGAGTGACTTTCATCTATTAATTCATACTTTAATTTAAACTTTTGTTGTTCATGCACTTTCATCTTCATAAAAAATTAATTCTTGAAATCTTGCTTCTCCTTCTTCCTTAAGTTTTTCTTTCTCTCTCTTTCTCTCCCCTCCTCTTATCTCCTCTCTCTCTCTCTCTCTCTCTCTCTCTCTCTCTCTCTTTTTGTCTCTTCCTTTTCCCTCCCCCTTGGCTCGCCCGTTGCTAGTTGTTTGCACGCCCGCCGCCCGTCGTTCGCACTCTCACCGCCCGCGGTTTGCACGCATTAGTTCAGGATTTTTAATGTTACCAAAAATAGTTTGGACTGCTAGAATCTGAAGAAGACGGCCACGTGGGGTTGGACTGTAGGTCTGTCGTCACCATCTCATCTACTGGCACCTCAACCAGCTCCACAGTAGCGTGCTCCACAACCGGCACCTCCACCACTGCCTCATCTGGATCCACTGGCAGCTAGAAGAGTCTCCCTGTCCACCAGTGGTAGATGAACCCCAGAGCGCCAATCAGGGCTGCACCCACAAAAGCCGACACTATCAGTGCCGTGTAGTTCCCGCCATGCGCAGCATATGGCGGGACATGCACTTCTACTTGCACGTCTTGCAATATCTTCCTCATATGGACAGAAGACAATATCTGCAAACCGAACATTTAAAAATTTAGGCTTACACTTATGGATATAAACTCATCTATCACATATGATAGTTAGACACGCCCTTTGGGATTGCCCAAAGCAAACGTTTCAGTTATGATGATCAATGACAGAGAGGAATTGAATTGAAAATGCATCTCATCAAGTCTACCTCGAGGCTCTGTCAAAGTCAAAGGAAAAAGAGTTTGGGGCACTTGGAGTGCCAAAACTTGGCATGGAGGGACATTAAGTGCCAAAACTTTGAAAATGTACACTTAAGTGCCACTTTCTTTGAAAAGTGGGACACTTAAGTGCCACCTCCGGCGAACCTTGCCGGAAATCCTACGTGGCAATATTTTATTATTTTTTCTTGCCTATGTGGCTCGCCGAAGAGCTGACTTGGCTGAAACTCACCCGAAACGACGTCGTTTGCAAAATAAAAATTAAACTACCAGCTAAAATATTCTAAAAAATAAATATGTGTAAATAATTAATTTAAAAATTAATTAAATTTAATTTAAACTTAAATTTATTTAAAATATTCTAAAAAAAACTAAAAATTTTAAAAAAAAAAATTTTAAAAAAAAGGTGGAAGGGGGGCCGAAGGGGCGGCCGAGGGCCGCCGCCGCCGCCTCCCGCCGCCGCCGCCGGAAGGGCCGGCGATGGAGGGGGAGGGTCGGCGGTGGATCGGCGAGCCCTCGCCAAATCGCAGCGAGGGTTCACGGGCCCGCCGCCTCCCCGCCATCGCCGGAAGGGCCGGCGATGGTGGGGTGAGCATCAGGCCGGGGTTGCGGGCCCTAGCTAGGGGCCGGCGGTGAGGGCCCACGAGCCCTCGCCCCCGCCATCGCCGGAAGGGCCGGCGATGGTGGGCGAGCATCGGCCCGGGGTTGCGGCCCACGGCTAGGGGCGGCGGCGAGGGCCCGCGAGCCCTCACCGCCCGCCGGCGGGCCGGCGACCCCGCCGACCCTCCCCCTCCGTCGCCGCCCCTTCCCGACGACGGCGGGGGAGGAGGCGGCGGCGAGGGCTTAGCCCTCGCCCGCCCTTCAAATTCCCCCTCCCCTTTTTAAAAAAAAAAAATATTATTAATTTTTTAAAATTTATTAATTTTTTAAAATTTATTAATTTTTATTTTTTAATTTTTAGGATATTTTAAATAAAATTAAGTTTAAATTTAATTTAATTAATTTTTATATTAATTATTTACACATAAGAGCCAAAACGACATCGTTTTTACTCTTTATCACCACATCAGCGAGCAAAACGACGCCGTTTTGCACTCAACTTGCCGAAAAATTGCCTTGTCAGCAATTTGGCCAAAGTGGCACTTAAGTGATCCACTTTACTTCGAAACTGGCACTTTAGTGTACCTTTTCGAAGTTTTGGCACTTAAGTGTCCCTCCGTGCCAAGTTTTGGCACTTGGGCTGTTCTTCTGCCAAGGAAAAAATATTGCCTTTTTCCTCTGTTGTCCGACCGAAGGGAACGGCAAGTATGCCTACCTAGTTCAAATGGCCTCATTCTACATGAGTTCAGTCAAATTTAGAGACGAGTATCGAATACCCAACAACGACAACTGCACTGTGAGATGCGCGTCCATAAAAGTCGGATGGCAATGCTTTCAACAGCACTTCCAAGTTGCAAGTTATGATTGACCGAACTAATCTTTTATTGGAACTTCCCTAATAGATAATATCTGCACCAGTATTTTTTCTTATGCTGATTACGGTTCAATAGCTCCAAATGAATAACTTACCCTGTTTTCTCCCTTGGTAGAAAACAGAGAAACGAATAACGCCTATTTGCGCTTTGGTTATTCCATTTTCCCATTACTGATTACCCTGATAATGCACAGATGAAACTGGAAATCCTTCAAGCAACACAACCAATACAAGAAAGGACAAGTTCAGGCCAACCGTAACAAGGAAACTCGCACGGCCACCACGTAAAAAGAAAAGAAAAGAAAAGGAAAAAAAAAAAAAAAGCAGGGCGACGGCAGCATTGTCCTAGTTTCTAGCTTTCTACATTTCATCCGGGATCCACAACTCATTGAACCAAATCACTTAAATATCAGCACCACCAGCAGAAAAATACGTGCTTAAACATTAGATTTTGTAAAGATGTTAAACAATAAGTTGGCTATTTGTTTATCCCAGTGGAATACAAAGTCTTTTGTTGTACGTAAAGACTAAGTACCAAAATCCACTTATTTACATAACTGAGAATGGTGAGAATTATTATTTCTAATGATTAATTAACTAAAATTGTGAGTTAATAGTTTATTATGATTCATTACTCTCCCCATGTCTTGGTTTTGGGCCATCGGGAATCGATGAGTTCAATTATCCTACATTACCACTGGAGCAACAAGAATTGCCCCGCTGGCTCGCTCAACACAGAGAGAGAGAGAGAGAGAGAGAGGGGGAGAGCACCGACCTGAGGTCTCGATGCGCCGCCGGGTAGAGCCGTTAAACAGGTGGGTCGGGTCGGGTCGGGTTTGGGTCGAGTCATTAATGGTCCGACCCAAATTGACCCATTAATCTATTTATGACCCATTTATGCTTAATGTAAATTTTTCGACCCATACCCGACCCGACCCATACCCAACCCATACCCGACCCGACCCAACTCATATTAATAAAATATTTTCATATTTAACCAAATTTAGAAAAACTTATTCCTATGTTTTTTTTTAAAGATTATATTATTAAAATACTTCCAAGCTTATATATATACATATATATATATTATTTTTTTAAATGTATTGCTAAAATAGTTTTATACAACACAAATTTAATGGAAAATTTTTATAAATTTTAAAATAATTATTTTAAAAAATCGAATTTTAATTTTTTTATTTTTTAAAAATTAAATTTTTAATTATTTTTATTTTATTTTTAAATATAATTTTCTTTTTCTCTTTTCTCTTTTCTCTTTTCTTTTTTCTTTTTTTTTTTTTTTTTTTCTCCTTCTCCTTCTTCTTCTTCTTTGGCCGGCCGCCGCCACGCCGTGCCGGCAACCGGAAGGAGGAAGGAGAAAAAAAAAAAGAAAAAAAAAGAGAAAATTAAAATAAAAAAATTATAATTTCGATTTTTATAATATATATATATATATATATATTTTTATAAAGTTAAAGAGGGAAGAGAGAGATTATAAGGTTTTTGTTGAAAATGGGTTCTCAACCCAACCCATTTAAAAACCCACTTAAGACCTAACTATCTTAACCCTTTAATTGTGAAACCCATTTAACTATCTTTTGTTAAGAACAAGTGACCCATTTATGATTTAAATGGGTCATAAATAGGTTTATGACCCATTTTAACACCTCTACCGCCGGGCGAGGGGGAGGAGGGCGTCGACGAACAAGTGCCCTTGTCCGAGGTGTAGTCTCTGTCAAATCTCGGAGTCTGCGATTCCAAGGCGGTTCGATAAAATTTGGGAGAAAATGGTCTGGTGGAAGGTGCTCGCCTCACCTCTCCCCTTCCCCTTCTCATGGAAGCAAGCTAAATGGGCGATCGCCATTTTTGCTCACTCCGGGCACTCTGTTTTCGCACAGCTTCTCTGTTTCTAGGCTCCTACTCTGCTTTGAAGTGCCAGAAGTATCAACTATCAAGTCAACTTTCCATTATAAGACTTCTTTTTCTTTTTCTTTTTTTCTCTCTTTTTTTTTTTTTTTTGGTTTAGTTTGTTTGGAACCCCTTGTAAATGAATTAATGTTCCGTAATTCATTTTTTGCCTCTAAACCATTTACTAAGACCAATTGATCCTCTATCTCAAGGGGGAAAAAAAACATATGAATTTCGCCCAATGCGCAAAAGTTCATTTGATGCATTAGATAATTAACGAAAAAATTAACAAAAAGAAAAGTCCTAACCTATATTGTATTTATATCAATTCTGTTATTAACCTCAATTTAATCAATCCATCTAATTTTAGCTAGAATTTACCAACGTGAACAGTCTTCTTTTTGCAATTTTTAAATTATTTTTTTCCTTTCATTTTTCTTTTTCTTCCTGTTTCCTTTTTCTTTTCTTTTTTTTCTTTTTATTTTTTGTATTTCACGTTTTGCCAATTTAGTCAACTATGGGCAAGGCCGACAATGATGTTGAGCCTCGCCAAAGCTCAACGGCCACAGTAAAAGGATAAAAAGAAGAACAAAAAGAATTGAAAAAAAAAATATTAAAAAGAAAAAAAAAGAATCACGAGAGCTTTATGAGATGCCGGATTATTTTAAAAATCAATTTTTAATCCCAAAAAAGGGATACTGGGCTGGGCCCTTGGGCCCAACCGAAAACGAACTAAACCTGGACTCCCCAGCTTGGGCCATGGACACGCATGGGCTTATTAAAAGAGAGCCCGTTTCGAAAAGAAAACTCATCAAGCCCATTTTGTTGAAACTAAATACACTAAGCCCAAACACATCCGTGACTAAAGCTAGTCCGATTCCTCTAAAGCCCAAGCCAAACCCAAACTCTCAAAACCTCATTAAGCCCAATATTGTTTTAGGCCGAAACCTAAGTCCAATATTCATTAAGGATAATTGAGCCCAAAAACTAAGGATAAAAGCTACCAAAAACCATAAATTATGTCAATTGCCATGCACTTACCCTCAAACTGTTTTTGTGACACCCAGAAATTCCAAACTTGTAACCATGTTGACATTTATCCCAAACTTATATATTATGATACATTTATCCCAAACTTTTTTTTTTTTGACACAAAAAATCACAAACTTGAATCCGTGTGAAGTATTTATCCCAAAAATTTAATGTCACAAAAAAAGACATTGAGATTTTTGGCATCACAAAATAAATTTGGAATAAATATATCACACAAATATTAAATTTGAATTTTTTGCGTCACAAAAAAATTTAAAATAAATATGCCGTAGTTTGCAAAGTTTGGAATTTTTTGGTGGCTTTCTCCTTTAAACCAAACAAAACCCGCCTTGTTATATCCATTGGCCATTTTCGTCCAGAACCAACGTCATTTACCGTCTCTTTCGCAACAAAAAGAATTGAAAAAATAAAATATTTAAAAAAAAAAAAGAATCACGAGAGATTTATGAGATGCCAGATTATTTTAGATTTCTAATTTGCCCATTGTTCAGTAATACATGAATATATCCATCACGTGGCATCATGAGCTTCCATGCAATTTTCTTGTCGTAGATTTAAGGATTGAAAAAAGACATGTGCAAACCTAAGACCGAGACAATTTCCCTCTTTTTTTAAAAGAAAAAGACTATCGAAAATTCCAAATTTTGCCCAAAGTGACAAATTTACCCCAAAATTTTTTTTGTGACATGAAAAACCTCATACTTTATTTATCATGACACATTTACCCCACCAAGGGCATTTTCATCTTTTGTTTTTCTTTTTTTTTTTCTTTTGTTTTTCTTTTTTTTCTTTTTTTCTTATTATCTCTTCCCTCCATCGGTCATGCCAAACTCAGGCGAGGGTGGCCCTTACTGACGTCAGGCGAGCGTCGCCCTCGCCAACATCGGGCGAGGGCAACCCTTGGCTAGGTCAGCTGAGGGCCTCCCTCCCCCGGATATGGCGAGGGCACCGCTCGCCAAATCTAGCAAGGGAGGTCCTCACCCGACCCAACCGAGGGCCACCCTTGCCCGATGCTAGCTTCCCTTTGCCATGGCCGACGGAGGGAAGAGAGAAGAAGAAGAAAAAAAAGATTAAAAAAGTAAAAGACGAAAATGTCCTTTTGTTATTTATTTATTATTTGTTTTGTTGGCTTGAAACAGATTAATCCTACTATAGTGAGCTCAAATTCGAATAATTCTATTTTTGGGATTGCTCACCAGAATAATTCAATCCACTTCGATTTTTTGGTTTCTAATTTCTTAATAATCAATGGTCTCATAATTCATTTTTTCCCCTCTAAACCGTTTACTAAGACCAATTGATCCTCTATCTCAAGGAAAAAGAAAAAACAAAACATATGAATTTTGCCCAACGCACAAAACTTTATTTGATGCATTAGATAATTAACGAAAAAATTAGCAAAAAGAAAAGTCCTAAACCTATATTGTATTTATATCAATTCTATTATTAACCTCAATTTAATCAATCCATCTAATTTTAGCTAGAATTTACCAATGTGAACAATCTTCTTTTGCAATTTTTAAGTTATTTTTTTTCCTTTCATTTTTCTTTTTCTTCTTGTTTCCTTTTTCTTTTCTTTTTCTTTTTTTTTTTTTTTTTTGTATTTCACATTCTGCCAATTTAGTCAAATATGGGCAAGGCCGACAATGATGGTGAGCCTCGCCAAGGCTCGATAGCCACAGTAAAAGGATAAAAAGAAGAACAAAAAGAATTGAAAAAAATAAAATATTGGAAAAAAAGAATCATGAGAGATTTATGAGATGCCGAATTATTTTATATTTCTAATTTTTCCATTGTTCAATAATACATGAATATATCCATCACGTGGCATCATGAGCTTCCATGCAATTTTCTTGTCGTAGATTTAAGGATTTAAAAAAGACTGTGTGAATCTAAGACCGAGACAATTTCCCTCTTTTTTTAAAGGGAAAAGACTACCAAAAACTCCAAACTTTGCCTAAACTTTACCCCAAACTTTTTTTGTGACATGAAAACCTCAAACTTTATTAACCGTGACACATTTACCCCACAATGGCATTTTTGCCTTATTTTTTCTATTTTTTCTATTTTTCTTTTTTTTTCTTCTTCTCTCTTCCCTCCGTCTGTCATGCCAAACTCAGGCGAGGGCAGCCCTTGCCAGTGTTAGGTGAGGGTCGCCCTCGCCCGGGCCGGGGCTAGGGTCGCCCTTGCCAACGTCGGGCGAGGGCGCCCTTGGTCGGGTCGAGCGAGGGCCTCCCTCCCTAGATATGGCGAGGGCACCCCCGCTTGACGCCGGTGAGGGCACCTCTCGCTAGGCCCTCGCCGACGTTGGGCGAGGGCGGCCCTCGGTTGTGTTGAGTGAGGGCTTGGCGAGGGCACCCTCACCAAATCTGGGGAGGGAGGCCCTTGCCCAACCCAACCAAGGGCCACCCTCACCTAACATCGACTTCCCTTCGCCATGGCCTACGAAGGGAAGAGAAGAAGAAGAAAAGTAAAAGACGAAAAATGCCCTTTAGTTCATGGTAAATATGTCGCCTGATATAAGTTCAGGGTTTTTTATGTCATATAAAAAAAAGTTTGGGGTAAATGTGTCACTTTGGGCAAAATTTTGGGATTTTTCATGTCATAAAAAAAAAAAAGTTTTGGGTAAATTTGTCACTTTGGGCAAAATTTGAGATTTTTAATAGCCTTTTCCCCTTTTTCAAAAGGATTATATATTGTGAAACAATTTTTCAAAATAAACAGCCTTTGGATCGAAAATATTGAATACTAATCAAAAGAAACAATTAGTGAGAAATCGAAGAAAAAAAAACGTGAACAAGGACAAGCTTACCTACCACCATTTAAAACATGATGTTTGCGAAAAATCTTTAGTGCTTCCAGACCACGAATTTTCTAACTGTCCAAGTCAATCACACTTGTGCACGACAGGATGTCATGATCCAAGAACACCTAAATAATTCTCTAGCGGCTTTCTGATGATTAACTTTGCAACGGGATCGAAAGACACAGGATTTTGGTTGATATATAGAGATGACACCATCAACTTGCGCTAGTAGCCAACTAAGCTGTTCGCTTAGCTCGAATCCGGTGCCACGGGACGTACCCAACCGAAAGCAAACCCGCCCCGCCCATGAGAAGTGGATACCTTCCCAAGAAATCGTTCCGGCACGGCGTGCTACTTCCAATGAATTCAATTCAGGAGTGGCTAGGAAGCCTGGTTGGCAGACGAAGAGGGGCTGAGCATCAAGTCAGGAGGATTCAACGGAGCACGGCAAGCAAATTGTGGAGTTTGATCTTGAAATATTTCCATGATGTTTGCACGTGCTTCGTCGGGTGCTGAAAGAGGCAAGACATGAACATCTCGTTTTCATACTCTTCGTTTTCATGTAATGAATAGCAATGGTGATTATTATTTGCTATTCCCTCTCGTACCATCGATATCTCCATGAAACAAATTTTCTAAATACATCAACGTAAATTGGATAAGTTAGAAACATTCCTTTTCTTAAAAGCATTCTCATATCTTCCTGTTATCAGAGAAGAGGTTGAAGAACAGACCATATAAAACTTGCAATGCCGGGAGAAAGACTTTTAAGTATAGCTCACCAACTAGATGAAAATAAGAACTTGGTAAGATTATGAAGTACCATGAACATCAATGTCTTTTGGGATGTCGTCCAAAGTAAAATGTCCAAGCCTCCCAGTTCGGTACAAATTTAATAATTTCTCGGAAACTCTGATGCAGGCGTCTTCTTTGCCTAATTCCAAGGGGATCCTAAAAACTTCTCGCAGAGCGGCCAGTTGAAACTCGATAAGCCTCAACACATCTTTCCTACGTCTCATGTCGACACGCGTGGAGGAAATGCTCTCATAAAGGACACGGCGGACATCTTGCACGATGAAATCCTGTCATGGAAGGACAGGTGATGTCTTAGAGCGATAATTCATGCTGACAACAACCATAAACCCTCAAAAGGGAAAAGAATACATGTCATACAGGGACAAATAACAAAGCATGTGAAGCCTTTGCTCGTGACATCATGTTCTCAACATGCTAACATCGAGTTTTGGCAGGGTAGCCCTCTCGGCAACTCTTCAATGAGGCTAAACTTATCTGAGCCATCGTGTTTTGGCGCATGCGAAAGCTTTGATAGACTTGCCAATAAACTCTCCATGATTGTGCAAGAAAGATAGGCCTCCAATTTTGTCATTACAATCTTTCTAGTTTCCACCTCTCCGAGAAATCAAAACTTAGAGACCCGAATGAAAGGAACGAAAATGAGCACTTGATACTTTAAATGCAAGCTCTTACTTGCATTACATAGGAACAAGCTCTACAATTCCTATTAGGTTAATTTCCAGTTGCTTCCACAGAAGCGGAAAACTAAGGCTAGAGACAAGAAAATGATGAGATCCTTCTTGACTCCAATTACAAAGGAGATATGTTGTCCTATACTCAGAAAATCAACAAACAACACTTTCTATTACCGTCTGCTTAAGATTTTTAGTGTTACTGGCAGAGAAACAGAGCAGTGGTTGCCTGACTACTGATATGTCATAATACTCTCATGATCTCACCAGTATTGAAACACTTCAGACTAAAAGGAATGCACTAAATCCACCTCAATGAACACTTTCCTTCTGATAATCGCCTAATCTACCATGCTCCCATTCTAGTTTCCACGTCTGTGTTGCATTTTCTACACATCTGAAATTTTTCCTAGTTATTCCCGATTCAAAAGAAAGTAACTAGCAACAATACGAGTTAGTTCACATTCACCATTCTAGCACTATCTCATCAAAGTAGGAATGAAGTTGTTTGAACGTGTTAACATTATGTTAGGTGCAAATGGAAAGAGGTACACAGTTTTCAGCTACCACTTTATATCCATCTAAGCAAATAGTTCAGAATCACTGACAAAACCCAAAATGATGGAAACCATCCATATGAATAATTAAACTGACCAGCACATGCAATCCTTCTGTGACAATACCTGGGTATGATCTGAGGGATACTGCCGTTTCTTTGTTGTTTCAGTTTCACAGCTACCTGAATATTCTTCTCTGAAATCCACACTCAATTTGCCAGATCCAGCGGTCGACAGCTTAGCCCATTGTTCATATTCTTTACCTGAATCAAGTATTGATAGGAAGAACTGCGCGAGTTGTTTTTCTCCAGCCAAGGAATCCCTAATTGTACCTGAAGTTGCAATGTGAAAATCTGGGCTCAGATCATCTAAATTGAAAGTTCAACAATTTCAGCTCACCCAATGCAAGATCACATGGGTGAACTACTTAGATTAGTCGACAAAAGTTGTTAATTATAATAATAATCATAATAATCATAATCATAATCATAATCATAATAATAAACCATTGTTAGAGCTAATTAATACAATATACTCTAAGAAAAAGAGACTGTTGATATAATCCCAACCATACCAATCAAAGCTAGCTTGGAGCTGGTCTCAAAGTCGCAAATAGCTGGAGGCAAGACTCCTGGAGTGTCCAACACATAAACATTTGGATTGCTGGCAATCTGATGAAATCATGTTCCATAGGTAGATGGCCGTCATCAACATAAGAACATTCCAAGTGAAGAAAAATGAGTATCAGTACCATAACACAGCAAGCATAGAGAAACAAGTATTTCTCATGGTACCATAAAGGAAAGATCCATGGCGCTCTTTTTTAAAATTACCATTTCATACCCCAATATTAGGGTATAATGATGACAAGAGAGAAGGACAACATAGAATTTTAACTGGCCAATGACATAACCTTAACCATGCTCTGATAGCAGTTACCAATTCAAACTGCTCTATTCTTGATCTTGCCATGAACAATACCAAGAAGATAAAAAGCAATCGATACATATGAATATCTAATGCTTACATATAATTTAGAAAGAAACCTAGCATATGAAGCAAAAGATCTGTTTAACTTCTTCTCTTCTCTACACACAGTTTCTAGAAACAATAGCATATCTAAGTGTGCATCTGAAGAAACAACAAAAAGCATAGATGGAGCTTCAACGAATAAAAATTAATTGCATACCTTCAAACTGCTGATATCTTTCGTCTCACATGGCTGTGAGCTCACTGCTGCATGCTTCAACTTTCCTTTCTCTGTGAAGAAACTCGTTTTGCATTATATTAGGAAGCATTCACATTTTTATCAAGGAATGGCCCTCAGCAGAAAGGATATGGAGGTAGAGAGGGACAGCAGAAGAGTCATTCTGCTTCCACTGTCCATGTAAAACATACAAAGGGCAATTTGCGAAGAAAAAAGATCCCGCATCAGATGCAATAAGAAGATTAGTACCTGCCGCGCTTATCCTGCCGATATTATGCAATGAATTGGCGAGGGCAGACTTTCCAGTGTTAGGGATTCCGACTAACATAATTGCTGTAGTACTGCTAGAATTATCCACCTTTTTCAACTCTCTTACTTTGGCTTGTAAGAAATTCAAAAACTGCAAGATGTTAGTCATCATCAACTACTGTTTGATAAAGAGAAAAAAACATAGATGCATAAAAAAGCTTCATAAAAAAGAAAAATCTTCAACTACAATCAGTATATATTAATTCTGACTGGCTGCTGTCACAGTCCTTGTGTACCCAGCCACTCAGATGGAAGTCTTTATCGAAGTGCCACTTGTTCTAAGCTACACCGACTTTTAAGTCGTATTTAGAAGGTAAAATTTCTGAAACTCAATTGATGGAAGAATGCTCCTGTCAATCCAGGAAATAAAGCAGGCAATAGTTTTTACCTGCTTAATATTTTCCCTATTATGGGAATTCACAGCAAAAGATTCACAGTTCTGCAGCTCAAAGTACCTCATCCACTCCTATATATGAAACACAGCACTAAATTACAAGGGAGTAACCAGGGTGAGAAGATAAGAGTTTGGAAACAATAGATACTGCCAGCTTTTAAGTTGAATATATGGAGGAAATACTGTGTCACACAGAAACACGGCAGCGCACTATGTAACTCTCCCCAGATTCACTAGCACTTAGCATCAAAAAGAATGACAAAACTAAATTTTCAACAATAACATATTATTAAATTATCGACAATAATTCAAATGAGGCCAATCTGACTCCCTTGTATTAAGACAGAATAACACATAAAAAGAGAAGGCGACTCACAAACTCAGAAGAAATTTTGACCATTTTGATCTACAATTACGGTCATACATCTATAACTTTACAAGAGCAAATATGGATGTTCAGCAAATATAAACTCAGAAGAAAGTTTAGACATGCAGTGTCATGGCGGTAATTTACCTTTAAAATACACATCATCTATAGTCAAACATTAGAAACATTAAAGTCATCTTTACACATACTAAGCCTCAAGCCATACAAGAGCAAATGTCCATGCTGAGCTTAGCAACCGGAATAAGGCAAATCAATCTTAAAAGTCTGAAAGATTAACCTTATCAACCAACACGGGAAAATCAGAAGCCCTACCTTGGTACGAGAACTGTTTGCTAGGTCCACCTTGTTCAGTACCACAATTCGCCTGGATGGAGATGGGTAATTCTTCAGTAGCTCATACTCAGATGACAACGGAACCTGGACAACCAAGAGAGGGAAAGCAGCGGATTATACGATCGCTTGACACAAGAGAGAACAGAGCACTCTTTTCCTAAGCATTTCCACACTGAAAAAATTAAAAACATTGCACCAATCTTCTCATCTCAAATGCCAACCAGAGAACGTGAGGACAAGCTGCCGCTTCATAGAACCATTCACCGACAGGACTCACGCATAGACAGGCGGATATCCATTGAGGCATTTCGTCAAACAACTGGAGTTCACTCGCATAACGGGGCAACAAAGAAAACGGGAAAGTCGTACGGCGGATACAATACCCTGGCGTCCCGGACCTCGACGATGAGATCGGCGAGGGGAAGGCGTTCTGCGATCGCACGGGACGCGGCGGCCATGTGAGGGCTGTACCACCATGCGGATGCTCTGTTCTTGGAAGCCCTCTTGATCACCGTGCCAATCCGCTTCACCAGAGCAGCCGTCGCCGCCGCCTCCATTGTCCCCGCCTTTTCCTCTTCTTCTCTCTGTGTTGTTTTGAAAATCGTTTAGAAGCAACGGCCCGAGACTGTCATCGAGAGTGACGGTTAAAGTCGTTTTCCAGTGACGAACGGTTTCTTCTTAGTCTCTCGTGTAGTAATACACTTTCTCTGCCAGCAACGCTCGAGAAATTTAAGGTTGTCTGCCCCTATTCTATCTTTTTTTTTTCAAATTGACCCTTATACTTTAATCAATTTGGTCTGATGATTTCTCTAACGATAACAAAATGAAACTCTTTTTGTACATTCATATGTAATTCTTCGATTCGTTGCGTCTTGCCTTCTATTAAAAACATTCAATTTCTCCAACGACAACAAAATGAAGTTCTTTTTGTATATTCATATGTAATTCTTCGATTCTTCGAGTCCAGCCTTCTATTAAAAACTTTATTTTTGTATATTCATATGTAATTCTTCGATTCTTCGAGTCTAGCCTTCTATTAAAAACTTTGGAAATGTATGTCCGCACGATGCACAGCTCTGAAGGAGGCGGGTCTCCAAATTTCTGCTAGCGTTCCAATCAACAGACCTCATTCATGGTAGCTCTGGCGTTAGCGTCTCCATTCAGCAATTTACGGCAATTTTGCGGTGCTTCACATGATTAGAAATTAAAGAGCACGATCTTGAGGTGGATTTATCCCAGATGAATCCAAGCTTTCACATCTAGGTTCGGATTAGTTCGGTTCGAGCCCATAGTTTCATCCAACTCTTTCGAACACCTTACCACTCGAATGAGTAATTTCGCCCACAACATATGAAATTTGATTCGTCCCAACGAATATGAAAGAGTCGACTAATACAGCAAACTACAACAGACGCAACATCATTGTCACAAACTTCTCGTTTACGCGAAAATTGACGACAGTTACCAGGACTGAAACATTCATTAAATTGTAATGAAGATCATCCTGCATAATAATTGGACGATCGATGAAATGAAGGCCGAGATGATATGCAGCCGGCAGAGATTCAGCTCAACACACAGCAAATCGAACGTGATGGGACATAGCTAATCTCTTCGTACCCGATTTCTCAGCATGATACAGCATTAAGTTGCCCTAACTAGAAACTTGGCTACTCAACTCTCTACTATCATCACACACCTCGTTCTCGGTGAAACTATACCCAGGAGAGAAGGAAAATCGAGTCGACAAAGTGAAAACAAACCCCTAGAGCATCTTTCCAGAGGAATCTCGGTCTCCTGATTCCCCTTGCTGTATAGCATGAGTTGGAGCAGAGGAATGACTCTGCACATCAGGATTAATTAACCGCGCCAGCTGTTCTGCTTCTTCGCCTCAAAGGAAGCGCCATCATTGAGCATGTCCTGTGCGTCGGTTTCCATCCCAAGCTTCGAGAGGGCAAGAGCCTGCATGTAGAAGGCGGTGGGCCACTCGGGCAAGCACACCTGAGCCTGCATCGCGTCTCTCAGAGCAAGCTCTGCTTGGCCAATCATCAAATATGAGAGCGCTCGCCTCACAAAAACGGTACCAGAAGGGACCGACATCATCGATACCAACTGTGTTTCGAACAAAGTGAACTAGTGTTAGTGCAGGCGGTTACGGGAAATATTGGAGGGCGACAAAATAACAGAGAAATTCAGCAGTCAGCAGTTCCTGACATTATAACATTTTGTCAGGAACTATTTGCAACTGGCAAAGATGAAAATTCTGAATGCAAGCACCTTCAAACAAACTAGGACCAAGAATTATCAACTAGAGCTTATTGAATGAAATCAAAGTGCAGTTGATATTATGCTCACATCGAAGTTGCTATGTTTAGAGTAGTACCTTTGAGTAGTAATCAATTGCATTCTTGAAATCTTTGTCCCTAAAAGCAATATCCCCAAACTTTTTTGTGTTCAACATGTCTTGTACTTGCTGTGTCCATTCTTGGAACGAAAGCTTCACGAGAATTACAGATAAAAAATTACACAAGCTGAGTAACGCCAGAAACATGTAAATATGGGAGCTTTATCTAGAACCACATATAGACAGGTCATAAGCAAAAGCCATAACACAATGGGGATTTGCAGACACACCAATGTTGTCATTACCCAACACAAGGATTGGACCAGGAGGAAGTGACAAGTTTCAGAGTTACTATCTAGAATCTCTCAAAGAGATACTGAGGCAATCCAACCCATAAAGGGACTTAGGAGGCATCTTATTCCTTAAAGATACTCTCGGGACTGTTTCATATTGCTTTCACAGCAAACTAAAGATAGATATTGTCCATTTTATCCCATCTGTCTGCCTTCTCTCTCTTACTTCGCTCTTCCTTTTGAAGACTATCGGATACTTGAAACATGCAATAAACAATTATCAGCTCAAAGCTAGTTCGCTGTAGTTGGCTAGATCAGCATGCAACTAATGGATGATCAATGTGATTTAATATAAGTTCTGTGTGCTAATGTGTTGTATACCAGTTTGACATGACAGCTACAGCTCTAACTCACCTCATTTTCCGCACCTTCTTCATCCTTATAACCCGTCTTAAGCAGTATGTCATGTACAGCTGTAAGGTCCATCCTAACGCATGCCTTCCCAAGCGGTGATAGCATTGTTGGAAGCACTACGGGAGTTTTAGTGATTCGCATAAGAACATGCGAAGCCACCTGGTGGAAAAATGCACTTATTAGCCGAGGAAAAGAGCCATCCATGAACAGAATCAAGAACCATCTCACAACAAATCTACAGCTCAATTAGGGGTAAGCCACTGAAAGGGCACTTGACATTCTGCACCTCTTTCTGCTTCTGGAGGGGTGCAACTGATGATAGGAGGAACTTGACGTCAGGCCTATCTCTGGCCTCATACTGCAGACATTTTGAGGCTAGCTCGACCAATTCAGATGCATCTTCATTGACATATTGTCCTTCCAAGGATGAATCCATCAACAATAAATAATTTTTACCCCTTATCAAATCCAATGCCTGGAGTCACAAAAACATAACCGATGGTGAAAAGTCTAAGGCAAATTTTGCAACTGACAAAGACTTAGGGAAGAGGACACCAATTTGCAAATGAAGAGAAAAAAAATGTATGTGCACTGCAGCTTTGATTCCTTAAGCACAGATACGAAGTATTTGCATCATACATCATTCCTTTCCTGCAAGATTTAGGCCCCGTTGCCCGGATTTAACTTACTGGACTACCCAAATTCAGGAGAACCCTTGGTCTGACCATCCTCTATAATTAGGGTGATTTTCAATACACTCACAGGAAATTTAATTTCCAGATAGTATAAATTATTGGAGCAAAACCATCAAGGATGCCCATAACTTGTACGATACCTAAGAAAGACGGGACATTCGATCACAAAAAGATTTTGAATACAACTTAAGTATGGAATCTAAAGTCCTTACATGGCTTGGAGGGATATGCTTGCCACTCAAAAGATCCAGCAATACAGTCCCATAACTATAAATCACACTCTCAGGGATGACCCTTCCTGAAAATTGAAGCACCAACTTTCAGAAAGCAACTATAAAAAGAAGTTTTAACTCCAATTACTAGAAATAGTGTACAATCATAAGAACAGTTCTTCTAAGCACGGCACAAGGTTGAAAACAAAAACATAATAGAAGCCTAACGAATTACAAGCACAGAACCAAGAATCAAGAGCATCTAAGTCCTAACAACTCTATTCCTATTCTCCCACACCAATTCCATATGTTAGCAGATACACCCTTGAGACATAACAAAACCTGTCATTAATTAGAAGAGATGCAAAATCTTTGCCAAGAACATGTTGGCGCAAAGTGGACCAATATAATCCCATAGACACTTAAAAGCATCTCAAGGCAATACCAGCTTCTGGAACGGCATAAATTCATGGGAAGAAATTATTTCTTTCTTCAAAGGTTTACCATAAATTAAAAATGTCACAAAAGTTCTGCAACATGAAGTGTTCGAAGGTTATATTCATACCATATTCACACCACCCACACTATTCTTGCCCACACAGGAAAATAAGCCTCAATAAGAAAACAGATGGCTTAGCCACACTTTAAACTGTAAAATGAATAACACTTTTGGATATAAGCGGACAAAGAGGACAAAATCAATTGTTTTTTTCATTCCTCTTATTCTTCTAACAACTAGCATTTTGAGGGCAAGTCAGTTGTTCTAATAACAATACTTGTTACTGGATAAGATAATAATCATCCAGTGATAAACAATTCAACAGATTAGACACCTTCGATAACACATTACATAGGAAGGGTAACTATGGCATGCAAAGTCCAGGTTCTGATGTACAAAATTTCTATTTATTGGCTATATCACAAAAGAAATCGTCTTTCAACTAATAGCAAGGGACTGCAATATTCATCCTTATCATCTGCTATCAAGCATTTGTACAAGTCCGCAGCCTATTTCCCAGTAGTTAAAGGAGTTTGCACCTCCTTAGTGCCCTCACATGAAATCCACAATCAACTGATCAACAAACCATACAGAAAGAATGACCAGCCCCACTTACATCATACCTGTGTACCATGTATCATCTAGAACAGAAACAGACTGTCCATAGTAATTCTAGTGGAGTGTAGGCTAAACCGGTACTGTAGCTTTTATGTCCCAGCTGTTCTTCATAAGGGCCAAAACTCAATAACCAAGTTTCAAATTATTTAGCAAAGGATCGCGAACATACTTAATTATTTCTACTCTCTTCATCCTTATCATCTGCTATCAAGTATTTGTACAAGTCTGTAGCCTATACGTCACAAGTTAAAGGAGTTTGCTCACATGAAATCCATAATCGAGTGATCAAGAAAACATACAGAAAGAACAACCAGCCACACTTACATCACACCTACTATGTATCATCTAGAACAAAAACAGACCTGTCCGTAGAAATTCTGGTGGAGTGTAAGCCAAATTGGTACTGTAGCTTTTTCCATCCCGGCTGTTCTTCATAAGGCCAAAACTTGATAACCGAGGGTCACCATCCTGCAATAATAACAGATTCAGGTTCAAGGATAGTAGATAGTCCATGAAGCAGGACATCGTCTTTCCTTCAGAAGGAGGAAGCAAGCAAACAAAGACAGGTGAAATATCATATAGGCCACAGATGCCAACTATGGTAGTAGTCATCCGGAAATGACATATATGAATGTACAAAGAAGCAAATCCACTTTCTTAATGTCTTTTGAGAATGCTCTGCATCTAAACATATAGATCCATGCAAACCTCATCACCTTCTGTGGCCAACACACCTTTTAATTATCCAAACTATGACACAGAATTGCTCACACAAGAGAAAGTCAAACAGATACGAATTATGTACGAAATTTGGGATACTCGATCTCGTCAGTATGCAACCAATTTGGAACAGAAAAAAACAAAATCCTTACAAACAAAAGCTTCAGGTTATTTTTGCATAGAATACAAAGATCTTTTACCGTGTAGTAAATACCATGAAGTTCTGGTTGTCTACACTGATATTGATGGATAATATTATCCTGTAACTCAATTCCCATCCAAAAAAAGGCAAAATGATCTTTGGAAACCATCTTTGTTATCTAGACAGATACCTCATCAAAGAGAACTCTGTATGCATTCAAATCATGATAGATCTTCCGGTTTTCAGTATTGCAATGGTCAAGTGCCTGTGCAATATAGTAAGCAACTCTAACCCGCATCTCCCAAGGCAATGGCTGCTTCTCCCCTGCGAAACAGACAGAGTAGATTGGAAAAGAGTTAAGAAAAAGCGCATCGAGCTATAATACAAATCCTTCAACACTAATTTGTTATTAAAGAAAGGATAACAAGCAATTGGACCCTAATGGACTTCTGAAATGAGACAACCAATTCTGCATTCTTGGGAACATGAATATGTCCAATCCAATCAGCACATTAGATAGGTCTCTTCCAAAAATAGGATAAAAAAATGTTAGTCTATCCACACTTCTTGCCTATGTGTCCCCAAACAACCAACTTCTCTACTTGACAACACATTCCTGATTGCTAGGATCTGAAAGATTCCCATTTTCCATGAAATGCCACACTAGATTGTTTACTTCTATCACCATATCTCAGCTCTCAAAAATAACACCAGTCAAGATGGTAAGAGCAGCGGTTGCAAAATGTTGAGGCCACAAAAAATAGAGATGCTTAAATGATAGTTGAACATGTGAAGATGAGGAACAAGTCGTACAGTGAAACAGATGCTTGGATAGAGTATCATTTGGCATGTACTCTGCCACCAATAGGCGCTCATCCCCTTCAGCACAACACCCAATTAAATTCACCAACCTCTGATGCCGGACCTTGCCAACCCCAGATGCTTCTGTCTACATTAAACATAGAAAAAGAATCATTAAAGAGCCACCAAGGCATAAAGTGGAAGGCAAATTCAACCACTATTCTTCAGACAAATCCCCTTTTTGCCATCCAGGCAAGTTTTTAGATTGACTAATTTTGGAGGATTACAAGTGCATAAGAAACATGCAAGAGATAATTTCAGCAAACCAAATAGATTATTTAGCCTATGAAGATTTTATATAGACCGCAACAGAAACAGAGGATTCGCCATGTTTTCTATTCAAGAGGCCCAACCAGAAAAGGGAAAATCAAAATGAAAACACAGAAGGGAAATCCAAGACATTACCACAAATTGTTGAGGATCAGGCCAAGATTGTTTGGAGAAACGCTTAATGGCGACCAAACGGTTGTTCCGGAGCTTCCCTCTGTAAACAACGTTGGGGGCCTTCTCTCCACATTCTGAGACAATCAATTCACTGCTAAACCCATTTGTGGCAGCTCGGAGGTCGGCGAGCGGAAACTCTTTGAATGCAGGAACTTGGTCCTGGTCCACTTGCTCTCCATTTGCTTCACTCAAACAAAATCAACCAGCACATATGAATAACACACACCGGAATCAGCTCAGAAACTCTTGTGCCTAGCTTCTTAAAAAGAAACCTAAAAGGCCGAAGCTCCTATTTGGAAATGAAAGACAACGTACTTAAAGTTTGAAACTTCAATTTAAAAGATCAAGAATTTACTTGGCCCAACATCAATAAATGAACCAGAGACCCCCAACACTAATCACAACAAGCAGAAGTACAAGCCTTAAAGAGCACGAGAAAACCAGAAGCAGCTCGTTCGAGCGACCTTTCTTTGCTTGCCCAACGGAGACCCACCTAAACGTTTCTTTCTGGAATCTAGGCGAGCTAAAATGTAGATCAAGCTGGACCATGAAACATCAACCATCACCTTGACAAGCATGCCACCCACATAAAAAAAACAAGAGACATGCACATACATTTGCAGGCATCACCGCTGAAGATATAAAGCCAGAGAGTGAAGCAACACCTGGATCTGGTTTGGGGTCAGCTTGAGAGGGTTCTTGGTCCGGTGACGGAAGATGGGCGGTCTTGGACTGAATACAGCCCATGGTTGAGTGCTCTCACATAGAAGGAGATTCAACCCACTTCCTTTTTGTAGAGAGAGAAAGAGAGAGTATTTCCTGGTTTTGAAGAGTCAGGTGTCCCAGTAAGAGAGAGAGAGAGAGAGAGGGAGAGAGAGAGTGAGTGACGGGTACTGTCTAAAAGGTGTGAACAGTGGGGGGAAGAGAGAGACAGAAAGAGACAGAGAGAAGGGGGGTGAAGGGAGGTCAAAGAGAGTCAGACGGAAGAGGGATGGTCACATGATAAGCTGACGCTGCGCACGTGAAGAGGGAAGTGGTGGGGGGGTTGTTCGTTCCTATCCCCTTCCCCCTGCACTGTACAAGAACTTGCAAGCAAAAGCAACAAAAGTGGGATTCACCCAGAAAGAAGAAAAGGCAGAAAAAAGCTATAAAGAAAAACGAGGAGAGAGAGAGGACTCCAAAAAAGTCTCCTCGCAGGAGTGCGAAATCTACTTTCCCCGGAAAATGCTGCCAGAAAAGTCTGAGATTCAAGGACTTTTTCTGAGGGATATCTGATCTGATCTGATGGTGAGGGAAAAGGAGGAAAAGAAAATTTGCTTGGGCGGGGGAAGAGGATGGGAAAGAAAGAAGAAAACCCACAATAATGAATGGGCAATGATTGTCGCTTGGCCAAAGCTGGGTCTGGTGTTCCTCTCCCCTTGCTTTTTGTCACATTAGGTGGTGATACTAGATTCAGTGGAAGGAAAATTGTCTCAAACCGTCAAAGTCATTTTGGCCTAGTCTACTAAAGCTCCCCAAAGTCAAAAAATTCAATGATTAAGTAGAGCATCATGGCCATCAAAGGCCAGCAGCTTTGAGGTGCGACACAAGAATGTCTTGCTTGCAATCTTGAAGGGAGCACAGCACGGGTTTTTCTTCAAGGGCCCATTTTCTTTCATGGCGGCACTGGGCTTTTTACCTCAATAGAGGGGGCAAAAGGGGCAGACGATTTGGCACCAGTCATGAAACTATGGAGTTGTTGGGTACTCTTTTTAGTTCATTGAGCATTGAATGATTGAAATTATTTTTTGTACCATGTCTGGCCAGCTACAAAGCATAGGGCATAGCGAATTCGAAACATCTTGGACCCCTAGATGTAATGAGCATTAGTATCGATCGACTGTACAACATCGAATCGCGAACGAATGAAAAATCCGATTGCGAGTTTGCTGTCATAAGTGTTCTACTTTGGCTCCTCCTTTGTTATTTGTTTAACCTTTTGAAGAACCTTGATCAGACAGTGCACATGTTGGTATAATTTTTTATCTTATTAACGTCTATTACAAGTTAGAGAACCTGCAATCCATATGGGATCTATTAAGAAATTTCAATGACGAAAATTACCATGAATTTTTCAAATTATCGGGAAAATAAAATTGAGCTTTGCAATCTATTATAGAGCATTGCTTCCATATTGGCCTAAAAATATCACTTATACTCCTCTCTCTCTTTTTTTTATTATTGGAATCTTAATTTTCCGTTTAAACATATCTAGAAATATGCATATGTTTCAGTCCCTTCTTATGTTCCTGCAGTATAATTCATTGATTCGACTTGCCCATTTTATTTCCTTCTCTATGGATTTTCCAATTGTTATATATATATATATATATATATATATATATATATATATTTTTTTTTTTTTTTGTGAACGTTATTGGGCTATATCTGATCATCGTGATGCAAATTGGTTCTTCTTAAGTTTTTATTTATTTATTTATTTGCCCTAATTTGCGCACGTTTCTATGCCAAACAAATTTGTATTATGTTGTTGATGAGACTGAAGCATGCTGAGATCTCACTGGTTTAAGGGGGAATTAGAGGAGGTGATCGGGCCTGGATGGGCTGGGTCTTTCAGACTAGATTCTGGGTGGGCTTGACCGTCAAGGAATGCCAGGGCTTTCTGGCTTAGCCTAAGCCACGTGTGAGCAACGTATAGGTTGCTCCCGATTCGAGCCCGCTTGATGATCGGGTCTACCTCCCACATTATGGATTTGTTCTTGCTTATGCGCATGCATGTACAAAGTTAGATGTCAATTTTTTCAACTCAAAATGTTCTCGAGCAAGACATCTTGCCGGGTTCGATGAGGGTAATATGCCACCATAGAAATCAAAATTGGATATGTATACATAATTTAACATCACTCATATGAGATATTGTATTCGATCAAGCTCAAATAGTTCATGTCGCCATCTTCTACTTCATTTTCATGTCAAATGTGGAGTAAATTAGGTCTTAGTTTGATTAGACATCTAAAATCCCAAGATATTCCGATTCGTTTGGCCCTTTCTCACACTCCAACTCTGTCATCGGTTTTCTTGTATCCAATGGTTGTTCTTGGATCTCAACTGCGTCTAGTCAATAATCATTTTAATGTTGATTCCATTCTTCGTTTGACTTTCTAATTGAGAATGATTTTGCATGGAAGAAGCTTGTCGTATCACACACAAGTCCAGCAACCTTTTTAGGTCATGATACGAAGATCCACAAGCAACGATAAACTCCATCTCCTCATTGTCTTGCCCGTAGAATTTCGCAAATAAACTCAAAAAATGATCTTTCATTCCCCGTGGATTCGCATTTATTTTAATTAGTAATCGAAGTGAATGATTTTTCCATATAGGCCTTCCTCATAATATATATTCAATACCTAGTAAGTCTCTTAATTTGCAAACAACCCCAATCTATTTTGCATCCTCGACAAGGTAAATTATCCCAAAATTCTCTCTTACAATTACGTTCTCTTAGATTCTGAGTGCTAATCATCTTGATCTTATTTTGTAAGGAAATCCTAGTGAGGTTCAAGCTTGAAGATTTTGGCAATCCTTGGAGGATACGGATTGAAGAAAAATCGCACGGCAACAAGTAGAGCTATTAAATCCCCCCTAAATAAAATACCATTATAAAGCCAGAATTATGCTAGAGATTAAATGGGATAGTTGCTACTCTACCTGCTTTAGAGTAAATTTTTCATGAACAAATAGGCTTCGTAATGCTGAAATTAACTTTTAACATACAATATAATTTCATAGTTGTTATTCTTCTGAAATAAATCTAGGAAATTCCCCCATTTTCTCTAGGTCGTTATTGTTAGCATGTCATGATTCTCCAAAATGATTTTGAAAGGTTTTCTCCTAAAAATAATATTCATCTTTCAAAACCCTTATTTTATATGGCCAAAAGGACGAAAATACTTCTATCCAAGTGAGTCAATTAATAACATGACTCCATCAATTTCAAAAGTAAGCATGCACCGTCTTATTTTAATTTATTGTTTACTTGCAGTTGCATATACCGTTATAAACTATGATTCAGCATATTGTTTTATGTTATTGTTTTATTCAAAACGCAAGCACACATGGAGAAGAAGTCATGCCGCAATGTAAAATGACGAAAAAATGTCCCCGATGTGTAATCTCCGGAAAAATCAAAGTGCATCAATAATTTTAGTATATTACTTGATAATAGCCATTCTAAGAACTCAATCAAAAAATGTGATATCAAAAAGTCCTAAATCTATTATAATTGTACCAATTCGGTTCTAAATTTATTTTTTAATCAATTGAATTCTAAACTTTTTACAATTGTGCCGAGATCGGTCTATTTGGCCAAAATTGGCCGGCCGACACTAACATGGCTATCGTCGACCTTTTTTTTAATAATATTTTACTTTTTGAAGTATTTTATTAATTTTTTAATCTTTTTTCCTTTTTTTTTTTCTTCCTCCTCCTTCCTTCTTCCTCCCTCCTCCCTCCTTCTTTCGCCCCGCCATCGCTGGGCGAGAGCACACCGACTGGCAAGGCGAGCCCTCACCAGATCCGACAAGGCTCGCCTTGCCAGGCCCAATGACGGCGAGGCCCCCTCACCGATCTGGTGAGGGCTCGCTCAGCCGCCTCATTCCGGCAACCGGCCAACCCTCCCCTCTGGCCGGTCACCTAAGCCAAAGGAAGAAGGAGGGAGGAGAGAGGAGGAACGAGGAGGGAGAGGGGAAAAAAAAGAGAAAGAAACAAAGTATAAAATGATAAATATTAAAAAAAATGATTCAATAAAATAAAATATTATTAAAAAAATGTCTCTAATGCCGTCTAGCTACCATGTCGGCTAGGGGTGTCAACGGTTCGGTTCGGTTCGGTTATGTTTTTTTAAAAACCGAACCGAATGAGACCCGAACCGAAATTTCGGTTCGGTTTTTCAGTTTTTGGTTTTCAACTTTTAGTTTTTGGTTTTTGCATTTTTTTCGTTTTTTTTTTTCTGTTGTATTTCTAAGAAATAAGTTCTTATCGGTTTGTTGATTCGGTTCGGTTCGGTTAACCGATAAAAACTAAATGGATAAAAAAATTTCGATTTTAAATGAGAACCGAACCGAAAAAACCAAAATTTTCGGTTCGGTTTGGTTCGGTTCGGTTTAGTTTTCGGTTCGGTTTTTGACACCCCTAATGTCGGCGCCACCCAGCCAATTTTGGTCGGATGGACTGATCTGGAATAATTGTAAAGGTTTAGGACTCAATTGGCCAAAAAAATAAGTTTATGACTAAATTGGCACAATTGCAATAGGTTTAGAACTTTTTGGTAATTTTCCCGTATGCTAACCCGTCCCCACACGTAATGGAACCTCTAGCTTTGTTGGTTTTTCGCAAATGATCAATGTTTTCACATGTGCATCTAAGTGTCCAATCAGCCTATTTTTCTCACATTAATCAGTGGCGATTCCATCTCTTATTTTGAAAACCTCCGATTTTCCCAAGAACTTTCAAAACTCTTTTGCTGCTATATAGCCACACTTTCTATAGAACGAGACCTCGATCACAGGGATAGGTGAGCCGTCGCGCCCCCACAGCCCCCGCTCAACGTGGCTCCTCAACCATACCTCCCTCTCTCGACTCCGTCTGAGGTCGACTTGCCCAAGCCTAGGTTCGACTGCCATTGCCGAACTTGTATCGAATGTCTTTCGAGGGTGGTCTGCTTGCACCTCGCGAGGGGAATGGACCGCATCTATGGCGAGCTAAGTCCATTGCGTAGTCGCGACGTTGTTGAAGGGCAGTGACGATGCCATTGTGGTTGTGTCGCGGAAGGGACGGGACAAGACAAGGTGATATTGATGTGGGTTATTTCTAACGATCTTTGGTGGATAGTTCTTCACCCCCTTGACAAACGGCTGATAAAAAAAGAAAAAATCTCGTCCATTAATTGTAAAAATTTCCAATTTCTATGTATTACCGAAATTTTGCATAGGCATTATGAGAAAGTGCAAAGAATTATATCTCATTACTACCGTGGGTCCGTCTCTCGAGGAAACCATAGAACTGTTCGAGATGCGAAAAGAACTACATTCATTTTCAATGTAATGCTGTTATAAGGGTGATTTTTCAAATAAAATGGGCAAGTTTTATAAGGGTGATTTTTTGAATAAAAAATAAAGCATACCCAGTCGATGAAAAAGAACTACATTCATTTTAATTATAGGATTGTGACTAGTTATTCTCTCAAATAGTGTACAAGATTAATTGCATAAAAAACTTTTATACTGACTATGTATACTATAATTTTCTTTTTCAATGTGATGCTGTTATCTTATAGCACTCAAACCAATCCCTCCAAGGAAAGGTGTTGGAAGATGTGAACAAGTGATGGGATTGGCAGGCCCCTCCGTTGCCACTCCTTTATGACTTTCTTTCCGAGCAAGAACATCATGGCAATTTTAAATGCATTCTTACTCCATTATTTGATTCTTGCTAGATAAAACCTTCCCCTCGGGGAGGCTTATGATGTACTCTCCCGCTCAACTAGGAAAAGAGAATCTTCAGATTTCGCTTTCCGGCAATGCCGGTCGATAGCTGCATATGTCGCAATTGACCTGTAAAATGTTTCATTTTCGTTGTCTAGAAATTAGGGCGAAGGAAGTCATCATAACTAAAGGTAGGCCCAGCCCTAAATGCATAAACTCTCTCTCTCTCTCTCTCCTCGGGAGATAAAGGCATCGATCGAATTTGAGACCGTGAATTTTCCAACTTCGAAATTTGTTCTTTCATCTTTTAATAGAAGGTGATTCAAATGTGAAATGCTAATTATCCTTTAAACTTGGTCTTTGGTATAATGTAGATGCATATGATACAATTGATGAGCAGGAATGCAATGCAATCGACGTTGTTGATGTTTTGGGATAATAATTTTAAGAGACGAACTAATCATCTCGGGCTCTTAGCTAATGTGTTAATCTATCGCTCTCTTCCTTTTTTGCTTGTGCATCTTCCTTCTATATGATAGGATCTATCAGATTTTCTTGATTGTGTTATGGTCTTTCCACTCTAGAATGGCAATTGTTCTTGTTTAAAGTGAAAATGGACAAAAAAACTCCATCTTTTAATAAATAGCGGGGTGTGCTCCTTTCGAGCCTTACCTAACTCCTTTGTCCTCCATTACTTCCTTCCTCCCATTTCTCTTCTCTTATTATCACCATGTTAAAAGATCGATTATATTTTGACAAAAATAAAAGATCAGTAATAAAAAAAGAGAAAACAAATGTGACTTGAAGACATAAACTATAGATCATTGGGTGATATTGCGTACTTTTTACATTCAAAATTGATCGACAACTAAAACTTTCGAAAAAAGAAATTAATTGAAGTAGCACATAAACTTTGAGAATAAATAGCATGTCAATATAAGCAACAAAAGAAAATTAACTGAAATTAAGAATGCAAGATGTCTGGCGATCTCATCCCCTTATTATGTAGAGAGATTTCATCCACAAGTCCCTATCTCCAATTTGGGCGGAGCTTACCTGGATACAATTGAATAGCCACAATACTCGTCATTCTTAAATTCATTTGAACTCTACATCTAACACATATATGACGAGAAGTGATTCCAAATCCGGTGCATTGATCACTTCTATCTCCTTAGGAGCAAACCCTAATTACAAATTCTTGTTTGTCATCATTTGAAGCATTCGATTGACCTTAAATTATAGTAATAACTGATCTAGCATATATGATGAGAAACCATTCAATATTCAATACATTAATCTCTTTTATCTCATTTCGAACAAATCCTAATCACAGATTTTTCTTTTGCCATATAAGAAGCATTCGATTGACCTTAAGTAATAGTGTCCAAGTGTATCCCTCATGACACTGGATCCAAAGGTCCAATCCTTTTCCTCTAGCTTTATTCCGTCACAAATTCCGCAACCTCTTTCTTGTTGCCTTTGCTTGTCAGATCAACTTGTCAAACGACTCTCCAGTCAAAAGTGCATCTTATCAAAATGTGCAGTGTGTAAACTCAAAGTGAAACAGCACATCGACAGTTCAAGCTA
Source organism: Eucalyptus tenuipes (assembly GCA_014182365.1). Taxonomy (NCBI): domain Eukaryota; kingdom Viridiplantae; phylum Streptophyta; class Magnoliopsida; order Myrtales; family Myrtaceae; genus Eucalyptus; species Eucalyptus tenuipes. The sequence goes on along the minus strand of CM024541.1, from coordinate 10,641,721 downwards.
CAAAGTCTCGTCTGACAATTGGATGACATGGGCGATTGGTAAAAGCCAAATGGGTAGAACACCCTTCGCTGTTTGAAGTTGAAGCCCTTGTATGGTCACATCCATACAATGGTCGTCCACAAATTCAAGGTTTATACCGCTTCATGATAGAAGGACATACCTATGCTGATTAACAGTTGGTGCCGACATTCACTTAATTAATTAAAACGTGATCATGACATGCGATTATCAATTACATGCATGATGCTATCACCAAATTGGTTAGGTAACCTTACCACGTCAAGGTGTACATTTTTAATTACTAAAGTTCGTTAATGACAAATATTATTCATCAGTTAGTATATATTGAATAGTCTGTAAATAAGAAAACGTTAAGTGGGGATTTCGAAATTTGACACGGGTCCACCAAACGGATTCCAAGTGGCGTGATTTCTCAAAGACTTAGTCTGTGGTTTCCACCTTAAGCACCTTCGGTCATCAATTACCGCTTATCTTAATCTTAGAAAACGATCTGAATGGTTTGAAAAAGCAGCAACTTGAAGGTATAGCCGCAAACTGATAAGCCCAGTTCTCGATGTGATAAGATATCTGCAATTGCTTATTCAAAGTCGACAGCTGGCGCGATATTTTATCATCATTGTTTTGATTATGGTTGGGGTGATAAGCCAATGGGAAACGAGCCGTGTCAGGATTGAATACGAGCTATTGCTTTTCACTTTTCTCTTCAGTAGAAAAGGGAACTTGGACTCAAAGTCTAACCTACCCATTTGGAATTTTCTACTTAGAAAAGAGGGCTAGAAAAGATATAAAATAAAAGGGCAAGTCATTTTCAACCGCGGCGTGACCTCTAGGGTTTGGTGGACATCAAAAACCCCGCTTGTCACATTCAGGATAATTTCACATGATGCAAAAACCCCAAGTCTCGATTTGAAGGGGATCGTGCAAATTTTGTGTGATTACTTCGTGGTTGATGAAGTTCGTGTGACCTGGCACGAGAGGCGTGAGAAAAGTTGTGTCTGCATAAAGTGGGAAATGAGCAAGACTTGATCACTAATGATCTTACTTTAAGATAGTTAAATGAGAGAGAGAAATGGCGGGACAGAAATTTTGAGTAGTTATTTGTTTTCTTGTAATTGTATGGGCTTTATATACAATTTTGCTTCTCTTTACCTTTTATAATTGAATCGAAGTGATTTTAGTTTGAAGAAAATTAGGGTTTTTGGAAGAATTCATTCGAGACAAGAACTTCTCAATGAATACTCAATAGGGGAAAAGACTTAGCCTCCAAACCCCTTTTTCTTGCCCGTCATTAACCTATGATTACTGACACTATGAATATTGGGAGAAGGTAGAACTTTCTTTTACAAGATGAGAATTCTCTCCCTCTAAAAGTAAACTTGCCTTTCTTATTACTTTGAATCGTAGGCCTTCGTATATTGACTATGATTTCCTTCATCTCTAATCATTACAATGATTTCTCCTAGTCCTTATCATGTACTGATCACTTTCCTTCATGAAGCTACATTCTTAAATCTCTTGACATGTAAGTTGTGTTAATCCAATTATAAACTTATTATATTTGTGCCGGTTTAGTAATAAATCTTTCAATTGTACTAATTTGAATTATAAGCATTTTCACTTTTTATCAATTGGGTCAAGCCAACCAATATTTAATCTGAAATATATGGACATCGAGCGCCCTACATGGCAAAGGCAGCATCAACTTTAAGATGCCATTCGTGCCACGTAAAATTGCCAATGGTAACGTTAGTGATTTCCAAAAAAATTAATTGAATGAACTATATTTGCTAAATATTAAAGTGTTTAAAATTTAATTGACACTATTATAATTTTAGGATTGATATGACACAAGTGTGATAGGTTTAAGATTTTTTGGATAATTGTCTCGAAGGTGGAATTTTTTCTTACAAGATAATCTCTCTCTCCCTGGAACCTTGCCTTCCTCATTGCTTTGACTCTTGAGCCTCTCTATCTTGAAGCACCACACTAACTTCTCCTGATCCTTATCCTTTGCTGCTTGTTCTCCTCCACGAAGCTGTATTCTTAAATCGCTTGACGTGTAAGTTGTCCTCACACACATTAGACTCATAATTAATGAGTGGTCATGAAACGAAGGCTAGCCCTAGTTAAACAAGTTTCATGAACTGGGGATATATAAATTCATCCCGCTAACACCACGTGTTGTTCGGTGCTAGCACGAGAAAATCCTTAAGACCACTACTATTGACCTTCCACATGCTGTTTTATATGCTTGATAAATTCCAATTATTGCCACATTTTTCACTATTGTTTGTTCAAAAATATCATAGATGCAGACATTGGGGTTCCGCTTTGGACCCGCCACCACCGGCCCCCCCTTCCCCCTTTCCTTTCCCCTACCCGCTCCAACTGGCGTGCGCAGACTTTCCGAGGCAGCTGGAATCAAACAAGAGAGGACCTAAAACGCTCCCTCACGCCCCCCACGTTTACGCAAAGACAGCACCTTAAGAATACTGTGTTGGATGAGACGTCAGAAGAGACGTATTGAAAATGTGCTTATATTTCAAAATAAAAAATAAAAATCCCATCCTCGTTTTCTAAACAATGAAGCTAAAAGCGAACGAGGAAAACATGATGTTCTTCTTTTAAAAGTTCATAGATTTCGTTTGTTTTATAAAAGGCAAATGATGCTAAAATCGATCTCTTGAATATAAATTGTTTTTGATATTTTTTATTAATTAATTATTTTAAATGATACAAACGATCATATTTTAGAAAAATATTTTTAGAATAATTTATTTTCGACGAAACAAATAGAGCTTTATTCTGAATTGTTCGAATATAAATCAAGATTGCTAGATAAAGGGGTAATTAGATAATTAAAGAGCATGTTCATGCATCACCATTGTTTACTCAATTAAATAATGATAGTGGCACAATTTACCTTAATTAAATTAGAGGGATCTGACTGTAATTCACATTTTATTTCTGTTTCCTCCTCTATGGAATAAAAAAGAAAAAGAGATAAGGAATGGGGGCAAAAAGCGAGAACTTACATGTTGATATCAAATTTTGCAAGCTGTGTTCTTTTGTCTTCTTCTAATGATTCCTTAAATTATTGTAAGTAATTAGAGAATAAGGGTCGTGCTTAACAGTGAGAAAGATGAGTAGATCATCCATTCATATTCCAACGTGGAAGTGACTTGGAATTGACCAACTATATGGGGGCTAACACACCTTTTGAAGCAAACCCCCACACTTTTTTTATTATAATTTATTATTCTATGCCTTAAACATCACCACCTCCCTAAGTTAGATCAACAACAAAATGATAGTTAATTGCTTCCTTTGTGATCATTTCTGTTAAGCACCAAATCATTATGCATAAAGCGCAAAGCTTTAAATATTTCATATGCAATCGGCTTTTTAATTGGTCGTCAAACTTGTCGGCTATTCCAATTTAATCTTGTTTAGTTAAGCCTCATATATTTTGTTTTGCTGAATAAATCGATGGATCGATAGGCCTTAGATATTTTGTGCGTGGGCTAGACAGCTTTTGATTTGTGGGTACTAAAACAACATGATCATTTTCTAGCTATGAATTTGTGATAATCATGATAAACTTTCTCGTCAATTATTGAATCTTTTATTTTGAAAGATGTTATGGAATTTTGAGAAAGTGTAATTAAGTCTTGAAAGCTATCCAATTAGTGCAATGTTAGTGTCATGTAGCCTCACACATGGCCCTAAAATCTATTAAAAAATGACACGTTACTATTTTCCACTTGTTATATTTGGACGGAACTGATGAAGGCACTTTGACTCCATAAATTTAATAAATTTTAAAACTTAATTAAACTTTTTAAATATTTTAAAACTCGATTATATTTTCACCATAAACTTTAGGGTTTTGATATACTTATCGGTCAATTACAGACACTTACCTTTATCTAAGTGGAAAACAAGATCCAGCACTAACGAAAAGGGCAAGAAGAGAGGACTCGGAAAGAAAGTGTCCAAGTTCTATGTTTCTGCTTTACATGCTTGGAGCAGGTAATCAATTTCGCAAACGAAGTGGAAAGTTCCATCTCTTTTGGTAATGGTTTTTGTCAGTCTTTCTTGCCCGTCTGGCTTCCCCCCTCCCCTTCATCTAATTGGTTTTCCTTTATGAAGGATGTAAGTTTTAACCTCATTAACATGAAATTCCCCATCAATAATTATCATGAATCAAATGAGATGCGAATTTACATAGATAAGAATATTTAGTGAAGAGCTTGAAGTATGCAAACTCTGTTCAAGTGCAGGTGAGAGCTTATTGAAACTCATAATGTACTACGGAATAAAATCTATGCATGAGTGGATGAAAAGGGAATGCAAGGAATTTGATTCCAATACCATGATATTGCATAACTGATTGTTTCAAAAGTTGAAATTGTTGGCGAGGGATGTGATTATACTCTATCGTCTTAACAACCACTCTTGACTCGAATGCACTTGCCCATCAATGCCTAGAAATATGTGCTAGAACAAGACAATAGAACTGAGCACAAACAGTATTTTGCTCTGTAAGTAAACTTGTGCACTGTATAGTTATCGGATTTCAATCACGGAAGCATCTTATACCCTTTCAAACCCTTGCCATCAGGCCATACCATAACGCCCGCTGGCGACAAAACTCCACTTATGTAGCAAATTAGTTCGGTATCATGAATAGATATCGTATCCACGTCAAGAAATAGAAATCCCTCGTAGCAGCCTCATCTGCTGACTCACATGCAATCAATGCCCATTTTCGTGAGTCAATTAGATCAAGAAAGCTGAATATGTTATACCACAATGATTCTTGCTCGATTGTCCACTCAAGGCTCAACCCATATTCTCTTGCACAATTTTAGGAGGAGGAAATCGAATGTCACGCCAACCAAAGTTAGTGCTGGCTGCTTTCTAGGTCTTTATCAAAGTGGCTGTCCATTTAACGAGATTTTAACATAAACTACATACATGATATCCACCCAAAAATTTGCACGATCCAACGCCTTCATTTACACTCAACCGATCATGATCATTAGGCCTCTAAGATCTGCTGAGAGAGCGAATTATCGCGTTGGTTCCGACGAATTGGTTGGTTCCACCTAAAAAAGACCATGCAAAAGCAACGAATTGGAAGGGAAAACAAACTTGTCTCTCGGTTGTCCACCATGTGTTGATTATAAATTGATAATCAATGCTTAACTTTTCACGTAGAAGAGATTCGCAAGATATCCTCGTGGAGATCCTTTGAATAAAGTAGGGTTTATACGAGGAGATAAAGTTGTCTTGTCTTATTCTCTCTAAGGTGGTCTCTATTTAATTACCACAAAAGAAAAGCTTCTAGCAACTTATATGTCAACTCACGAGAGTGAATTATGAAATTTAAAAAGAAAAGGACTAATATTGTTTGGCTTTTTTTAGTGTGTGTGTATGCTAGCCTTTCTAGACATTGTATATCACGACGTATAAAATTGGAAAAAAAAGGTTACATTGATAGATGTTTCGGACAATGATTTTGTATGTTTTATATGCGGTAAATTTCAATTCTTAAAGCATTGAGTATAAACTTTGCAAAGAAAAAAAAAATTCGATACACCGAAATCGTTATATGCATGTGTGTTTCTAATTAATTACTATCAAAGAGCACTTGTTGATAAAATTTAATTATAAAAATCCCACGATAATAAGCGTAAGCACGAATCATGTCGATGTCGAGGACAGCCTCATCCCCACAAAGGTGGCTTTGGAGTGAAAGGGACATCACCTCGATTTTCGTCGTTGATGCTGATTTTTTAATGTATGACTGGATCCAACCACGTCATACGCTTCTTCTTTTGTTTTGTCTTTGTCCCCCGCCAAGAATTGCTCGCCTCATCAACAACACGTCTCGTTTTCGTCTTCTCTTTCTCTTTCCTTCTTCTGTTTTATATTTCTAGGGTTTCTCGTTTCATCTTTTCTTGCGTGTTTTGCGAGGCCTCCTCTGGAGTCCCATTTCTCCGAAACCCATCAAATCTAGTCCGTCCATTCTCATCATCCTCTCTATAAATACCTACTCTCGCCCTACTGATCTTTTCACTTCATTGCCATCTTACAAGATTTCTCTCTCTCCCTCTTTCTCTCCTCTCTCTCTCTCTCTCTCTCTCTCTCAAGAAGATCAGCATAAGATCAGCATTTCTTGAATCCATTAGGTTCTTTTCTGGAGAGACCCAAATCATGGAATGCTTTAAGCTGTTCAAAGAGGTGAGTGATGAATGAAGTCTTTTCTCCTTCCATGAAGATGTTGGTGGTTTTAGTTCTTTTATTCCAGAGAATTCACATTACAGAGTTCGAGTTCATGATATATCTTTCGTTCATGATATAGTAGAAACTTTTTCGTAAGATCTAGCCTTGCATTTTTATCAAATGTCTCTTAAAAACTGCTCGTCTTATCGTTTCTTTTGTTTCCGATGAGACAACAAGCTTTCATATGGCTACTCTATCATGGCATGAAAACTTTGACGGTGTTTTAGATTTGTCTCGGCATGTCATGCGAGGGTGATATTCAGTGTCGAATGAGCAAAAGCCAATCATTGCTCGTACCATCTTGGTCTCACTACTCTCCGATTATCTAGTTGAAAAACTCCATCATGCCGTATAAACCCCATAGTGTCTTTTATGATATCACACATTATGTAACTTCTCTTCTTGACGCCCTTGTTCATTACATGGTTATCACTTGAAACAATAGCGAAAGCGATCTTTGCTTGTTACCATGATTTTAGCTCATGTCAGACAAGAGTTTGAGAACGTAGTCTTGAACGATTTGATTGATTGCATGCCATCCGTCACGCCATGAGGATGAAGTGATTGGAGGTCTAAAAAGCGATGGTCATCTCAGATTTTCGTGTAAGGACAAAAGAGGTGCACGAAAAGAATGGACAAGAGTGACGTAGCCCTCGTGATTTGTTCACCAGAAATAGTCCGAGCAATTATTGCATGCTGCCCGTGACGAGGTCGATCGCCTAAAATATCGAAGGCCTCTTCGTTTTATAGAGTTAAATTAAAATGAAAAAAAAAAAAAAAGCTTTTAGAACTTGCAATTTCATTCGAATTTCAAAAATTAATAATGAGAAATGAAGTATAGTTGTAAAAGTATAATGCATATTTGATGATTCACTTCTTCGGCTTTTCCTCGCTTTTTTTAGCTGGTACAAGTAAGTTTGCCAAAATTACTTACTATTTTGAAAAGAAATTAACTGTATCTCATCTCTCTTTTTTGCGGCCACTATCAGAGCAAGGACGGAGAAGGAAAGATCAAGAAAGGGGAGGAGGTTTTGACCCGCGATGGAGCTGTCGACCGCCATGGACGACCGGCAGTACGAGGGAAGACCGGAACATGGGTCGCCGGGATTTTGATACTAGGTAAATTCCCCCATATATATAAATTTCTTTACACCGCATTTACGGGAAATCTAATTATTCTTTCGATACAGCTCCTGTGTTATTGTGGTGACATCTATGGGGCCTAGCTCTTAAAGATTGTTGAAAGCAATTTTCTAAGACAGTGGAGATAAAAAAAAATTTAAGTGAAAAAAAGAAGAAGAAAAATAGATAGAAAGAAATTTGTTGTTTGTTTTTGCAACTGAACTGAGAATAAGATAGAATGCCTATGAAAAATTATCTTGTGAGCATATCATCTTCAATTTACTAAGATAAAACATTGTCTGGAAATCATGTGGTCGAATCAAGGACGAATAAAATCAGGACACGTCTCGACACCCTCGACTTGGACAATTCCATGCTGGTCGGTGATGTATTTCATGATCGGAGACTCACCGAACTAAAGAAAAACTCGATAGCTATTTTATTTTTTAAATAAGGGTGGGAGAGAATATATTGTACTGCACCCGAATTATATGAGCTCAAAGTGGACCGTACGCACGAGGCTAGCTACGAACTTCTGATTAATACACCTAATGGAGAGAATTTCGTACCGTCCTCGTTTTGTCGCACGAGGTCGCACGACAGTAGAATATTGCTGCAGAACACCAGTGATTTCATGTATATAAAAATGGCGGCGAATTAGAATATCGCGACGCAGCACGCCAGGAGAATTTTGTCTCTCGTGCATGTTCTCGCTCGATCAAGTGGCAACCATGCGAGGCCTTCTCTTTGTCGTCTCTTACGTGAGTTGTGCTTGTTTGCTTCTTGGTTTCGAGCTCGGCAGTGAACCAGGGGCTGGCCACGCTGGCGTTCTTCGGGGTCGGGGTGAACCTGGTGCTGTTCCTGACGCGGGTGATGGGCCAGGACAACGCGAGCGCAGCCAACAACGTCAGCAAGTGGACGGGCACCGTCTACATCTTCTCGCTGCTCGGCGCCTTCCTCAGCGACTCGTACTGGGGCCGGTACAAGACCTGCGCCGTCTTCCAGGCCATCTTCGTCATTGTAACTCCTACTCTCTCTCTCTCTCTCTCTCTCTTCTCTCTTTCTCTAAACATTAACTTTCTGAAACTAATTGGATCAGGCCTATTATGATACATGAAAGGGAGTTAAACAAGCGATGTTGATCGTTGGGTGCATAGGCATGCAAGCGCACTTGTTAAAGTATCGTCGCTGTTTGTGTTTTTCGTCTTTGACATAGATTGTGTGCTTTGTACTCGAGCCTAGATCCTATCGAGACGGGCCATTCTAGGGTGAATTCCAATATGTTATTTCATAAGAGTTAAATCATATAGATCTCACGTGAGATTTATATGATTTGATGATTTAGAAAAACTGAATTCATATACATGCGAATCATTTGGAAAGTATAATGTAAAAGTTCCTAAAGAGAGAATGACATGAGATGAATCGAGCATCACGCATGCCAAAATGGATCCTCTTTCCTTTTAAAACATTGAGAGCTAAAGCGTCTATACTGACTACATTGATGTGGGTGTGATGTATATATGGCAGGGCTTGGCCGCACTATCACTGTCATCCTACATATTCTTGCTGAAGCCCCGAGGCTGCGGAGACGAGCAGATGCAATGCGGGCGCCACTCGGCGTTCGAGACTGCGGTGTTCTACCTCTCCATCTATATGGTGGCCCTCGGAAACGGAGGGTACCAGCCCAACATTGCGACGTTTGGGGCAGACCAGTTCGACGAGGAGGACCCCAGGGAAGGGCACTCCAAGATATCCTTCTTCAGCTACTTCTACCTGGCCCTCAACCTCGGCTCCCTGTTCTCCAACACCATCCTCGGCTACTTCGAGGACGAGGGCATGTGGGCGCTCGGGTTCTGGGCCTCCACGGCCTCGGCTGCGCTCGCCCTCGTCCTGTTCCTCTGCGGGTCCCCTTGGTACCGGCACCAACGGCCTAGGGGCAACCCTCTATCCAGGTTTTGCCAGGTCCTGGTCTCGGCGACGAGGAAGTGGACGGTCGAGACGGAGCCGACGGAGGAAGATCTGTTCGAAGTGGACGCCGGAGATTGCGCTACTGGCGGCGAGAGGAGGATTCTCCACACCAGAGGATTCAAGTGAGTGCAATTGACTGAAAAATTTACAAAATTAGGCTTCTGAGCAGCTGTTGCACTAGGAGAATGCTTAAAACTGAGTTTGCCTTTCTTCTTTTATCAGGTTCTTGGACAAAGCAGCGATCATCACGCCAACTGACTTCACTCAAGACGGCAACAGCAGCAGCGACAGGCTCCAACCTCCCCAGAATAATCCATGGCGTCTCTGCACAGTCACCCAAGTCGAAGAGGTCAAGTGCATCCTGAGGCTCCTCCCCATCTGGCTCTGCACCATCCTCTACTCCGTCGTCTTCACCCAGATGGCATCCCTCTTCGTCGAGCAAGGCGCCGGCATGAGGGCCACCTTCGGGGGCTTCCACATCCCCCCCGCGAGCATGTCGAGCTTCGACATCCTCAGCGTTGCCGCCTTCATCTTCATTTACCGCCGCATCCTTGACCCCGTCGTCGCCCGGGTCCGCACCAAGCCCCACGGCCTCACCCAGCTGCAGCGCATGGGGGTCGGCCTCATCGTCGCGGTCCTCGCCATGGTTGCGGCTGGCACCGTCGAGCACTTCAGGCTCAAGTACGCGGACAAGAGCTGCTCAAGCTGCGAGGGCTCGAGCTCGCTCAGCATCTTCTGGCAGGTCCCGCAGTACGTGCTGATCGGGGCGTCCGAGGTCTTCATGTACGTGGGGCAGCTCGAGTTCTTCAACGCGCAGGCCCCCGACGGGCTCAAGAGCTTCGGGAGCGCGCTGTGCATGACGTCGATCTCGCTTGGGAACTACGTGAGCAGCTTGCTGGTGACGATGGTGATGAAGTTCTCCGCGAGGGACGACATGCCCGGCTGGATCCCGAGGAACCTGAACCGAGGGCATCTGGATAGGTTCTACTTCTTGCTGGCCGCGCTGACCGCGGCCGACTTCTTCGTCTATCTTTTGTGCGCCAAATGGTACCAATGCATCGAATTCGTGAGGGCGAGGGCAGAGAGCGACGGCGACGACGACGACGGACATGGAGTCGGAGAGCTTAATAAAGTGTGAAGTGCTAGTGGAGGAGAGAGAGTGGTGCTTGTGCAATGTAAGATGAGTTATATAAATCGTGAGGACAAGGCCAGGAGAAAGGGAATTGAATGGTGAGCTATGAAATTTTGGTGTGGTCTTATTTCATGACCATGCCGGTGGAGCTCATCGATGCTTTTTTGTGCAAAAAGCGTATGGACAGTCTATTTAATAACAAGCTACTTAGAGATTCGAGAGACTGAGCTTGAACTATATCACCTTCTGTTCTTAATACCCTCTCTCTCTCTCTCTCTCTCTCTCTCTCTCAAATCCTTAGCTCGGTTCCGACCTTGATCCGTGGCCAGCCACTGACGACAACCCCTCGCCGGCTTCTGGCGACGCGGACACGGAGTTTGGGTTCCAGCCGCCGGAGATTGGGGGGCCCCGCTTCCTTCGAGCCGGAAAGAATGATGCCGTTGTCGAGGTTGGTACCGACCTCATTGACGTTATTCTACGGATTTGGGGTCTCGTTCTGGGAATTCGTGGTTTGAACTTTGTGATGGTTATTGAGGTGCATCGAGATAGTACAATAATTGAACTAAATATTTAACGATCGGATGCAAATAACAAATCAGCAATTCATTGAACAAGCGGCGTGCGTGAAGTTAGAAAAAATCAATGAATCTATTAGAGATATTTATCTTTTCTAATTGATTCTAATTGATTTTATTTAATATTGTAATATTTTATTACTTTATATAGGTTCTTGTATCATCAGTATTATACACATAGAAAAATACAGAAATTCTCTTTTCCGCTTTATTCTATCATAATTCTATCATGGTATCAAAGTCAAGTTTTATCTGAGGAAGGGTTCATCATGTAATAGAAACATTGTCGTAGTTGCGCCGCTGTCCATCATCACCAAACCGTCGTCCTTGGTTGTTACCCAGATAGTTTCGTTGTTTGTTTCGAAAATCAAGCACCATCATTAGACTTGTCTGTCTCAAACGAGTCAGACCTTGAAAATTCATCACCAACCGACTCGGAGAGAAGCTACACGCGCCACCATGCGCCACCACGTCACAGGTCCACCAATGCCATCAATTGGAAGTGAAATTTTCGAAGTCAATACTTAGACTTTTCAGCAGAAAACCACCATAAACAAGTTCTACATTCTTCGGTGAGTCTAGAATAGCAACGAACGTTGCCGGAAAGTTACCACGTGCCCTTATGAACCACCCATACCTTTTGCGCATGAGATCATGCGCCACGGCCTCGCATGTGATCCGCCGCGTCCATTGAGTAGTGACGTCATTCTCTGACATCATCCCCCGCATCATTGACACGTCAGCGCCACTTGTCTGCCACATCATCCTATCACCGCGACTGTTGTCCTTCGAAGTTCACCGCCGTTGATTGACGTTGACCCAACCGGTTCAACCTATTTTAGACTGAGCCTTAGGGTAAATCGATTGTTTTGGCGATTCTAACAGGTTCTTGATGTTTTCAAATCGATTCAACCTGATTCCGACTAGTTTTGGGTATTTTAATACTGGTTAGGCCAAATTCTAATTGGTTTGCTTGGTTTTCCGATCAGGTTGACCCGATTTTGACTGGTTCTTAGGGTTTTTTATCGGTTCGGCCCAACTTTGATTGGTTCTTAGGGTTTTCTGACCAATTTGGCCCAATTCCGACTGGTTCTTGGGGTTTTTCATCGGTTCTACTCGAGTCCAACCGTCTTTTGGTATTTCCAGCTGGTTCTTGAGGTATTTTGACTCCCTCAGTATATTTTTTGCCTTAATTTCTCCATATTAGCTCTACAAGTATCAGTTTTCTTCAAATCCATTATAGAATTTGCTAACTTTACTAGTCTATTGCATATCATGGACAAATTAGAAGTTTCAATGCCCATTTAGACCATTTTGAATCGTTCAAATTATATTTTATGGGCTGAAGAAATATCAAGTTTTCTAAGGGGATGTAAGTTTTTGGCTTTATGTCACTAGAAGTATTTGTGAACCTATTTAGGCTATTGAAGAGGATGATGATAAATTTGCCGAACGTTTGGAGGAGTGGGAGAGCAAGAATCACTAGATACTCACGTGGTTTCGAAACACTTCGATTCCATCTATCAAACTTCAGTTCGATCGCCCATATAAAGCAAAGGAAGCCTAGGATCTTCTTGCTAGTCGTTATTCCACATCAGACAGTGCTCATTAATATCAATTGTTAGTGAACTTACATCGCATGCATTAGGAGACAGGTTAGTCTATTAATGACTTTCTTTCTTCCATGCATGCTATATGGCATCAGTTGGCTTTATCTGAACCAAAATGGGATTTCGACTATTGATGCTCGTAAATTTGATGAATATCATGATCGTATGTGGGTTATGCAATTTACGTCGGCCCTCGTCTGGCCGGTCGCCGCGCCAACCATGGCCAAGGCCAGTGACCGGCAAAAGGAAGAAGAAGAAGAAGAAGAAGAAGAAGAAGAAGAAGAAAAGAAGAAGAAAAGATAATAAGAAAACAAGAGGAGAGAGAAAAATTGTTCCCGGGAACAAAAAAATAGATTTTTTGTTCCTTGAAACAAAAGTTTAAACAAACGCGTTTCTATTTTTTTTTTGTTCCCCGGAACAAAAGAACATAAATTTTTGTTCCGGGAAACAGAAACAAAAATAAACAAATAGGCCCTTAGTCATCATGTTTGCCGGGTTATCTACTGTAGCAATTTTTTTAACAATAACATTACCCTGATGAAGTGGTATTTGATATTGATATGCTTCGTTCGCTCGTGATAAATTAGATTATATACCAAATATATCACACCTTGGTTATCACAGTGTATATCCACACTTTTCTGTTCTAACCCAAAGTCCGAGAACAAACTTCGTAACCATATCACCTCCTTCGCTACAAAGGTGAGTGCCACGTACTCCGCCTTAGTTGAAGGCAAGGCAATGTGATCCTGTAAGGACGCTTTCCAACTAAGTGCACCACCCGTTAGCGTAAATACGTACCTTGCTAAAGATCTACGATCATCCAAGTCATCGGTGTGATCCGAATCCACAAAACTAGTGGTCTCACTACCATTGCTGTCCCTCCGGTACATTATACCCACGTTTGTTGTCCCTTTCAAAAATCTGATGATTTACTTCACAGCTTCCCAATGAGCTTTACCGGGACGCTTCATATAGTGACTAACAATGCTTTCACATCAAACCTAGTACACACTATAGCATACATAATACTACCCACAGCACTAGAATAAGGAACACGAGACATATGCTCCTCCTTCTTCTCAGTCTGTGGTGATAATTTATTTGGAAGTTTAAAGTGCTTTACTAAAGGTGTACTTACAGATTTTGCCGACTGCATATTAAAACATGCCACAATCCTCTCAATATATTTCTTCTAAGATAGACGTAAAACTCATGCAGTACTATCATGCAAAATCTTCGTACCCAATATTTTCTTTGCAGCACCTAAATTTTTCATCTCAAATTCAGCATTTAACCGCCTCTTCAGCATGTCAATATTAGACATATTCTTTACTGCTATTAGCATATCATCAACATATAAAAGTAGATAAATGAAAGAACCATCCTCTAATCTCCTAAAGTAAACATAGTTATCCATCTGACTTTTTGAATAGTCTTGACTAGCCATGAAAGCATCAAAACGTTTATACCACTGCCTAAAAGACTGTTTCAGCCCATACAAAGATTTCTTCAATAAGCAAACATGATCTTCATTACTTGGAATAGCAAATCCCTCTAGTTGCCTCATGTAAATCTGCTCCTCCAACTCACCGTGAAGAAACGCAGTTTTCACATCTAGTTGCTCTAACTTGAGATCTGAAGCAACTAAGGCAAGTAAAACACGAATTGAAGTATGTCTTACCACAAGAGAGAACACCTCATTATAGTCAATGCCCTCACGTTGTGTATATCCCTTCGCCACAAGTCTCACCTTATACCCCGCTGCCTCGACACCGGGAATGCCCTCTTTCCGTTTAAAGATCTATTTACTTCCGACAATCTTCTAGCTCTTGGGTACTTTGACCAGCTCTCATGTCCAATTTCGATGGAGTGATTCCATCTCTTCGCTCATAGCCCCTAGCCATTGCGACGACTTCGAACTAGCCATCGTAGAGTAAGACTAAGGCTCATCTATCTCCACCTCATCACCTACAATTAATGCATAAGCAATATCTGTATAACCATAACATACCGGTGATTTAATTTGCCTTCTCTGTCTATTTACGGCTATAGTGTGCTGTAGTTGTGCTGATTATCCATTATCACCAACTTTAGGAACTACGGCTTCATCTGCAGTCTCAACTTCATTTACTTTTGAGGTCTCCGGAGTCTCCACCTGAAACTCCACCTCACTAATAACACCATGATCTGTCTACTTTGTTGGTTGTGTCTCAGAACTCCTCTGTTGAAGCATTGCAATTTTGTCGAAGATCACATCTCTTTTGATTAGAAAATTGGGTGATCTGGAATTAGTGCAACACAGCCGGTAACATTTCACCCCATGTGCATAACCCAGAATTATGCACTTCTTCGCCCTCGGCTCAAGCTTACCATTACTTGCATGAGCATACGCAGGACATCCGAATATACATAATCCGGAATAATCAACGGGTTTCCTCGACCATACTTCCTCAAGAATCTACCACTCGATAGCGGATGATGGAAATCGATTAATTAGGTAACATGCCATGTTCACTGCTTCGGCCCAAAATTCCTTGCCAAGTCTTGCATGCGAAAGCATGCATCGAGCACGCTCAAGTAAAGTTCCGTTCTTGTGTTCTGCCACGCCATTCTGCTGTGGTATCCTAGGTACTATGCGGTGTCTCACAATACCTTCTTTCTCGCAGAACTTGGTAAAATCTTTACCATAGAACTCTATGCCATTATCAGTTCTCAAGCATTTGATTTGTTTATCTGACTGCTTCTCAATCAATGTCTTAAATTTCTTGAACAGATCAAACACATCATATTTGTATTTTAGAAAGTATACCCATACATTCCTCGAATAATCATCGAAAAATGTTAGCATATATCGGGCACCTCATTTTGAAGAAACCGAAAATGGGCCTAGACGTTTGAATGAATGTATTCAACTGATTGCTTGGTCGAATGAACAACTCTAGTAAACTTAACTCGGTGCTACTTCCCAAAGATGCAGTGCTCATATAAGTCCAGCTTCCTTGTCTTTTGACCCTTTAACAACCTCCTTTCACTCAGCATTGTCATACCTACCTCACTCATGTGCCTTAAACGCATATGATAACTGAATCAAGTTAGAGTCTGACTCACCTGATGAAACTGCAGCAGTTCCGATCACAGTCTCTCCTAGTAGATGATAGAGAGTATTCACTTTCTTCCCTTCATCACTGTCATGGCACCTCGAGAGATCTTTAGTACTCCATCTTCAGCGCTGTACCTACACCGGATGTCGTCGAGTGTCCCTAGAGAAATAAGATTCTTCTTGAGCTCCGGTACATGCCTCACATCTATCAATGTGTGCACCACCCCATCGCGCATCCGAATTTGAATTGTCTCTATCCCCATAGTCTTACAGACTGCGTTATTCCTCAAAAGAACTCTACCGCCATTTGCAATCTGGTAAGTAGTAAACCAATTCTTATGAGGTGTCATATGATAAGAACACCCCGAATTTAGCACCTATTCGTCTCCTGACGAAGTAGTAGTCACACATAAAACAGTTTTTGCATCATTATTGCTCTCCTTGGCAACGTTCGCCACATTGCTTGTGGCATTCTACCTATCACCTTTATTCTTCTGCTTTGGACAATCTCTCTTGATGTGCCCCTCCTCGTGACACTCAAAGCACTTCACGCGTCCCTTGGACTTTCTATGGCGTGATTTTGATCTGCTTTTACCTTTGCTACTACTAGGCCCTCGATGTTGTTCTTTACCCTGAATTGTCAGTACTTGCGCTACTCCTTATGCTAGACCATCATCTCGCAACTTTCTCTACCACTCCTTAGAAATAAGGTGGACTTTACCTCTTCTGAGGTAATTGTAGTACGCCCCTGCAATAGTGAATCAATAAAGTGCTCCCATGACTTTGGTAAAGAGGCTAACAACATCATGTCTTGTTCTTCATCATCAAGTATCTTATCGACATTCTTTAGATCCATCATGAGTTTATCAAATTCATCTAGATGGGTTCTAATAGATGTACATTCAGTATATCTAAATTGAAACATCCTCTTCAACATGCACAAGCGATTGTTCAAACCTTTCTTCATATAGAGTGCTTGAAGTTTTGCTCATAATGCTACGGTATCATTTTCCTCGGCAACCTTATTAAAATCTCATCCGACAAATTTAACGATTGTGCTATTTGCCATTTCCATTAACTCTACCTTGTCGAGGCTTTCATTATAATTGGCAACTCATCTTCACCATCCAATACTTTGGCCAAACCTTGGGTTGTCGGTGTGCCCGCATCTTGATGCTTCATAACCCAAAATTGTTCCTCCCATTACACTTCTCAATTTCAAATTTCCTCTTAAACAAAATTGCAATAACAAAATTTCCAGATAATAATTAAATAAACAAAAGCTCCAAATCACAATCAAGAAATCTAGTCCCAAGCTCTGATACCAATTAGTGGAATATAATATGCGGAAACGACAGGATTTTGCAATTTATGTCAACACGCAAACTCTAGAGAGATAAATAAGAAATAATAAGGACAACGGAAATTTACGTGGTTCAGTTCAAATATTGATACCTATATCCACGGGGAGAGTCAGCAGTAAATAATTCACTATAATCGGAGTTTACAATTGTTCACATGTTCGAGTGTTTCCCATAGCTAGATTTAACCCTAAACCTAAAGTATTTATAAATAAATAACTCACTTGGATATAAACTCACTGCACAGAATACCACGCATTCAAGCTGGAAACAAAAACGCTCTACGTATGCCAAAATCAGGAACTCCAGCGTTCATCTTTGGTATGCGTACGTATGGCTTCGCGTTCCTATTCAAGGCTTCACGCGGCTCCTTTTTCTCTTGTAGGGCTGCCTTTTTCTTTTCCGCTAAAGAGCACATCTTTTGTATTGTGTGTGTGCCCAAAGTCAAAACTTTGACTCTAGGCCCCACCCTTGATTCTTTTTCTCCAATATAGATTCTTCTTCTGCATTCTTCTGCACGTACAATAAAAGAAAGAAAACCCTCACCTCTTTTTTTTATTCTATCTTTATTTCATTTCCTCCTTTGTGCAGCTTTAAGGAGTCCAAGAAAAGAATGGCTTCTTCATCCAATTTGAAATCTACTTGGGAAATCTTTATCAACAAATTTGATTTAACAAATCGTTATTTAAATTCAAACTCGAGACATTAATTTAACACAATTAGAACTAGAAGAGATATAAATCAAGATGAGAGATTCTAGGATTATTTATTTGGCCTTTGATATTTCCAATGTTCATGCTTACTAGCCTAAAACGACAAATGCTTGTGTGATGTGGAACCATACTCAAGGACTAGTTTTTCCCCAGAAAAGAAAAAAAGGCAAATGGCCATGTCATGTTTACTTAGAACATTTTCTAGGAAATTAAGGACGTGTATGGTCAAGATTTTGTTCCTGATAACAATTTTTTATCGAAATGGTTTTTTCGATTTTATTCACGGGAAACGATTTTTGAAGCGAACACGCGTTTGGTAGCGTCCAAAATTTCTATTCTCGAGATAGAAATGCGTTTTGTAGGATTCTTTAATTTTTTTAATACTTTTATTATATCTTTCTTTTTTTTTTTTTTCTCTTTTCTCTTTTTCTTCCTTCTTCTTTGTAGCTCATCGTCAGCCACCACCGGTTGGGCGAGGTCAAGTGAGCTTGTTGAAGGTTCGCTTGGCCAAGGCAAGCCTTGGCCTTGTTGGTGGCCAGGTGATGCTGGCCTGGCCACTAGCAACATTCCGGCGAGGTCGCCGGCCATAGCCGAGGCCGACGACTGGCCAAAATGAAGGCTATGGCCGGCGACCGACCAAAAGGAAGAAAAGAAAGGGGAAGAGAAGAAGAGAAGAGAAGAAAAGAGGAGAAAAGAAAGAATAGAAATTGATTCTGGGAATGGTTAAGAATAAGAAATAACTTTTTTCTATTTCTTGATTTTATTCCAAATCTATTCTAAAAAAAAAAAAAAATAGATTTTCGTTTCTAGGAACAAAAATTTTACCAAATAGAATTTTGTCATTTTTTCATTTTGGGGAACAAAAGAATAAAAAGAACTGATTCAGAGATGATTATCAAACGGGGCCTAAGACTCTTAATAAGGTAGTTGTCTATCTATCTCCATCTAAGTAGTATATAAAATAGAAAGGTGAGGTTGGTTTCATTTTCAAGTACCTCCTGATTTTATGTCAAAGAAATTTGAGAAAATTTCTCCCCCTCACTCAATAAATAATAATAAAAATTGAAATTCCACTTTTATAGACCCCTCTTCTCTAATCAACCTCAACCCCAGCCCCACACTTTGGGCAATTATATAAAATCTACTTCATCAACTCCTCAAATCAATCTCCACTTGGTCCTCTCATTAACTCTAGAACAATACACATAATAATTGAGCACGCGTAAAGTTCACATAAAAATACCCACAATAATAATAGACTATGTGCATAATGCGCGCATAAAATTCAATTTTAAAATAAGCGAAATAGTAAAATCCAAAAGAAGAAAAATGGAAAAAAAGAAGGGAAGACAACCTTAAGACTCAGTGACAGCATGAGATTATCTCCTTTTTACTTAGGAAGGAAACAAATCCCTACCGGTTACTCCTTTCCACATCAAAATATAAGAAAGTGACAGATTTTCCCATTGACCACTTTTTGTTAAGTTAATCCCACAACCTTAACCTTAGCCTCCTAATTAATAAATTCCCCAAAATTCCCCGAAATTCCCCCATTTTCACAATATTTCTGACCAAAAGCGCCACATCCCCTCCAACGCTGCTGCAAAACTCGCAAACCCTCTCCCCCTCCCCGGCTCCTCCTTCCTCCTCCGCCTCCGGCGGCTCTCGAGCTCGAAAGCTTCGGGCTTTCCGCCGTCACCTCAACCGCCCTCCCCTTTCCGTCCGACCCTTTTGATCCCAGTTACTTTCATGGCCTCTTTAATCTGCTCGCCCTTGAAGTCTTCTCTCTCCTGCGGCTCCTCTGTCCGGTTCCCCTGTTTCTCCTCCAACGAGCCCGCCTCTCGCTTGCTGGTCCACAATGGCATCGTGAGTCTCTCTCTTTCTCTTCTGGGTATCGTCAGCTTGCAATGAAAGCTCGGTTTTTTGAGCCTTTAGGGAGCTCCTATGGCAAATTGTCGCCCTCGGGAGCTTTTTTTTTTCTTGGTTTGTTCTTTGAAGAACGTGGTCTCTGGGGCTGAGTTTATTTCGTCGTGGTGTGGGTTGAGGTATTTCGCTTGATCGAGTGGTCTGATTTATGTCTTTTGTAGAGGTGTAATTTGGTGGAACCGCTGAAGCTCCAGAATGGCAAACCCTGCCTTCCAGTCATCAACAATGAGAGCTCGTTACCGAGTTTTTTGACTTCGACGCAAATCCAAAACCCGATCAACAAGAACGACACCCGGCTCCGGATATTTTCCGGCACTGCGAACCCTGCTCTTTCTCAGGTTTGGTGTCATTATCGTGCCAAAAAAAAAAAAAAAACTTATGGCTGTTATGTTAATCTTGGTGCGTTTCATGCAGTGCTATGGCGATGTGGTATTTTTTAGGAAGTATAATTGGCTAAAATTAAGTTGGCTGTGGGATGGAGGAATTATTTCTGAATCTGATATTTAGGTTCTGCTGTGGTGAATTAGTGCTGTTATTTGACTCTGTTGACCGTGTGAAAACTGGGCCATATATGTTTCTGGAAAAATTGATGCCAAAGGTTGGAGCTAACACTTAGGTGTACTTCCACGATCTGTTAAAATTTCTTTGTGGGTTGCCAATGGATGATGCCAGCAGATGCCCTTTATTGTAGACTGCCATCGAGCTTATAAAATATTGGCAAAATAATTTATGAGTTTTATATATTAATAGATGGCAGGGAGATATCTCCTACATTTCATTAAGGATGATGCATACTCGGTATTCCTAATTTTTTAAAATTACTTACAAAGCTTGTTTTGCTTCTGTTAACTTTTGCAATTTGATACCCTGCATTTTGAGCATTATGAGAAGTAGATACTTGTCAACTCCCCTGTTTTGACTTTTCTGTGATTCCTTTAATAGGAAATAGCTTGCTATATGGGTTTAGAGCTTGGAAAGATAAAGATAAAGCGATTTGCTGATGGAGAAATCTACGTTCAATTGCAAGAGAGTGTCAGAGGATGTGATGTGTATCTAGTGCAGCCTACTTGTCCTCCTGCCAATGAGAATCTCATGGAGCTTCTGATAATGATTGATGCTTGTCGGAGGGCATCAGCAAAGAACATTACTGCAGTGATTCCTTACTTTGGATATGCAAGGGCTGATAGAAAGGTATGTTTGAGAAGAATTAGCCTTTAAAGTCACATGTTAGGAACTTAGGAGGTTCATCTCCTATTCTAATATGTCATTGCAGACTCAAGGGCGTGAATCCATTGCAGCAAAGCTTGTTGCAAATTTGATTACGGAAGCAGGTGCAAATCGTGTTTTGGCTTGTGATCTGCATTCTGGCCAATCCATGGGCTATTTTGATATCCCAGTGGATCATGTGTATGGTCAGGTAGGTTGATGCTTAATTTATATTATTCCAAGTCTTTCAGCACTACAGATTGATGGTGTATATTTCTGTTGTTTTTGGCAAAAGATGCCTGGTTATTCTAACAATTCCAATCATAACACATACTAAACAAGGATTGTTTGTAGCCATAATTGTGCACTTCTCTGTACATCATGTGGCATTGTATTACTAATCAGGACGCCTAAGGCTTCTGTCTAGCCTGAGTTGCCTGGATGGCATGAGATCCCCGTAGCAACTGTGAATTAAGAAGCTGAATTCTCAACTTCGACGCATTCATCTAATGATTGAAGAAATTTTGATTTCCTAGGAGAGCTTGCTTGGCGAGTTCCCCTGGTGGAGGCCTTGAAATTACTAGTTAGAATAGTATAAAAGGCAGCCTTGGATGAATTAGGATATAATTTTTAAGAGAGAGAGAGAGAGAGAGAACATGGAGATCATTAGCAAACGTGTATCTTGAAACAAATAGGTGCATTATTTAGATTTTCCTTTGGTCTCGATCTACTTGTTCTGATGCCCTCTTTATTTGTGTAGCCTGTTATTCTAGATTATCTTGCCAGTAAGACCATATGCTCAGATGATTTGGTTGTGGTCTCGCCTGACGTTGGTGGAGTAGCTAGAGCTCGCGCCTTTGCAAAAAAATTATCCGACGCACCGCTTGCCATTGTGGATAAAAGGCGTCAAGCTCATAATGTTGCAGAGGTAATGATATATGGATTCTAGTTACTGCTATGCACTAATAGGCTTTAATTTTTTTTTTTTTAGAAAACTTGGAGATCTGATGCTTTAAACAAGTCTGCCAGCTTTTAGTTACATTTGCGGATCTATATTGAATTGAAAATTATGGGACTATGTCAACAGCTGGTACAAGTCTTTAGCCCAAACAATTTGTAAATAGTTTCTGCATATGGCTGACTAATCTTATTGGTCTCTGGGAGATATGGATTAAATCAATGAGGTGAATATACTTAAGCATTTTCATATGCAAAAGGAAATCAGAAAAGGTATTATAAGTTTTAAGTTGTTATTCCACCTTACTAGATGCCAAAAAAGGTATCGTAAGTTGGTGTCCTCCCAGAGCAGCATCTTGGATGAGTTGGCTAAGGTCTTTTTGATTTACTGTTTAAATGTAAAATTCCTGAAATGCTCTGAATGAAACTTCTCCAACATCTGCTTATCACGGCAGCGAAATGAATCGTGCATTGCTTTTGACTTTGTGTGCGTAAAGTAATCATTGTCCATCTGTAGGTTATGAATTTGATTGGTGATGTCAAGGGGAAGGTGGCAGTTATGGTGGATGACATGATAGATACAGCAGGTAAGTTTCCCATATGCTGTGTTTCCTCATTCATCTCTCTCTATTTGGGCACACACGCACATTCATCCACACGTGTATATTATTTTTTTTCTTGAAATGAAAAGAAAAATCATTGAAAAGGTTTTAATGGGATACCACCCTTTGCAAAATCACAAATCACCTTGCTGGATTAATTATTTTAATTTGAGTATGTAGTGATATCATTGTACTGGATTAATTTTTTTAATTAAGTACATTGAACACTTTTGACTTTTTTTTTCCTGCGTGTCTGGTCCAATGGCTTTGTTGCTATTACTAGATGATTAGATATTAAGTGCATATTCACGCAGTATAAATGGCTATAACTGTGAAAAATAGGGACTATTGCCAAAGGCGCAGCTCTGTTGCATCAAGAGGGAGCCAGAGAAGTTTATGCATGCAGTACACATGCTGTTTTCAGGTATGATTTGCTTGTCAAGTAGTGACATGTGATCTTTCTATTGGCAGTTTATGGTTCACTGATAATGTGTAAGTTGCAAGTGTGCAATAATGTTCAATTTCATTGTTGTGTGAACATGTGCCCTTTTTCTGAACTGTGTTTGAGAGGTGAATAGGTGTGAAATCCAAAAACAAATTCACCTTATAAGATCCTAAGGGAACCTTTACCATAACCTTTTTTATTTTTATTTTTTAAACCATACTCTGTTGTAATGCCTTGAAAGAAAGCTAATCTGAAGCCATCTGGATGAAGGGGTTTATTTTGACCATCACTTTAGGTCTATTCTCACTTTATGAACCCTCAGCTTATAAACATACTTCATCTACTTAACTTTGGAGTTCCGATGGGCCTTGCAATTTTGAAGTCTGCTACCATTCAATCAATTTAAGCTTTTCGGTTGGGCTTTCCAACAAAGTTGTTTGTGGTTGGATGCCCTTTTGGAAGAGGAGGAAGAAGTTTAGCAGCTTAGAAAGCTGTCAAAAATCAAAGATATATCTAACATCAATTACCTAAGTGACTCATCCTACTTTGAATGATGTTTTGTGAGGTTGACTCCTAAAGTGATGTTGAAAAAAATTCCATTTTTCGTGGGTTTTGTATCGTGCATCCTTTATTGCTGCGCTTGTTTGCACTGAATCTATATGCCTTATTTTCTTGCAGTCCTCCAGCAATTGAGAGGTTGTCAAGCGGTTTATTTCAAGAAGTGATCATAACCAACACCATCCCAGTGTCTGAACAGAACTATTTTCCTCAGTTGACAGTATTGTCTGTGGCAAACCTTTTGGGGGAGACAATATGGCGTGTTCATGATGACTGCTCCGTGAGTAGCATCTTCCAGTAGTACTGATTAATAAAAATAAATAAAATTAAAATAGCTCTTTTTTCCTTTCTCCACCTTTGGGATATGCCATGTGGCTTTTTGGCTATTCTTAATTTAGTCGACAGTGCATTCTTAGAGGCTTGGGAGTGGGGATCATCATATTAGGCATAAACATAGCATAAGAAATCCGAAATGGTGAAGCAATGGAATTGTGACATGGGAAGGGGAGTCATCAAAGCTAAGAGCCATTTTCTTTTCAATTGATCTGTTCAATTTTAGTTGTTGAATGTAGACCCTGCTCAATGTCGTCCTTGCCACCTTTTTTTTTCCTCCTTGCCGCTGTTGATATAGATTGTTTTGCATTTTGGTTTTAAACAAGCATTAATCGGCTACAAATGTATTTGGGGTAGAGAGCTTTTCATACTTTCAGTGAATCACTTTTAAAGGCAATGATTCTAAGATCAGACTCTCTATGCGGTTTTTCCTGATTGTCAGGGTGGCTATGAACCCTATTCCAGCTTGGGCATTGATTGATCATATTTCATCAGTGGTCGTCTTATTTCAAGCTTCATTACTGCCATTTATTACCATCTTCAAACCGGATAATGTGGGACAAGACAAAACTAGGATTGCTAAGCTGTTCTACTGCGAAATCAATTGAATTTTAAGTTGTAATAGAGAAATCTATGGTATTTTGGGGTGGTTGGTAAGCGTCAATTTTGGTTAGATGAGATCTGATCTAGTGGATTTGGCGGAGAGCTCATATGCTCTTATCTAGTACATACAGTTGGCATGTACTGACTCGAATATGTCACACGATGACTGAGATGTAATTCTTCTATATTCAAGTGTATGTTGAATGGATCTGAGAACTGCTTGTTTGTTGAAATGTTCAGTTCCTCTGAGACATATTTGTCTTAGTTGCTGAGATTTTTGCTCTTCTTTCCCAGCGTGAGGATTGAGTAAGTATGTCGAGTATTGTGCCATTTAAATGGGCTTCTGTGTAGCACTCCCTCATGTGTGTGTATAGGTTTGTTTACCGAAAAGATGCTCTTTACAGGGTAGTTTCAATTCTTGTTTTTTTGGTCGAAGCTAGTTTCAATTCATTACTGAACCTCATTTCCTGTTACCATTTTAGCTTGATGTGTAAATAAGTACCGTTCATCGTCATCTGTCTGAACTGGCATAATCAAATTTGACGCGGATTAATGTGCAGACTCTTCAGTTTTGGTCTGTTTACATCGGCATTGTCATACATTTTGCAGTGAAAAGCAATGGACGTTTTCTTCCTCTCTTTCCCTGAAATATCTGTCCATTTAGTTTTCTTGAGTTGATGCTTTTTTAAAGAAATTCCAGATGATATTGGACCATAAACATTATACAGAACTGAATATTGACGCATTGTTGATGAGAGCTGGTGTGTCAGGTTATAATCACTACCAGGAACAGATTCGAGTTCATACACATTGCCATAGGAAAGTGATTTATGTGCGCGATTCGATTAGATCTCGTTTTATTTCACAAATTCATATTGACCTTTTTTTCGGTGAAATATCGATCTTCTTGGGGTGCAGGTACTACAATTCTTGTTTGTCCATGGACTTCAGAATGCATAGGGAAAAGTTGAACTGACCTAAGTGATGCGTACGTGGGTGAGTGATTCCGGAATGGAATCGATAACTCTTTTATCATTCTTGACCCATTGAAGCAATGACTAAATTTTGCCTTGGCTTGAATGATCATCGATAGTGTTATACTCGTCGATGGAGCTAATTTGGGTGCTCCTGCATCACCAAGGGATTTTCGATGTGCTGCAAAGTTACCAAAAGCTAAGAGAACGTAATTTCGGAAACCTCCGACATTCTGTCGAAGCCATGCACCGGTTGGCACCAAGGCTATTGCCTTTTCGATTGGCTGCACATCCTGAGAACAAGAAACCCGTTTATGATATTGTTCTGTGGCTTCTAAAAGTCAATTGGTCCAATGGAACTGCCGTGTTAAGTTTCATATTGATGTCTTCTTTGTGCTTCTATACGCATCATCCAAAGTCGTATCAATAATTCATCTGCCTTGGGGCGGTTCTTTGAGTTCAGCCGACCATTGGCCATTAATAAATTATCTCCGTAGTCGATTCGAAATTTCTATTTTGATTCTTTAGTTGAATCATAATTTCGGGTTTTAGTGATCCGGATTTATTACTTGAAATTCTGTCGATTTTGATCCTTTAGATATCTATGAATGATTAACTAGGCATTCGATCAACTTTTAATGATTTAATTCGAGATGAATGCAGATTTTTCACTCAATCTCATATAGAATTTAAGTATTATTTTTAATAGATACTCATAATCTAAGTCATACTCTCAATCAAATAACGTAAACACTATTTTTATTCACTCAATCTCACATAAATTGTAATTATTGTTTTTGTTTATACTCATAATCTAAATTATACACTCGACAATGAAAACCCTATTTTCTTTGTGATTAAGGCCAAAACCATTCTTGATAATCGGTAATTGGTTCGAATTTTCCATGACTTGATGCCACTGATAGCGAGTTTAGAATCTGAATGCATGAACTTTAAAGTGTTTAGGATTTAATTGCATTTTTTGAAATCTTAATGATCGGTCATACTATTGTATAAAATGTCTGAATGTTCAGGACTTTTAGTATAGGCTTGCCTTGACTTGCACCTACAGATTCTGAAGTTAACTATTAAATTTGTCCACATTATAAAAAATCTTACGTGATCTTTACATATCTAATGTTCTACGTCAGATAAAAGTCAGTGTAGAGGTCAGAAGATTTGACGCCCTAATACGTCTTAATCAATGGAACGAGATAATTAAAATATAAGATATAGCCTAAAGTCTAATACTAAATAGCATGCGTTGAAACTATATAATAAAATTAAATAACCCAATAAATCACAGAGGTGGCCGGTAACGTCTCTTGAGCTGGAGGTGGTCGATGGACATTCGCAGTCAAGTGTGGTGTCGCTGGAGCTGATGCTTTCTGCACTTTCTCGGACCGTGTTGGAGGCTCATGATGATCGAATTTTTTCCATGAGTATCGTTCTCGTAGAGAGTAGTTGCTGGCTTGGAAGATTCATAACCCTTGATGCGAAGTTCGGTTTTGACAGATAAAGAACTTTGATTGATGGTCGCTGATGCAATAGCGGCGTCTTTTGAATACGGGTTTCAGCATGCACATGATGTTCATGAATCATGACATTTACTTGCACAATCCGTGCTCGTTTCATCGAGGAATGAGTATGCAATACCAAAGGGGAAAGGAGGGAGGGTTGTTCATGAGTCTCTTCTAAATTTCTCAAAGACTCTGTTTCCAACTTGAAGGATCTCCCAAACTAGTTGATGGTGGCAGTGTGAGGAAAGTCTGTACTGGGATTTCGTCACCTTAGGAATGCCATTCGCGAAAAAGAGTGCCATCTTTAAATTTTTCCGCACATTTCGACATAATCCTGTTACTAAATGCTACTGCAGCAAAGCATCTTCCTTTTCGGTTTGTGAAATTGTTGTTTTCCTAACAAAAAGTACACTCGATTACTCACCTACACGTCTCAGATGCATTTGGATCATCTGGAAAAGTCATTGGATTATCTCACAATGAAATATCTGAACTTAGCATGACGCTGAAGCTCTATTTACTTCACAGATTGTTTGATCTTTTATTCGACGCACCCATGTCGACCCCAAGCATTTCCACCATATGATGCAATCGTCAGACCTTTAATGGATTCTCCAAATCCGCCTTGATACTGTTCCCTTTCATGTTGTCACTGCTGGGTTTAGCTATTTCGTTGTGCTAAGCTGCTGATACTCTGTGATCTCATGGAGTACTCCCTTATGAGCTTGGAGAAGAATGAATCTTCTCTCTCCAGTAATTTTGTGGGTGTGTCGAACTCTGCTATTCTTCCTGTCCGATCCCAACAAAAAAGAAGCTATCAGTATCAATCCCAACATAGAAATGTTTAGGCAAGAGAGAGGGAGTTATTACGGAAATATGTCTTAATTCCTACCTTCACTAAGAACCAAGACAAGGTCGCTGTCTATGACTGTATGGATTCTGTGAGCTATTGTCACGACTGTGCGGTTTTTAAATTCTTGACTAATGATCTTTTGGATGACGCCATCAGTAGCAGAATCAACTGATGCCGTTGCTTCATCAAGTACAAGTATACTGCTTTTCTTCAGCAAGGCTCTTCCAAGACAGAATAACTGTCTTTGGCCCGCGCTCCAGTTTTCGCCATTCTCCACAACTGCCAGGAAAAATATGATCAGTGAATATATTTCCACAGAGCTTGCAACTTTGTATGACAGATGTGGTTAATGGATCAGACCTGCGAAATCTAGCTTTTCTTCCTTTCCTCTGACAATATCACCAAGTTGACATTTCTCCAAGGCCTATAAAATCACTAAGTTCTGTTATCATGACATCCAAAGTAGATCCAATCCAGGGGATTGCGTGTGTGGTTATAGAGTTTCTTATAGAGAAACTTTGTAGGCTAGTGAAACATGATGAAGTTGTTTGTAATTCACTGTACATGGTCGTGGCATAATCTCTTTATTATTCAAATTGTGTCAATGATATCAATCTGGTAAAATGTGTTTTTGTGAGGGTACATATGTGGTTTTTCTATCACTTGGATGATGAGATCTTCTCCTGCTATATAATCTTGATTATTGAATTTCTTCTTTTACTTAAGGCACATGTGAGGCAAAGCTCTAGGGAAAAGAAGGTTTACCTCCCACACTTCTCTATCATAGTATTGCTCCAATGGGTCAAGGTTCCCCCTTACTGTTCCTTCAAACATTGTAGGGTCCTGTGGAATGATGCTGAGTCTTGATCTAAGGTCATGAAGGCCTATTTTGGATATGTCAATATCGTCAATTATAATGCTTCCTTCTCTGGGCTCAACAGTTCTAAAGATGGCCTGTATGAGTGTTGATTTTCCACTCCCTGTCCTTCCTACTACACCGATTTTTCTCCTGCCAGGAAACGTACAGGTAATGTTTTTAAGGACAGACGGGAGATGTTCAGCATATCGGATCTGCAAGAATAAATATATCAGTGAGTCCAAGACATCTTATGAGCATTCCAGAGGATGAGAGTGAGATTGATAGCAATATAAAAAACTTATCCACAAGGGATGGAGAAAATATCAAATAATGTTGGGATATGGTAACTGAGATTTTCGTTCCATTAGTGATGCAGAATATATTAAAAAATGTTGGGATATGGGAACTGAGATTTTCATTGGATATCTTGAAATTTGATGTTTAGCTTACCTTCAAGTTTCTGAAGCATATCTTTCCCGTTTCTGGCCAGTTGCTTGGAGGTCTGCTGTCTTCTATCAAAAGAGCTGCTTCACTTGCTAAGTTTGAGTACTGCAGTATTCTTTCAAATGAGATCATTTTGTTCTCAGCATTGCATAAATGCCATACAACAGTTGCTTGAAGATCACTCAAGGTAATTCCATACGTTACAGCCAACCCTGCTATGCCTGCAACATAAAATCGAGTATCTTTGAAGTTTTTTCTGTATAAATCCTGTTCTAATAAGTGCTTCATACTAGACTATGCTTGAATTTGGTACAGAGGATTTTATACTAACTGCTTGACTATTATTCAATTTG
Organism: Eucalyptus tenuipes; assembly: GCA_014182365.1. NCBI lineage: Eukaryota > Viridiplantae > Streptophyta > Magnoliopsida > Myrtales > Myrtaceae > Eucalyptus > Eucalyptus tenuipes. The sequence continues at coordinate 10,612,189 of CM024541.1, read as the reverse complement.
AGATTTTCTCATTTTTGAATGTTGATTCTAGCAGATGTCTTGTTCGAATTATACAGAAATGCCTATGGTATGCATGGTAGATACTACTCAGGATCTGGCCGTAGTGAAATGTCATGGGAAGATTTGCATGACTTACTTGGATCAATAATTCCTTCAGGGAGGGATACCAGCAAAACCAATGAAAAGGCAAAGACAAAGTTAGACAATAGATCTAGGCGAAATGAAAGCCATTCCATTGTGGACACATTATAAAACCATGGCCTTGAGTGGTTGTCTACAAGCCCTAAATTTCCATCAGTGAATCGATCTTCTTGGTCAAAAGCTCGAATTGTTGCTGCTCCTGCTATTGATTCTGCAAAGTGGTGTAGAATTGGAGCTCGTTGAATCCCTGATAAGCGGGCTAGTTCTCTTGCTGTTGCTATGTAGTATTGCTGAAATGAGGAAAGAAGATGTTTCAATCAATTTTTCAATAAAGTCTCAGTGTTTGGTGGCATATTTTGGAGCAACTTAGTAGGAGCATTTTACTTGTCATAGTATTTGGCCAACTCATATCTCTCTTATCATGGGGAGTGGAAAAATGCCAAAGTTCCTGAATTGCTTAAGACGTTGCTAGAGTCACACCGTACAAAGAAGCGGATACGGATGTCCGGACATTATCTATTGGAACTGGACTTGTCAATTCTTTGATCAAACTGCTTTGAAGATTTTGATTCAGATTCTAGATACGGCTGTTAAGTTCTTTTGTTATTTTATTTTATGACCATGACCAACTCCATTTCTTTTAGGAAATGTTGAAATGTAGCATTTAAAGTACTTAAATACATGGGCCATCGTGATGCCAGAATGCTTCACATGCTTCCAAAAACCTGTCCTAGGAAGAATTGTGCAACTATTGTCAGGAATGGAATTACCTGGTACCATATGCATATTGCAGTCACTGGGACGAAGATCACAAACACTTCCCATGCTACCTGCGACATCACTGCAATTGTTCCTAGAAGCTGTATTATGGAGAAAGCACACCACCCTACACTCCATGCCATTTCCAAGTCTAGCACACTCTGATCAGTGGATGCCTGCATACGATATGGTTCAACATCGTCACACCAACATCAGCCTTTGTAACCTGTTACATGATCAGGTGTAACTCGATAATATTTGCATGTATAGAATTTATGATAAGATGGCATATTAAAAGGTTGTGGCAGTTGTGGTGAGTTATTTGGCACTGTCAAATTATCCCAATTCAAATTAATTTAGGAATGAAATGATTTCAATCTGTCTTTTAGTTGTTTCTGTGGAGCTGCTGTTAAATCTTGAAATGTTGAAGAATTTGTCTTGAAAGTTTGATTAAGGTCTTGTAGAATCCCTAGTCGAGGAGTGGACATCACCTAAACCTTTCAAAGATTTAGTATATTTGTTAAAACTATAAAGAGCAATAAGAACAGGTTTTATTTTTTGAGATTTCTACCGACGAAGGCCATATTATTTCAATCTGAGCATAGGTGTAAGTGATCTTTGACATTTGCAGATAAGCATATACATCTCATTGTTCAACGACTCGTCTGATTCTGTGGTTGCTTATACCCTTGATTTTATATTTGCTTATTAGGGATAGAAACACCACAAGTGCAATTGACTTTTGTATGGTGCTTAATTGAGTACCATAACTTTTTTTCAATCACTTAAGTTTCCTAACTTCAAAAAAATGATCATTTGAGTGCCATAACTTTCAATCGATCACTTGAGTGCCAAAATTTTTAAAGACGTTTACCTAAGTGTTGAAAATCCGATGTGGCATAGCACTTATAGTGAATGTTTTTAAAAATAGCACTCAAGTGAACGTCGTACATAAGTTATGGTACTCAAGTGATTGAAACAAAAGTTATGGCCTTGAAGTGAGCAACGCATGAAAGTTATGGCACTTATGATGTCATTTTCCTCTGCTTCTCAAGAAACTGAAAGGATGATGGAAAAAACAAATAAAATTTATGCTTGCTATCACTTTCAATGTTCATGTTTAATGACAAACTTAAGACTTGAAATGCAGGAGGACAATGTTGCTCACCCGGTTTAAGATTCTTCCAGTGGGGGTTGAGTCAAACAGTGCCATTGGTGCCCGCATTACACTGTGAAGCATTTTTGTGAATAGCATCTGTGCTGTCCATAATCCTGCTACTGCAAGAAGCAATGCTCGAAGAAGTATGCAGAGTGAACTTCCAACAGCGAGCAGTACGTAAACAAGCAGGATGATATCCATTTTATACACTGGATCAGTATCACTTGTTGGAGGAAAAACCCATGCCATCCAGTAATTACTGGCTACTAGAAGTATCTGAAATGAGGCCTGAGCCAGGAGAATTATCGGGACTAGCACTCCGCCCTTCACTGTTGTTAGGTAGGACCAGTAAACTTCTTTTCCAATGCTTCCTTTTTCTCGTTCTTCATCTTGCACCAGTCTCCCTTCCTTCTCTGATTTGTCCAAGGATAGATCATGCTCAGAGTCATGCTTTCTGGGTTGAATTTCAGCTGTAGAATTGAAATCTTTGTTGGATTTGCCATCAGCTGTTGAATCCTGAGTTGTTCTGCTTGAATTTTCAACTGTGAGGATTGACTTGAGGGCTTCGCTATGAGCACCCACCAACACTTCAAATCCTATATTCTGTTTCAAGAGATCTTCAAACTTGCCAGCCTGTGCTATTCTTCCATCCCGCATAACCTGTTGATGTCAGATCCACAGTAGCATCATCAACATATGAGCTTAGACGTTGCTTAAGGGAAGCAAAAGATGAAAGTTCAATATCATGGCCTGTGGACTTTCAGATTCTCAAGGGTGAGTCAATTGTCAAATCTTCTGAGTTATTTTCATAATATGTCCATCTATTTTAATCAAATATTTGTTCTTTCTGAATGCTCACTGTGGTCAAATGGAGAATCACTTTTGTGATTGTTACTTACCAGAATGAGATCTGCTGCTGGAAGAAATTCGACCTGGTGGGTCACATAGAGAATTGTCTTGTCTTTGAGCATTCCCATCAGGCAATCCTACAGGGAATAAACTCAGTATGCAAATTTTTGTTGTAAAGCATATGAGATGTTGTACTAGGATCTGATTTTGATATACATCATTTTATAATTATTCTTGCTCAAGAGTGTAAAAACTTACTGCAAAGAGTTGTGTGCCTGTATGAGCATCCACTGCACTGAAAGGGTCATCGAGCAGATATATATCAGCGTCTTGGTAAACTGCACGTGCAATTTGTATCCTTTGCTTCTGCCCTCCACTCATGTTGATGCCTCTTTCTCCAATCTCTGTGAGATCGCCCGCTGAGAACAGCTCGAAATCCTTGACTAAAGCACATGACTGGACTGTTTGGTCATACTTGTTGGGATCGTATGGATTTCCAAAAAGAATGTTATCCCTTATATTCCCCGACAGTATCCAAGGAGACTGTGGAACATAAGCTTTTGTACCACTGATTTTCACTTGGCCAGAGAGCTTCTCTATTTCTCCCAGGATGCATGACAGAAGGCTTGACTTCCCTGATCCTACAGTCCCACAGATTGCCACTTTCATTCCCCTCTTAACTTTTAACTCGATTTCGCTCATAGTAGGGGTTATCAAGTCAGGATTCCAGCTGAATGTTGCATTGATAATCTCAATATCAAGCTGTGTTTGATTCTTTGGAATATATTCAATTGCGTCCTGTTGAATTTCATCTTCTTGCAGGTAAGTAGCAACTCTGTCTGCTGAAACTTTACTCTGTGCCAGTACATTGAGCAAGTCTGGAAGACTAAATATGGGATCTTGTAACATTTGGAAAGTGGCCAGGGCTGCTAAGACTCTTCCAGCTGTAAGTTCAATGCCCATTAGCATACATGTGCCAAAAGTCACAACGGAGATGAATGTGGGTGAACCCCAGAAGATGAAACCCGATAGTGCTCCCAGTCGTTTCGACTTCCATAACCACTCGTACTCTATTTTCCTCAAGCTCTCTAGTTTGTTGAGGAACTGATTGTCCCAAGCTTGAAGTTTTATGGTTTTCATGTTTCGAAGAACCTCTGACGTGGATTTCATCCTGCTGTCTTTAGCTTCCATGATCTTGGACTGGTATCTTTCCTGAGTTCTTGTTAAAGGTATATTGCAAGCCAAAACAGTCAATGTTGCTGCAAGTGCAGCGACAGACCCTAAACCTAATTTGGTCTGCAAAATGTAGATTGCTAATGAGATTTGTACGGGCAATATCAAAAATAAGTTTAAGTAATAGATGAGATCTGTGATTCTCTCGACATCCACGCTCATGTAGTTGATGATCTCTCCACTGGTGTGACTTTGGCGAGATTGGCCTGACAGAACTAGCCCCTTCTTGTATATGTGCGATACCAGAGCTGCTCTAAGCCGAAGGCCTAGTTGGTGTGCTCCAAAAGCCCACTGTCTCTGTGCTATAGTCTCAACCATTTTGGCACCTACAAAGGCTAATGCCAGAAGATAGCCACTCTTCAAGCTCCTGCTTTTCTTGTCAGTTAGGAAATTGACAAAGTCATCTATGAGGTATGGACCAACATATGTTGCTCCGGCACCTACTACTGCAAAAAGTGCATTAATCATTGCTTTCCTTCTGATGAAAAAGAAGATTGCTTTGTAGATGGACGGATTTTTGGCTCCATCATTATCCTTGACTTGCTTTAGGCAGTCGCTAAAAGAATGAGAAATAAATGCTGCAGAATCCTTCTTGTCTAGATCGGGCACGTCATTTTGCTCGAGGGGCTTCTTGATCCCTACGGCGAATAATGGGTTCAGCCAAGAGAAGGTAATGAGTTGCAAGAGTGTAGCTTTCCCATATGGAGATTCCCTTTTGGATTCTGAATGTTTCTTGACTTTTTCAGAAAGAAGAGGTTCCCTCATGCCATCGGCATGTGAGAAGACCATGCCTGTCTTTCCACGAATGGAAATGCTAAACAGTCCAGTGGAGGCGAGCAGACATATGAAGTTTGCCAGGTCTTGTGTCCTTAAACGGCTGTGGGACTTAATTATATAGGTGATGTCGAGAGTTGTGCAAAAAACAGATAAGAGGAAGTTGCACATCCACCATGCCCTTAGAATCCATGGGAACTTCATATACTTCTCCCTCCGTATCTTGTACAGTACTATGAGTGTAACTGCCCAGGATACTACTTGAATGATCTCCGATGAAAATGCTTGAGTTTTAGAACGACATGTGGCGCCGTTGCCATTTACCGACATTGATAGCATTAACAGATGTGTCCCCAGTACTAACGCTGTGCAGACAGTGCTGGATTTGTCTATTATGCTGGATTTGTGACAAACCATGTGCCTGTCTGTTGCCTGATCCGTAGCATTGCCCCTGTTTCCCAGAAGATGCACTAATTTCCTCAAGGAAACTAGCAGCAGGATTCCAAGGAAACCGAGCTGCAAAATGATGCTGACTTGCTCCTTCAGGCAAGGTGAGTCCATCTTCGGCCATGCTCTCTGAAGTTCCTGAAGAATCTGCAATTCTGTTTCGCGAAGAAAGACAGGTTTAAGCTCATATTCAGGTGAGAACTCTATTAATATGTTATTATTGACTCTGCTTAATTAGCAAACAGAAGAGCTCTTTGTTTCATCTACAGCGAAACAGGTTCCGCTCGGCCACATTTATTGTGTCCTAGCTTGCAAGGACTAATTGACGTTCCTACGCTGCAGTTGGACTTTGCATACAAAATAAGAAAACAGGTTGTGGATGCAGAGCGTAGTCGGTGTTTCCTAAAGACGCGGAACTGTAACTTTTCACAATTTTGGCTTTCCCCTTGTCGGCCATTCGGTTGTTTTACAATACAAAACACACAAAGGAACACTGTTATATTAGGCACTGCACCATTGGTTCCTCCATGGCAGGCTTGTCTCCAGGAATCATTTGAATCGAGAGCATATCCTGTGCGGATGTATTCATTATTTGTCAGCACAAAACAATATTCTTTTTCTCGCCCTTTCTTGCGCTCATCTGCAGACAGGAATGGCTACGCAAGAACGTGCCGAATGGCCTTTTCCAAGATTCATTGTCCTAGAGAAAAGCCTCGTGTGTACAAAAAAACTTCAGCCATGACATAGACCGACGTAACATCAAACTCGACTGGGAAGAATTTATATTTCGAGGGCGACAGAGACTTACCATGAGATCCGAGTTTGATCCCTAGGATGGCCATCCCGACCAGGCAGAAGAGACAGTGGATTCGCCTGAAAACAATTATCTTCCAGAGCGAACAGCGCTGCCTTCGTTGCTTGCTGAATAGAACATGGGCTGGTCAGCGCTGTGCAGTTGTTCTGGAAGTGAATCCTCTATTCTAAAATTTTCTCAGGTAAGTCATTGAATGTGTTAGAATTCTGTGTTAGAATTCTCGATTTCTCTCTTCCGCATTTTTCTCAACCGAATGTATACTTGAGGCTACGTTGGTGTTGTAGCTATGTAAAAGATAATAGCGACAGCTAATCATAAGTAATTAGCCATACCAAAAAAAGAGGTGGTCCAGGTTCGTCCAACTTCTGGTCGGGCCAAATATAAAATTTTCATAATCATTCCACTCATCATAATGAAAGAAATCAACAAACGACGCCCACGCGCGAACTTGTATATGCTTTGTAGCTCCAAGCATCATCCCGACCATTAAATGACGTGAATTCGATATCAGATCCACATAATAGTGAAATAAAACTTGGTAGAAAAAAAAAACACGATAATACTCTAAATAGGGTAAAAATAGTCAAAGCTTTCCCTAATTGACGTCATTTTACTTGGAAATTGGTTCCATTACTTCAAAATTCCAGCCCAATGTCGGACGGTATTACATATACTTCTGGCCATTGGAACGATCTTGAAAGTGTCCATATTCCGTTGCACGCAGAATTCCGGCTTCCCAATCCCTCTCAGGTACAAAAAATGGTAACACGTATATGTTTAATATTTGATTTCTAAGAAATTTGGCGATACGGGATTTTTTTTTTGTTTTAATTTTTTTATATATACGTACTTATTGATTGAGACGTAATAAAGAAATAGAGGATTTCCATCTTGAAAATCCCCATCATTTTGACATTCCTGGAATGTTTTCGGGTAATTCTTGGCTGCCCAAGAACAGCTCTCTCCGGTGACAAGAACACGGGAAACCATCTTACGTGTCGCCGGAATCACCGCACGCCGGCCTATCAAATTTTAAGATGCTCCCATGTTTAACTCAAAAAGTCGGATTGCTGATCTTGCGAAACAATCGCATTTTGTTAGAAGTTGACAAGACTACGGCGTTTCAATTCATCGGCTATGAACATAATATGCAAGAACGTTGCCAATGCTCAAAACGCAAGACAGAACACAAACACGCACGCACACAAGAACACACATTATGCAGACACAACACATGAACGAACATATTCCACGAGGATCATCTGCTCCGCATGGCGTTTATGTCGATGTCTCGATCACTTCTCAACTGTCGATCTGCATGGAAACAAGGTGTTGAGACACTTGCAAGAGATAGAGGACCACATCCGTACATATTTTCTCTTTCAGGTGAAACGCAGGTGAATGCGCATGAACAAAAAGGAGACTAAATCTAGAGACAAAGCGATTCATCATCACAAGCAGACTCATTGTAGTTGTATTTGCTTGCTTTTAGTTGCAATGCTCGTGCTTAGGCTCATCCTGTCTCATAACTATTAGAAGCGTGAAACATGACAGAGAAAAATCGGACAAGGCATGCAAATTTTTACGAGAAAAACCCTTAAAGGGAAAAACTTATGATACCGCACGAGATAATCTTTTCACTATCTGTTTCAATTTTAAGTTATAAAGTTAAGAAATTATTGCATATAGAAAGAGTTTAGGACATACAAAGTCACATAAAATCCAAGTATTAATAGTAAATTCTTCTATCTAGACTTCAGAATTGCATCAGTAACGCCATCCGTCCTATTTCCCATGGTTATTTCTCCCTCCCTTTCCTCACTCTTCTCCCTAGTGCACGAAAGTTGACTGTATACGGTTGCAAATTTTGAGCCCTGGGGGTTTCCTCGATTTAGCCAACCTTGCCAGTTTCCGTGTCTCTGGGAGCCATGATAAAGTTGAGAGAGAGAATCTCCTAGAGATTTCAAGAGCATAACGATGTTTTTGCCTTTGGAGAGGTTTGTATTTATGAGAGAGAGATCATCACGTGATGAATACACATTGAGATTGAGGACGGTCCATTTGGCAGATTATATTAACTCAATTTACTTAAAGATGGAGTCTATGTATGTGTCTGGGTCAACTAGAACACAACGCACATTTAATTTTCTACGTCATCGAGGGTAAGTGATTTTATACTCCATATGCCTAAGCTCGCATCTTTACATAGTCTATGAGATTAGTATTCACGAGCTAAGTATTTACTTATTTAAGATGAGTTTGCTGTTTATACGGACGTACCAAAAGTCATAAGTATTTAAATGAGAGGACTAGATTGAAAGAAGAGACGGGGCTTATGCTCTTGTTCTACTTTGAATAAGACCTTACAAATCCTCAAGTTTTTGCTGGGATGGATTTTTCTAAAAAAATAAAAATAAATTGCTAGAGAAGATTCACAAGTGTCATCTTTTGAGTTTGAGGGCTTTGTCTTATTCTATTTTGTCGCGACCTACCTCTCAGCGGAGGGAATAGGTTTAGGGTATTATCCAAAGACGGACTGGGCGCCATGATTGGCGACGCTCTTCTAAGCCCATATCTCGCGTGACATTAGGGTATTTTTAAGAATTTTATAATAAGAAATCGTCACTAGCTTATTAGGATCGGCTAGAAACCACATGAGGCATGTGAGTATACCTCACCTCCTATGCAATCAGAGAATCTAGGGTCGGGGACTTGATTACACTAATTAACCAATTAATGTCCTTTTGGTACCTAATCTTGTTCATTTAAAAAATAATAATTGTCAGGCAGTTTGGATTAACTCTAGACCAATCCGCTAACATGTGAAGTGATCACGCGGTACGCAATCATTAAAATGACAGTTAGCAACCAAGGAAAGTGTTAAATAAATTGCATGGGAGAGCAATTATTTAATATTAAGGAAAAGATAAATACTAATATTAACTGGACTAAAAGGATCAAAACAACAAAAGCATGCAAACAAGGGTAATTGTCTTTGAAGACAATTGAAGCCCTAAGGGCTTACTCAATTTTTTAGCACACTTTAGAGTTAAGAAACTTCCATTTTTAAAAATAGCTCGGAAAGTTTGTTTTTAAAATTTTTCAAATGAAATTCTGAATTTTCGACTTTTTTAAAGTTTTTTAATTTTTTAATTATTATTAGTAAAAAACAATATTCGAATTTTCAATATTTTCTGAAAGTTTTGATGTTCTCTGAAAGCTCTTGAATTTTTTTGAATTTTTTTGAATTTTATTATTTTTGAATTTTTTTTTTAAATTTTTGAATTTTTGAAAATTTTAATATATTTTTAATATTTAATAGCTTATATTCCGGAAAACGGGTTTGGACTGGGTAAACCCGATCCGACGACCCGAACTCACCCTAAAAAGGATAAAACCTATTTTTAAAAAAAAAAAAAACTTTTCTGTTTTTTTTTAATGTTAATGTTATTTTTAATTAAATTTTGTTTTGTCTTTTCCCTATTTTGTCTTTTCTGCTGCACCCTCTTCTTCCTTCACCACTTCTTCACGGAACGTCTCTCCTATTTTGTCCTTTTTTTTTTTTCTTTTCTTTTCCTTTTGTTTTCTTCTTCCCCTTCTCTAGTCTTCTTCTTCCTGGTGTTCCCCTGCACGTCCGAAGCCTTCACCAAGCCTTCACGAACGGAGCCTAAGCAATTTCCAACCTGCGATTTAAAAAATAGATTAATGAATATTCATATTTGCCACTAAAATGAACGATAACTTTTACGTTGTTGCACAATAGTAAGATTGTAATTCAAAAAACTAATTTATTCATTTGAAGTTTTATATTTGAAATTTAGATCTAAATATATCTTCATCTACAATCAGTTTGTTCCACTTTCTGAAAACAAATCATTTCTACAATTAATTCAAATTTTCAAATAACATTTTTGTGTATGCATGTCTATATTAATTTTTTTTTTTCAATTTTTCTCACACGCATATCTATTATTAATCTTAATAATAGTTTTAATCAATTATACTACAGAAGGCAGTCGTCACTAAAAATGTTTTTCCACATGAAAGTTCTTATTCCAGTTTAAATAACTACATTCAAAGGTTCTCTTTCTTGGACCAAATGAGGAATGAAACTCTTGAACACATAATATAACTTATTAAAAATATTTAAATTATAAACTACAGTTTTATCTAGCAAATTAAATATTAGATTAGCTATTGATAGTCTCACAAAATTCTATATGATATAAGAGTAGGATGTTTTGAGTTCAAATATTTCCCAATTTTTTTTTTTAATATTTCAACGTTTAGGTTTTGTTCATTTCACTTTGAGAAATTTCTATTTTTGGAAATGCTTTCAAGAAATTTAATTTTAGACAAATTGAACTATTTTTCGGTGTTTGCTTTTGATGAAAACAATTTGATTTTTTTTTTTTTATGGTGGCCAAGTGAGGCCGAGCCTCGTTGATGGTTGGGCAAGCTCGGCCTCACCGGATTTGGGCGAGGTCGTCCTCGCCTAGCCAAGGCGAGGCCGAGCCTCACCCAGTCATGGCGAGGCTCGGGCCGACAAGCCTCGCAGTGGCTCGGCCTCTCCGGGGGCCGTGATGCTCTGGCGAGGTCGGCGACTCTTGTCTAGCCATGTCGCCGCGCCGGCCATGGTTAAGGCCGGTGATTGGCCAATAGGAAGAAGAAGAAGAAGAAAAGAAAGAGAAGCGAAAAAAGAGAAGAAAAGAGAAGAGAGAGAAAAAAATATATTTTAGAAATTGTTCTGAACAAGAAGTTACTTTTTTATGTTTCTTATTTATGTTCCAAATTTTTTTGTTCTCAGGAACAAAAATTTTACCAAACAGTTCTATTCTTTTTTCGTTCCCCAGAATAAAAGAACAAAAATAGTTATTCAGTGGAATAGAAACAAATTTTACCAAACAGAGCCTAATTGAATCCACTAAACACAGCTTGTATGTTAAAACTGATATATAATAACTAATAAACTGGAATTAACATTTTCTTTATTTATCTTGAACATTTTGTAACCCATCAAAATAACAAAAGTAATGAAGAAAAGACGAAAGAAATTATGAAATCATGTTTGTAAAATAATAAACATGATCGTCTTTTCTGGAAATGTAGAAGAACATGAGCATTAATAAAGGATACTCAAAAGATGGTAGACAATATTTATGAAAGAATAGATGAGACCTATCGAGAAAAAAAAAAAAAAAAAAAATGAAAAGACAGAGAGCTGAAGATAAGAAATAACAAATCAAGAAAACCGATTTCATTTAGCTCCGTTCGTTTCGTGGAAAATATTTTCCGGGAAAACGTTTTCCGAATTTTCCTAGCGTTCGTTTCATGGAAAATGAATTCCTTGAGGAAAATGTTTTTCATGAAAGGAAAAAAGCCTTCTAAATTAGCTCTCTTTTCTCATACCTTTACAAATCATCACTTCCTCCTCCCATTTCTTCTTGTTCTTTTCTTTTTTTATTTGAATTATTTTTAATTTTCTTTTTCTTTTTAATTCGAATTATTTTTAATTTCCTTTTTTTTTTCTTTGTTTTCCATCTTCTTCTTTCTTGGCTAGTCGTCTGCCGTTGCTAGGCGAACCTCGAGCTCGTCGATCTCAACTCGTGCTCTGCACTCTTGCTTATCATTTTCTTTATTTACTCTACCTAATTATACATTGCTCAAGTAAAAGGCTTTATATGCGTTGCTTCTTTTTTCTTTTGTTTATTAGAACACAAAAGATATAGGGGGAGAACATGCCACTCAACTGGAAGATTTTCATTAGGGTTGTACATGCTTTGCTTCTTTTCTCTTTTATTTATTTTTTTTAAAATCCATATGAACATTTTTTAGAGTAGATGAACGTTTGACGACAATGAGTGAACAAAGATATGAAGCAAGTTTGTCCGGATTTAAAGACAAGTTCATATTTGATGGATTTATAGGTCGATAAGTGATGCATGCCTAAGTGGTGAAGTCTTAGAAAATATTATCCTTACCGAATACCGGAAAATATTTTTTCCGAAACATTTTCAAGTTTTAGCCGAACACTAGAAAATATTGTCATTTTCCATGGGAAAATATTTTCTGGAAATGGCCAATTTTCCATGAAACGAACGGACCCTAAATGGGAGGTCATTTTCCCCAATCTAAGGCCTTCTTTTTGCCGATTGAATATTTCATCATCCAAATCTTGAATATTCCGAGAACAATCTCTCGGAAATGGTTTTTATCAAACAAACCAACCCATTGTCTTAGGCCAAAGTCTAACTTACGTGTTTGGGAGAGTGTTCATGTATTTAACTATCAAATCATGCTGTCATAATCCTGTTGTTAAATGAACCTCGGCAAAGCATTTTCCTGTTCTGTTGAGGAAATTCTTATGATTTGCCTAACTATGCTTACACTCAAGTTACTCACCTACAGATGTCTCAGATGAAGTTGGGATCATCTGGGGGTTCATTAGATTACTCATATAGATAATTCCAATGACAATGAAGTATCCACACACAGCATAACATAAAAATAATTGCTTGCCAAAATCCTAGAGCGAAACCCGGAAGCTCAATTCACTTCAGAGATTGTTGATCTCGTGTTCGATGCGCCCATGTTGACCCTGAGCATTTCCACCATATGTGAAAATGATAGCGTAGATGCCTTTCGTGTTGTAACTGCGGGGTTTAGCTATTTAGGCGTGTTATGTTGCTGAAACTCTGTGACCTCTTGGAGTACTCCCTTATGAGCCTGGAGAAGAATGAATTTTCTCTTTCCAGTAATTTCGTTGGTGTGTCGTATTCTGCTATTTTTCCTGTTTTCATGAAAAATGAAAGGAGCTCTTCAGCATCAGTTCTAACATAGATATGTTAAGGCAAGAAAGATTGGGTGTTTATGTAAAAATATTTTATTTCCTACCATCACTAAGAACCAAAATGAGGTTGCTGTCTATGACTGTATGGATTCTGTGAGCAATTGTCACGACCGTATGGTTCTTGAATTCTTGACTAATAATATTCTGGATAACGCCATCAGTTGCAGAATCAACTGATGCCGTTGCTTCATCGAGTACAAGTATACTGCTTTTCTTCAGCAAGGCTCTTCCTAGACAGAATAACTGCCTTTGGCCCACACTCCAGTTTTCTCCACTCTCCACAACTGTTAGGAAAAATGATTAGTAAATATACTTCAACAAAAATGCAACTTTGTATGATGGATATTAGTAACGGACCTGTGAAATGTAGCTTTTCTTCCTTTCCTCTGACAATATCACCAAGTTGACATTTCTCTAAAGCCTATAAAATCAGAAATTCTGTCACCATGATATTCAAAGTAGATTCAATACAAGTGAATGCAGGGATCTGTGGTTATAAAGCTTCTCAAAGAGAAACTTTCGGGGCTAGTAAAACATGATGCAGTTGCTTGCAATTCCCTATACTTGGTTGTGGCAAAATCTATGTACTTTTCCAATTGTGTCATCGACATTAATCCGGTAGAATGTGTTTGTGTAAGCATACAAATGCGCTTTCTCTATCACTTGGACTTGTATGATGAGATCGTCTTGTGCTAATAATCTCAATTACTATATTCTTCTTTTACTTAAAGCCACATACGAGGCAAAGCTTTAGGGGAAAGAAGTTTTACCTCCCACACTTCTCTATCAGAGTATTGCTCCAGTGGGTCAAGGTTTCCTCTTACTGTTCCTTCAAACATTGTAGGGTCCTGTGGAATGATGCTGAGTCTTGATCTAAGGTCATGAAGGCCTATTTTAGATATGTCAATCTCATCAATTATAATGCTTCCTTCCCTGGGCTCAACAATCCTAAAGATGGCCTGAATGAGGGTTGATTTTCCACTCCCTGTCCTTCCTACCACACCAATTTTCCTCCTGCCGGGAAACGTACAGGTAATATTTTTAGGACAGATGGGAGATGTTCAGCATATCGGATCTGCAAGAATAAACATGTAAGTGATCCAAGACATCTCATGGGCATTCCAATGGTTGAGAGGGAGATTGATAGCAATCGTAAAGAACTCATCCATAAGTGATGCAGAAAATTTCAGAATAATGTTGGACTTTGGGAACTGAGATTTTCATTGCATATCTTGGAATTTGATGGTTAGCTTACCTGCAAGTTTCTGAAGCAGATCTTTCCTGTTTCCGGCCAGTTGCTCGGAGGTCTGCTGTCTTCTATTAAAAGAGCTGCTTCACTTGCTAAGTGTGAGTACTGAAGTATTCTCTCAAATGAGATCATTTTGTTCTCAGCATTGCATATATTCCATATAACAGAAGCTTGAAGAACATTCAGGTTAATCGCGTATGTTACAGCCAACCCAGCTATGCCTGCAAAACAAAATTGATTATCTTTTTAGTGTTTTCTGTATAAATCCTGTTCTAATAGGTACTTCATACTAGACTATGCTTGAATTTGAGATTTACTCTTTTTTGTGCTGTTGATTCCAGCAGATGTCTGAAATTGTTCGACTTATAAAAAATAAAAAAAACGCCTATGGTATGCATAGTACATACTACTCATGATCTTGCTGTAGCGAAATAATCTAAGAAAATTTGCACGACTTACTCGGGTTGATAATTCCTTCAGGGAGGGATACCAGCAAAAGCAACGCAAAGGCAAAGACAGAGTTAGACAACAGATTTAGGCGAAATGAAAGCCATTCCATTGCTGACACAAGATAAAACCATGGCCTTGAGTGATTGTCTACAAGCCCTAGATTTCCATCAGTGAATCGATCTTCTTGGTCAAAAGCACGAATTGTTGCTGCTCCTGCTATTGATTCTGCAAAGTGGTGTAGAATTGGAGCTCGCTGAGCCCCTGATATGCGGGCTAGTTCTCTCGCTGTTGCTATGTAGTATTGCTGAAATAAGGAAAGGAGAATGTTTCAATAAATTTTTCAATATAGTATCAGTTTCTGGTGACATTTTGTAGCAACTTAGCAGGAGCATTTTACTTGTCATGTATTTGACTTGACTCACGTCTCTCTATTTTGGGGACTGGAAACATCTTCCACCTATTCATCTCTGAACTTTTTTAAAGAATGTGTAAGTTCCTGAATTGCGTGAGACGATGCTATTGTCACATTGGACAAAGAATAGAAGTGGAAAGGGATGTCTGGACATTACTAATTGTAACTGGCCTTGTCATCTCTATGATTGGAACGCTTTGAAGAATTTGATTCAGATTCTAGATACAGCTGTTAGGTTCTTGTTTTTTATAGTATGACCATTAACAACATCATTTCCTACAGGAAATGATGACATAGCATTTAAAATACTAAAATATGTGCACTATCATGATGCCAGTATGCTTCCCATGCTTCCAACAACCTGTCCTAGGAAGATTTGTGCAACTCTTGTAAGGAATGGAATTACCTGGTACCATATACATATTGCAGTCACCGGGATGAAGATCACAAATACTTCCCATGCTACCTTCGACATCACTGCAATTGTTCCAAGAAGCTGTATTATGGAGAAAGCACACCAACCCAATGTCCATGCCACTTCCAAGTCTAGTGCACTCTGATCAGTGGATGCCTGCATACATATGGTTCAACGTCATCGCACCAACATCTGCCTTTGTACCTGTTATGTGACCAGGCATAACTTGATAATATTCACATGTGTAGAATTTATTATAAGATGGCATGTTAAAAGGCGTCAGAGTTTTGTGGCAGTTGCAGTGAGTTCTTCAGCACTGCAAAATGATCCCAATTCAATTTAATCCAAGTGTGAAATGATTCCAATCTGCCTTTTAGTAGTTTCTGTGGAATTACTGTCAAATTTTGAGATGTTGAAGAATTTGTCTTGAATATTTGATACGGTTCATGTAGAATCCCTAGTCAGGGAGTGGATACTACCTAACATTTTCAAAGATTTAGTATATTCGTTAGAATTATTTATGAAAAACAGGTTTTATTTGTTCAGATTTCTACTGACACGGGCAATACTATTTCAATCTGAGTACAGGGCTAAGTTAATCTTTGACAGTTGCAGATAAGCAATAACATTTCCTTAAGTGACGCTTCAACTGCTCATGTCTGAATTTGTGGTTGCTTATACACTTGATTTCATATCTGCTTCTCAAGAAACTGAAACGACGATGGAAAAAAATGATAATAATTATGCTTGCTATCACTTTTGATTTTCATGTATAATGATAAATTTATGACTTGAAATGCAGGAGTACTATGTTGCTCACCCTGTTTAAGATCCTTCCAGTAGGGGTTGAGTCAAAAAATGCCATCGGCGCCCGCATTACACTGTGAAGCATTTTTGTGAATAGCGTCTCTGCTGTCCATAATCCTGCTACTGCTAGAAGCATTGCCCGAAGAAGTATGGAGAGTGAACTTCCAACGGCGAGCAGTACATAAACAAGCAGGATGATATCCATTTTATACACTGGTTCAATATCACTTGTTGGAGGAAAAACCCATGCCATCCAATAATTACTGGCTATTTGAAGTATCTGAAATGAGGACTGAGCCAGGAGGATTATTGGGATTAGCGCTCCGCCCTTCACTGTTGTTAGGTAGGACCAGTAAACTTTTTTTCCAATGCTTCCTTTTCCTCGTTCTTCATCTTGCACCAGTCTCCCATCCTTCTCTGATATCTCCAAAGATAGATCATGCTCAGAGTCATGCTTTCTTGGTTGAAGTTCATCTATAGAATCGAAGTCTTTGTTGGATTTTCCATCAGCTGTTGGGTCCTGAGTTGTTCTGCTTGAATTTTCAACTGTGAGGATTGACTCAAGGGCTTCACTATGAGCACCCACCAACACTTCAAATCCTGTATTCTGTTTTAAGAGATCTTCAAACTTGCCAGCCTGTGCTATTCTTCCATCCCGCATCACCTGTTGATATCAGATTCACAGTAGCTTTATCAACATATGAGATTAGACATTGCTTAACTGAAGCAATAGATGAAAGTTCAATACCATGATCTGTGGACTTTCAGATTCTCAAGTTGAGTCAATTGTCAAAATCTTCTCAGTTATTTCAGAAGATGTCAGTCTATTTAATTAAACATCTGTTCTTTCTGAAAGTTCCCTGTTGTCAAATGGAGAATGACTTTTGTGAAGTTCACTTACCAGAATGAGATCTGCAGCTGGAAGAAATTCGACTTGGTGGGTGACATAGAGTATTGTCTTGTCTTTGAGCATTCCCATCAGGCAATCCTACAGGGAATAAACTCAGTATGCAAATTTTTGTGGTAAAGCATGTGAAACGTTGTTCTAGGATCTGATTTTGTTATCCATCATCGTAACATTATTCTCGCAAGAGAGTTTTAGAACTTACTGCAAAGAGTTGTGTGCCTGTATGAGCATCCACTGCACTGAAAGGGTCATCGAGCATATATATATCAGCATCTTGGTAAACTGCACGTGCAATTTGTATCCTTTGCTTTTGCCCTCCACTCATGTTGATGCCTCTTTCTCCAATCTCCGTGAGATCACCCGCTGAAAACAGCTCAAAATCCTTGATCAAAGCACATGACTGGACTGTTCGGTCATACTTGTTGGGATCATATGGATTTCCAAATAGAATGTTATTCCTTATATTCCCCGACAGTATCCAAGGAGACTGCGGAACGTACGCTTTTGTACCACTGATTTTCACTTGGCCAGAGAGCTTATCTATTTCTCCTAGGACGCATGACAGAAGGCTTGACTTCCCTGATCCTACCATCCCACAGATCGCCACCTTCATGCCTCTCTTAATTTTCACCTCGATATTGCTCAGAGTTGGTGTAATCAAGTCAGGATTCCAGCTGAATGTTGCATTGATAATCTCAATATCGAACTGTGTTTGATTCTTTGGAATATATTCGATTGCATCCTGTCGAATTTCATCTTCTTGCAGGTAAGAAGCAACTCTGTCCGCAGAAACTTTACCCTGCGCAATTACATTGAGCAAGTCTGGAAGACTAAATATGGGATCTTGTAACATTCGAAAAGTGGCCAGGGCTGCTAAGACTCTTCCAGCGGTAAGCTGAATGCCCATTAGCATACATGCGCCAAAAGTCACGATGGAGATAAATGTCGGTGATCCCCAGAAGATGAATCCTGATAGTGCTCCCAGTCGTTGTGACTTCCATAACCATTCGTACTCTATTTTCCTCAAGCTCTCTAGTTTGTTGAGGAACTGATTGTCCCAAGCTTGAAGTTTTATGGTTTTCATGTTTCGAAGAACCTCTGATGTGGATTTCATCCTGCTGTCTTTAGCTTCCATGATCTTGGACTGATATTTTTTCTGAGTTCTCGTTAGAGGTATATTGCAAGCCATAACAGTCAATGTTGCCGCTAGTGCAGCGACAGACCCTAAACCTAAATTAATATGCAAAATGTAGATGGCTAATGAGATTTGTATGGGTAACATCCATACTGTGTTTAAGTACCACGTGAGACTTGTGATTCTCTGGACATCCACGCTTATGTAGTTGATGATCTCTCCACTGGTGTGACTTTGGCGAGATTGGCCCGACAGAACCAGTCCCTTCTTGTACATACGCAATATCAGAGCAGCTCTAAGCCGAAGGCCTAGTTGGCGTGCTCCGAAAATCCACTGTCTCTGTGCTGTTGTCTCAATCATTTTGGCACCTAGAAAGGCTAATGCTAGAAGATAGCCACTCTCCAAGCTCCTGCTTTTCTTGTCGGTTAGGAAATTGACAAAGTTGTCTATGAGGAATGGACCAACATAAGATGCTATGGCACTTACTACCGCAAAAAGTGCATTGATTGCTGCTTTCTTTCGGATGAAAAAGAAGATTGCTCTGTAGATGGATGGATTTTTGGCTCCGTCTTTATCCTTGACTTGCTTTAGGCAGTCGCTGAAAGAACGAGAAATAAATGCTGCAGAATCCTTGATGTCTAGACCGGGCACGTCATTTTGCTCAAGGGGTTTCTTGATCCCCCCAGCGAATAATGGGTTCAGCCAAGAGAAGGTAATGAGTTGCAAGAGTGTAGCGTTCCCATATGGAGATTCCCTTTTGGATTCTGAATGTTTCTCGACTTCTTCAGAAAGAAGCGGTTCCCCCATGCCATTGCCATGCGAGAAGACCATGCCTGTCTTTCCTCGAATGGAAATGCTAAACAGTCCAGTGGAGGCGAGCAAACATATGAAGTTTGCCAGGTCTCGTGTCCTCAAGTGGCTGTGGGACGTAATTATATAGTTGATGTTGAGAGTTGTGCAAAAGACAGATAAGAGGAAGTTGCACATCCACCATGCCCTTAGAATCCATGGGAAATTCATATACTTCTCCCTCCGTATCTTGTACAGTACTATGAGTGTAACTGCCCAGGATACTACTTGCATGATCTCTGATGAAAATGCTTGAGTTGTGGAAAGACATGAGGCATCGTTGCCATTTGCCAACATTAATAGCATTAACAGATGTGTTCCCACTAATAACGCTGTGCAGACAATGCTGGATTTGTCTATTAAGCTGGACTTGTGACATATCATGTGCCTATCAGTTGCCTGATCCGTGGTGTTGCTCCTGTTTCCCAGAAGACGCACTAATCTCCCCAAGGAAACTAGTAGCAGGGTTCCAAGGAAGCCGAGTTGCAAAATGATGCTGACTTGCTCCCTTAGGCAAGGTGAGTTCATCTTCGGCCATGCTCTCTGAAGTTCCTGAAGAATCTGCAATTCTGTTTTGCGAAGAAACACAGGTTTAAGCTCACATTCAGGTGCGAATTTATTAATATGCTAAATTGACTCTGCTAAATTATCAAACAAAAGAGCTCTTTGTTTCATCTGCAATGAAACTGGCAATGTTTGGTCCACCATTATTGTGTTCTAGCTTGTGGATGTGGAGTGCAGTCAGTGTTTTCCAAAGACACGGAACATTAATTTTCACGATTTTGGCGTTCCCCTTGTCGATGCAGTTGTAAAACAACGACACACGAAAGAGGACTTTTAATTTGGGAACTGTATCTTTGGTTCCTTCCATGTCAGGCTTGTCTACAGGAATCATTTGAATTAAGAGTATACACCGTGCTGGTATATCTATCATTCATCAGCAGAAATCAATATCGGGTTCATGCCTTCTCTTTCAAGTTTTCGAAGAACTAATTACTCTCATCTGCAGATAGGCATGGCTACTCAAGCACATGCCTAATTACCTTTTCAAAACCCTGTCCTAGAGAAAAGCCTTTTGTGTACCAAACTTTAGCACAATACAACATAGACTGACGTACCACCGAACTCAACCAGGAAAATTAAATTTTCAAGGGTGAAGAGACTTACCATGAGATCCGAGATCGATTCCTAGAACGGCCATCCTCACCAGAGAGAAGACAGACACTGAGTTCACCTGAAAATTGTTCTCTCCCAAAACGAACGACCCTGCCTTTGCTGCTTGCAGTTGTTTTTGAAGCGAATCCTCTATTCCAAAGTTTTCTCAGCCAGTCATTGAATGCATGTTTGAAGTGAATCCTCTATTCCAAATTTTCTCAGCTAGTCATTGAATGCATGCTTGAGGCTACGTGGTGGAGCGTTGTAAAAGATATTAGCGACACTTCATAAGTAATTAGCATACCGAAAAAGAGGTGGTCCAGGTTCGTCCAACTTCTGGTCGGGCCAAATCTAAAATTTCCATAATCATTCCACACATACGATACCATATTGATGAATTTGACAAATGACCTGCACGTGCGAACTCGTACATGCTCGTCGCTGAGAGCACCTAGCAATATTTGCATCAATGGGGGCATATGAACCAAATGGATCGCAATTATTGAAAGACGTAAATCTAACATCTGATCGAGAATTATTGGATTCATGTCGAAACATGTGAGTGGTAGAATGATTTAGTGAAATAAACTTTGTAACAAAAAAGACAAAAAGAATCTAAATAGGGTAAACATAATCAATGCTTTCCCAAATTAAGATCATGATTATTTGGAAATTGCATCCATAGGACCATAAATTCGAAATTTCAAGGCAATGTTGGACGATGTTGCATATACTTCTGGCCTTTGTAAAGATCTCGAAAGTGTCCATATTCCATTGCAAACAAAATTCTGGCTTCCGATCCCTTTTAGGTATAACAGATGACGACACTGATACGTTTACTATTCGATTTCTAAGTAACTTTGCAATATGGGTCGTTCTATTGAACATCATGATTATTTGGAATTGCATCCATAGGACCATAACTTTGAAATTTCAGGGCAATGTTGGATGATGTTACATATACTTCTAGCCATTGTAAAGATCTCAAAAGTGTCCATATTCCATTGCAAACAAATTTCCGGCTTCCAACCCCTCTCAGGTACAATAAATGACAACACGAATGTGTTTACTATTTGATTTCTAAGTAACTTTGCGATATGGATCATTCTATTATACATACCTTTTTGATTGAGATGTAACGAGTAAATAGAGGATCTCCATCTTGAAAATCCCCATCATTTTGGACATTCCGGGAATGTCTTGACAGTAACTCTCAGCTGTTCAAGAGCAGCTGTCTGCAGCGACGGGAACACGAGAAACCATCTCGTGCGTAGTCGGATTCACCGCCAACGAGCTGATCATATTGAAAGATGCCTCCATGTTTGACTCGAAAGTCGGATTGCTTTTCTCGCGAAACAATCACATTTTGTTAGAAGGTGACGGGGCTACAACGTTTCACTTCATCGGCAATGTACTTGATGTGCAAGAACGTTGCCAAAGCTCAAAAAGCAAGGCAGAACACAGAAACACACAAAAGAACACGCATTAGGCGGACACAACGCATGAACGTACGCATTCCATGAGGATCCTCAGCTCGGCATGGCGCTTTTGTCAGTGTCTCCACCACTTCTCAACTGTGGATGCATATGAAAATGAGGTAAGTATCAACGCGATTGACGAGTTGAGACACCTATGGGAGATAAAGGATCCACATCTGTACATGTCTTCTCTTTAGGGGCAACACAAGTAAACGTGCATGAATAGAAACGAACACTAATTCTGGGGACAATGCGATTCATCGTCACAAGCAAACTCATTGTGTATCTATTCGCTTACTTGTTTCAGTTGCAATGCTTATGCTTAGGCTCAATGTTAGGAGGGCACAATGCAAAAGAGAAAAAATTAGAGAAACAGACAAGCGAATTTTTACGTGGAAAAGGGAAAAAATCACGGGGTATACTAAGCAATCTTTTTACTATTGGTTTCAGTTTCAAGTTACAACTGTGAGAGAGATTTCTCAAATATATATAGGAAGTCCAGGGCATATATTACATTTATACCCTTAGCAATAAATTCCTCTATCAGACTTTACAAATTCATCAATCTCCGACTTGGAGGCTGATTTTCAAAACTGCAATAGTCTCTCATAGTTTTCCCTTGTCTTTGTAACCCAAACTGTCCTAGTGTGGAGGCACATCCTCATTTTAAACCATAGAGGCCACCTGAAACAATGCACAACCTTAGTTTCTCAATATTGACAGCCATGATTAACATATTTGCCGGCTTCTTTGCACCAAGAACCTTCTTCACGATGTGCCATCTAGCAAATGGAGAATATAATGATACTTCAACTCCATATACTTAATCCTTGAGTGAAAAGACAGATTCTTTGCAAGACAAGATAGCACTATGACTATCACTAAAAGAACATTGCTATCTTGCTCCTACCTTTTTCCTCTAACAAAATCTTCAACCAAATCATCTCTTGCCAACTTCGTATGTGGCGACATACTTTATTGTAGTGGTTGAGAGGGATACACACATCTGAAATCTATACATCCAACTAACTGTAACACGTCTAAATTAAAAACAAAACCAAAGTGCTCTTCTTATTATTCATGTTACCACCAAGGCTTGCATCAACAAAGCCTTATGAAGTTATACTATTTTTGATGAAACAAAGTAACACACCTAAAGTACATCTAAGGTATTTAATAGCCACTTTATAGCACCTTAGTGCTTTATTCATGGATTAGCCATGTCTGCTCATAGCTCCTACTACATTAGCAATGTTTAATCTAGTACACACCACAAACATACATTAAACTGAAGAAATTTTCAAACTTCAAAAGTGTGTATCCCTCTCAATCATTAAAGGAAAACGATTTCAATAAGGGAAGCCATTTTCCCCAATCTAAGAGAGTTGTTTTCAGCTCATGGAAAATGTTTTTTGCCTGTTGATTACTTTGTCATAAAAAAAGTGGAAAATCCAAAAATAATATTGTGCAAATGGCTTTTATCAAACAAATTGAACCTTAGTTTTAGGCAGAAATTTAACCTACATGTTGGTGAGACTGTTAGAATATTTAAACTATTGAATCACATCTTCATGATCACGTGGCTCAATGCTGCCTCGGCAAAGCATATTCCTCTTCTCTTATTGAAATTCTTATTATTTTTCTCAGGTTACTCACTTACATAAAAACAATTCCAATGACAATGAGGTGTCTGCTCATAGCTAATCATAAAAATAATTGCTTGCCAAATCCTAGAGTAAAATAAGAAGCTCCGTTCATTTTGCAGACTATTGATCTTGTGTTGGATGTGCCCATCTTGCAACGTTGATGCAATCGTAGGACCCCCACATTTTCTCTTAGTCTGCCCTGACACCGTTCCCTTTGATGCCGTCACTGCCTGGTTTAGCTATTTAGGTGTGCTATGCTGCTGAAACTTTGTGACCTCTTGGAGTACTCCCTTATGAGCTTGGAGAAGAATGAATTTTCTCTTTCCAGTAGTCTCGTGGGTGTGTCAAATTCTGCTATTCTTCCTGTTCGATCAAAAAAAATGAAAGGAGCTATTCAGTATCAATCCTAACATAGCAATGTTTAGCCAAGAGAGAATGAGTTCTCATGGAAAAAGAAAATTATTCCCTACCATCACTAAGAACTAAGACAAGGTCGCTGTTTATGACAGTGTGGATCCTGTGAGCTATTGTCACCACTGTGCGGTTCTTGAATTCTTGACTAATGATCTTTTGGATAACGCCATCAGTAGCAGAATCAACTGATGCGGTTGCTTCATCGAGTACAAGTATACTACTTTTCTTCAGCAAGGCTCTACCAAGACAGAACAACTGCCTTTGGCCCGCACTCCAGTTTTCTCCGTTCTCCACAACTGTTAGGAAAAATAAGATTAGTAAATTTATTTTCACAAAACTTGCAACTCTGTATGACGGACGTGGTTAATGGATCAAACCTGCGGAATCTAGCTTTTCTTCCTTTCCTCTGACAATATCACCAAGTTGACATTTCTCTAGAGCCTGTAAGATCAGAAATTCTGTCATCATGAAATTCATAGCAGATCCAATCCAGGGGAATGCACGAATTTGTGTTTATAGATCGTCTCAGAGAGAAAATTTGTGGGTTAGTAAAACATGATGAAGTTGCTTGTAATTCCCTGTATTTGGTTGTGGCAAAATCTATTTACTTTTCAAATTGTGTCAACGATATTAATCTGGTAGAATGTGTCTGTGTGAGCATACACATGTGCTTTCTCTATCACTTGGACTTGTATGATGATATCTTCTCATGCTAAATAATCTTTATTTTAGAATTCTTTTTTTATTTAAAGTCATCAACGAGGCAAAGCTTTGGGGGAAAGAAGTTATACCTCCCATACTTCTCTATCAGAGTGTTGCTCCAATGGGTCAAGGTTCCCCCTTACTGTTCCTTCAAACATTGTAGGGTCCTGTGGAATGATGCTGAGTCTTGATCTAAGGTCATGAAGGCCTATTTTGGTTATGTCAATACCGTCAATTATGATGGTTCCTTCTCTGGGCTCAACTATCCTAAAGATGGCCTGTATTAGGGTTGATTTTCCACTCCCAGTCCTTCCTACTACACCAATTTTTCTCCTGCCAGGAAATGTACAGGTGATGTTTTTGAGGACAGATGGGAGATGTTCAGCATATCGGATCTGCAAAAATAAATGTGTCGGTGAGTCTAATACATCTCATAGGCATTCCTGAGAATGAGAGTGAGATTGATAGCAATTATGGAGAACTTCTCCATTGGTCATGCAGAATATTCCAAAATAATGTTCGGATATGGGAAGTCAGAATTTGATGTTTAGCTTACATGCAAGTTTCTGAAGCAGATCTTTCCCATTTCTGGCCAGTCGCTTGGAGGTCTGCTGTCTTCTATTAAAAGAGCTGCTTCACTTGCTAAATTTGAGTACTGAAGTATTCTCTCAAATGAGATCATTTTGTTCTCAGCATTGCATATATTCCATATAACAGAAGCTTGAAGTACATTTAAGTTAATTCCGTATGTTACAGCCAACCCTGCTATGCCTGCGAAACAAAATTTATTATCTTTCAAGTGTTTGCTGTATATATCCCGTTCTAATATGTCCTTCATACTAGACCGTGCTTGAATTGGTACAGAGGATATTTTACTGTCTGACTATTATTCAGTTTGAGATTTTATTGTTATTTACTGTTGATTCTAGCAGATGTCTGATATTATTTGAATAAAAACGAAACGTGCGTGATAGGCATAGTACATACTATTTATAATCTTCCTGTAGGGACATATTCTGAGAATATTTGCATGACTTACTTGGATTAATAATTCCTTCTGGGAGGGATACCAGCAAAACCAATGAAAAGGCAAAGACGAAGTTAGACAAAAGATTTAGGCGAAACGAAAGCCATTCCATTGCTGAGACATTATGAAACCATGGCCTTGAGTGGTTGTCTACAAGCCCTAGATTTCCATCACGGAATCGATCTTCTTGGTTAAAAGCACGAATTGTAGCTGCTCCTACTAGTGATTCTGCAAAGTGGTGTAGAATTGGAGCTCGTTGAATCCCTGATAAGCGGGCTAGTTCTCTGGCTGTTGGAATGTAGTATTGCTGGAACGATGAAAACAAAATTTTTCAGTAAATTATAAAGTATGGCCGTCACCAAACACCATTTCCTGTAGGAAATTATGAAAACTAGTGTTTGGAAGGCTAATTTTAAATGGACTACATTATTGCCAGTATGCTTGACATGCTTGCAGCAACCTGTCCTAGGAAGAATTGTGCGACTATTATCAGGAATGGAGTTACCTGGTACCATATACATATTGCAGTCACAGGGATGAAGATCACAAATACTTCCCATGCTACCTGCGACATCACTCCCATTGTTCCTAGAAGCTGTATTATGGAGAAAGCGCACCAACCTAATCTCATTGGCATTTCCAAGTCTAGCACACTCTGATCAGTAGATGCCTGCGTACAGTATGGTTCAATGTCAGAACACCAACATCAGCCTATGTACCTGCTAAGTTATCAGGCGTAGATATTCGCATGTGTAGAATCTATGATAAGATGGCATGTTAGAAGGTGTTGCAGTTTAGTTGCAGTTGTGGGAAGTTATTCAGCAATGGAAAATATTCCAATTCAATGTAATCCAGGATCGAAATGATTTTAATCAGTCTTTTAGTTGTTTCTGTAGAGTTGTTGTTGTACTATGAAATGTTTAAGAATTTGTCGTGAATGTTTGATAGGGTTCATGTAGAACCCTCAGTCAAGGAGTGGACACTACCTAACCTTTTCAAAGATATGGTACAGATCCCAAAAAAAAAAAAAAAAATAGAGCAAATTATATGAAAAACAGGTTTCATTTGTTCACATTTCTATTAAAACAGGCAAATACTATTTCATTCTGAGTACAGGTGTAAGTTAATCTTTGACAGTTGCAGATAAGCAAATACATGTTCTTGAGTGACACTTTAATTGCTCAAGTCTGATATTGTGGTTGCTTATACACTTGATATATCTGCTTCTCAAGAAACTGAAAGGATGATGGAAAAAAGGTAATGATCATGCTTGCTATCACTTTTGATGTTTATGTATGAAGACAAACTTAAAATGCAGGTGCAGTATGTTGCTCACCCGGTTTAAGATCCTTCCAGTTGGGGTTGAGTCAAAAAATGCCATCGGAGCCCGCATTACACTGTAAAGCATTTTCATGAATAGTGTCTCTGCTGTCCATAATCCTGTTATCGCAACAAGCATTGTTCGAAGAAGTACGCAGAGTGAACTTCCAACGGCAAGCAGTATGTAAACAAGAAGGATTATATCCATTTTATACAATGGTTCAGTATCACTATTTGGAGGACAAACCCATGCCATCCAATAATTACTGGCTACTTGGAGTATCTGAAATGAGGACTGAGCAATGAGAATTATCGGGATTAGTGCTCCGCCCTTCACTGTTGTTATGTAGGACCAGTAAACTTCTTTTCCGATGCTTCCTTTTTCTCGTTCTTCATCTTGCACCAGTCTCCCTTCCTTCTCTGATATCTCCAAGGATAGATCATGCTTAGAGTCATGCTTTCTAGGTGGAAGTTCAGCTGTAGAATTGAACTCATTGTTGGATTCGTCATCAGCTATTGGTTCTTGAGTTGTTCTGCTTGAATTTTCAACTATGAGTATTGACTCGAGGGCTTCACTATGAGCCCCCACCAACAATTCAAATCCTATGTTTTGTTTTAAAAGGTCTTCAAATTTACCAGCCTGTGCTATTCTTCCATCTCGCATCACCTGTTGATGTCAGATCCATGGTGGCATAGTCAACATATGAGCTTAGACATCCTTAACTGAAGCCAAATGTCATACCATGATCTCTAGACTTTCAGATTCTCAAGGGTTAGTTAATTGTCAAAATCGTGCTTCTTAATGTCTGTCTATTTTAATTAAATATCAGTTATTTCTGAACATTCACTGTGGTTAAATGGAGAATCATATTTTTTTGAAGTTTACATACCAGAATGAGGTCTGCTGCTGGAAGAAATTCAACTTGGTGAGTCACATAGAGTATTGTCTTGTCTTTGAGCATTCCCATCAGGCAATCCTACAGGGAATAAACTCAGAATGCAAATTTTTGTGGTAAAGCATGTGAGACATAGTACTAATATCTTATTTTGACATCCATCATTGAATTGCTATTCTTGCAAGAGAGTGGAAAAACTTACTGCAAAGAGTTGTGCGCCTGTATGAGCATCCACTGCACTGAAAGGGTCATCAAGCAGATATATATCAGCATCTTGGTAAACTGCACGTGCAATTTGTATCCTTTGCTTTTGCCCTCCGCTCATGTTGATGCCTCTTTCTCCAATCTCCGTGAGATCGCCCGCTGAGAACAGCTCGAAATCCTTAATCAAAGCACATGACTTGACTGTTTGGTCATACTTGTCGGGATCATATGAATTTCCAAACAGAATGTTATCTCTTATATTCCCTGTCAGTATCCAAGGAGACTGCGGAACATAAGCTTTTGTACCACTGATTTTCACTCGGCCAGAGAGCTTCTCTATTTCTCCTAGGACGCATGACAGAAGGCTGGACTTCCCTGATCCCACTGTTCCACAGATCGCCACTTTCATTCCCCTCTTAACTTTCAACTCAATATCACTCAGAGTTGGAGGACTTGAGTCTGGATTCCAGCTGAATGTTGCATTGATAATTTCTACGTCAAACTGTGCCTCATTCTTTGGAATATATTCAATTGCGTCCTGCTGAATTTCATCCTCTTGCAGGTAAGAAGCAACTCTGTCCGCTGACACTTTACCCTGTGCAATTACATTGAGCAAGTCTGGTAGACCAAATATGGGATCTTGTAACATTCGGAAAGTGGCCAGGGCTGCTAAGACTCTTCCAGCAGTAAGCTGAATGCCCATTAGCATACATGCGCCAAAAGTCACGATGGAGATGAATGTTGGTGAACCCCAGAAGATGAAACCTGATAGTGCTCCCAGTCGTAGCGACTTCCATAACCATTTGTACTCTATTTTCCTCAAGCTCTCTAATTTGTTGAGGAACTGATTGTCCCAAGCTTGAAGTTTTATGGTTTTCATGTTTCGAAGAATCTCTGATGTGGATTTCATCCTGCTATCTTTAGCTTCCATGATCTTGGACTGGTATTTTTCTGAGTTCTTGTTAGAGGTATGTTGCAAGCCATGACAGTCATTGTTGCAGCTAGTGCCGCAACAGACCCTAAACCTAAATTGGTATGCAAAATGAAGGTGGCTAATGAGATTTGTACGGGTAGCATCCATATAATGTTTAAGTACCAGATAAAATCTGTGACTCTCTGGATATCCACGCTCATATAGTTGATGATCTCTCCACTGGTGTGACTTTGGCGAGATAGGCTCGACAGAACTAGTCCCTTCTTGTATATATGTGATATCAGAGCAGCTCTAAGCCGAAGGCCTAGCTGGCGTGCTCCAAAAATCCACTGTCTCTGTGCTATAGTCTCAACCATTTTGGCACCTAGAAAGGCTAGTGCTAGAAGATAGCCACTCTCCAAGCTTCTGCTTTTCTTGTCAGTAAGGAAATTGACGAAGTCGTCTATGAGGTATGGGCCAACATATGATGCTCCAGCACTTACGACCGCAAAAAGTGCATTGATCAGTGCCTTCTTTCTGATGAAAATGAAGATTGCCTTGTAGATGGATGGATTTCTGGCTCCGTCTTTATCCTTGACTTGCTTTAGGCAGTCACTAAAAGAACGAGAAAGAAATGCTGCAGAGTCCTTGATGTCTACATCGGGCACGTCATTTTGGTCGAGCGTCTTCTTGATCCCCACAGTGAATAATGGGTTTAGCCAAGAGAAGGTAACAAGTTGTAAGAGGGTAGCTTTCCCATATGGAGATTCCTTTTGGATTCTGAATGTTTCTCGACATTTTCAGAAAGAAGCGGCTCCATGATGCCATTGGCGTACGAGAAGGCAATGCCTGTCTTCCCCCAGATGGAAATGCTGAACAGTCCAGTGGAGGCGAGCAGACCCATGAAGTCTGCGAAATCTCGTGTCCTTAAGCGGCTGTGGTACGTATTTATATAGTTGATGTCGAGAGTTGTGCAAAAAGCAGACAAGAGGAAGTTGCACATCCACCATGCCCTTAGAATCCATGGGAATTTCAAATTCTTCTCTCTCGGTATCTTGTACAGTACTACGAGTGTAACTGCCCAGGATACTACTTGCATGATCTCCGATGAAAATACTTGAGTTTTAGAGCGACATATGGCATCGTTGCCATTTACCAACATCAATAGCATTAAAAGATGTGTCCCCAGTATTATCGCTGTGCAGACAACGCTGGATTTGTATATTATGCTGAATCTGTTGCCAATCAGGTGTCTGTCCGTTGCCTGACCCGTAGCGTCGCTCTTCCTTCCCAGAAAGCGCAATAATTTCCCCAAGGAAACTAGTAGCAGGATTCCAAGGAAGCCGAGTTGAAAAATGACGCTGACTTGCTCCCTCAGGCAAAGTGAGTTCATCTCCGGCCATGCTTTCCATAGTCCCTGAAGAATCTGCGACTCTGTTTTGCAATGAAACACAGGTTCAAGCTCACATTCAGGTGAGAACTTCATTGGCATGCATGACCCTGCTAAGTTAGCAAATAGAAGAGCTCGTTGTTTCATCTAAAATGGAACTGGTTATGGTTGTTCTGCAATGATTATGTTCTAGCTTCTAAGGACTAATTGACAGTCCTATGCTGCAGTTAGGATTTGCATGCATAATAATAACGTAGTTAGTGTTTTCCAAAGACAAGGAACAATAATTTTCCCCGTTTTGCCTTTCGCCGCATCTTTGCAGTTGTAAAACAGTACAAACATAAAGAAAAGAGCTGTTGTGTTAGTCGCTGTATCTTTGGTTTCCTTCCATGGCAGGTTTGTCTCCAGGAAGCACTTGAATTGAGATTATACACTGCAGGTGTATGCATCATTCATCAACATAAATCAACATCGCTTTCTCGCCCTTTCTTTCAATTTCTTTTCCATTTGTTTGGGCATTGCTCTGCTATATACATGTACATATGTGGAAAAGAACTAGTTACTGTCATCTGCAGACAGGCATGGCTACACAAGAACATGCCTAATGACCTTCCCAAGATTCACTGTCCTAGAGACATGACCGACCGGCCATCAAACTCGACCTGGAAAATTAAACTTCAAGGGCCGGAGACTTACCTCGAGACCCAGGTTTGATCCCTAACCATCCAGACTCTCGCGCTTAAGAAAACTGCCGAGTGACCGAACAAGGAAAAGCAGAGAGAGAACAGAAAAAAAAAAAAATTGAATCCGCCTCAATATAATCCACTTCCAAGACAAATAATGTACGTTCGTTCGTGTTATTCCTCGAACCGACTCTGCTTTTGTTGCTTACTGAATGAAATTTGAGCTGGTCTGTGCTGCGCAGTTGTCTTGTGGTGTAGAATCTGATCCTAAATCTACTGCAACCGCTTTGCAAACTCTCTCGTCTTTATCACTCAATCTAAATTCGAATGTTTCGAAAATAGCATGACCCTTCGTAAACCGCTAACGTTAGTTTTGAAGTGCAATCCACCATATTCAAAATTTTCTCAGCAACTCCCTGAATGTTCACCTGAGGCCCTGTGGTGAAGTGCCGTAGAAGATATAAGTGAGGTTCCAAGTGACTATTGTAATCCAAAAATGGGGTTTGATCCCTTAAAAAGAGAAAAAAAACGCACTTTAGGTCCAATTTCAATTATGCACCGAACTTTTTTTTTGTCTAAAAAAAGTTCATCAACTTTTACTTTAATCTCAAATCTGCCTACACATCCAAAAATCACTGCAATTGGTTCTAGATTATCAACATTGAAAGGTCGCTATTATTTCATACGAAGTTGATGGTATTGATAACACGCGGATTCGAATAATGAACCTTTAACTGGTCCTGATATTGATAATTTGAAGAAACTATGGGGAATTTTGGACGCGTGGGTAGACTCGGGATAAAAGTGAAAATTGAGTTTTTTTTTTTTTAAAGATAAAACAAAATTCTGGGTACAATTGAAATTAGGTTTAATTTTTTTTAAAGAAAATTATTGCCCCCAAAAATAGGTGGTCCACGTTAGTCCAAATCTTGGTCTGGGCCAAATTTGGAATTATTCAATCATTCCACTCACGTAGATTGAAACATTGATGAAGTTGAGAATGTATATGGTTGCAGCTCAAAGCAAGGATTATAAATTTGCATCAACAGGTGCACATGAACCGATTGGAACTCAACTGACTTAAATCTGATATGGGAATCACGGAAATTAACGGTTGAGAATTACTGGGTTCACATGTCTTCAGAGCATGCGATAATTTTATCGAAGCATGTGGATGGTAGTATGATTTAGCAAAAATAAAACTTCGCTAGCAAAAAAAAAAAAAAAAAAAAAAAACAAAAACACTTTGAAGTAAGGTAAAATTACAAAGCTTTCCCAAATCGACGCCGTGATTACGTCCAAATTGAATCGATAGCTTGAAAACTTCAGACTAATGGAGGACCAATTC
Organism: Eucalyptus tenuipes; assembly: GCA_014182365.1. Lineage (NCBI taxonomy): Eukaryota > Viridiplantae > Streptophyta > Magnoliopsida > Myrtales > Myrtaceae > Eucalyptus > Eucalyptus tenuipes. The sequence goes on along the minus strand of CM024541.1, from coordinate 10,579,763 downwards.
GGCTTTACTTATCTAACGATACAAAGGATGACAACCCGTAATATATTTAAAGTTTAATTTCGAAGAAACCTAGCGGTTAATGTCGCTTTTACGCATACGACATGGATTGAGACGTTAACAACCAAATAGAGGATCGCCGTCTGAAAATTCTCAAATATTCAGACACTCTAAAGCGACATCATCTTAGGTGTTGTCGGACTCGCCGCGCACTGGCCAATCAAAGCTAACGATGATTCTTAGTTCTTAGTTTAACTCGATGGTCAGATGGTCAGATTTGCTTTTCTTGCCAAACACTCACATTTTTGGTGCCCAAGTCGTTGACACGTCAGCATCATATAAGTCCATTCAACATCTAACACGTGTCATTTGGCCCACCCGTCAGAAACCCTTCATTCTCTCTCTATTCATTTGATGTTTTTACCTTTTTTTAACTTTCTCTTTTTTCCTATCTTCTTCTTCTTCCTCCTCCTTTCCCTCCGCCGGAGACTTCCTCTTTTCACCGTCGTCTCGGTCCTTCGTCGTCAAGCTGGAGCTTCGCCGGCGAACTTGAGCCTTGGATCTAAGCTCGAGTGAGCCCTAGATTTGCGATCTAGAGCTCAGCTCGACCAGGGGTCGGCGTAGGCAGCAGACGAGGCGAATGGCGGTGGCATGCTTCATCGATGCGGCGGAGGGCCTCGTGCTGCTGGCCGACGCGGGCACCAACGTGGAGGGTGCGAGAGGATTTGGACAGGAGGTGGCAGTGTCGGAGTTCGGAGAAGAAGCGGGCGAAGATGGAGGCGGCAGGGTCTTGGAAGTGAGAGACCATTTTGGAAAATAGAGAGAATGCAGAAGAGAGAGGAGGGAGAGTGAAAGGAGGAAGAAGAAGAAGAAGGAAAAAGGAAAAGAGAAAAGGAAGGGAAATAAAAATAAAAACATTAAGTGAAGAGATGAAGGATGCAAGGGTTTCCGACGGGTGAGCTCAAAGTGGCGCGTGTTAGACTTGAATGGACTTACGTAATGTTAACTTGCCTGAGCCAGAGCGGAAAATGCAAGACGCAGAACACAAGGACACGCAAAACCACACACACATACATATAAAAGTGAAAAGATCTGCGTATGCAGACACAACACATGAAAGTACGTACTCCATGAGTATCCTCAGCTCCGCACGGCGTCTCGACTCGTGTCTCGATCGGTTCTCGACCGTTCGATGCGTACGAAAACGAGGGAGGCGATTGGGTTATGTCGAGACACACGTGAGAACACCGAGGGAGATGGAGGATCTCCAGATGCGACCCGAGGGGACGTGCATGAATCGATATGAACGTGTTTTGCTTACTTGCTTCGATTGCTCTGCTCATGCTGTGGCTCAACATGTCTCCCGACACCAACCTTCCTTCCTTCCTTCCTTCCAAATGAGCTTCCTGCTGTTTCTCCCTCACGCTCTTCTCTCCAGTGCAACCAAGCTTTTGCAGATTATGAGCCTGGGGAGCTCCCTGGTTTAGGTAGCCTGGAAAACCATGCCAGCTACCATATTTCTGGGAATCATGACAAAGTCGAGACTATGAAGAGAGAGAGAGAGAGAGAGAGAGAGAGTTAAGACTGACTATGGAGAGAAGGAGAGGGGGGGGGGGTGGGGTGGCGGGCGCGTGACGTCTTCATGTGATGGACATCCATTTGATATATAGAGGACGTCTCATTTGGCCAGTTACAACTCATCTGTACTTTTTGTCTTGTTTCCCGGGACTGCAGATGCTATGTGGGCTGGCCACAAAGAAAGTGAATGGGCTTTGTTAATATAATGATTATTCGGCAATTACAAGCATGATGATTTATTATGAGCAATAAATTCTTAAAGAAATAGGTCCCACAATAATTTATAATTATTTGTATTTGGTTTTTTATGGTCTAGAATAGACCGTCATTCTAACAGAAATTAAATACGTCACTCAATCATTTCTCAAAATAAAATAATACCTTAGTCCCTTATCACTCTTGTAATCTCGACTCTAGATCATAAGATTGACATCTTCATGTGATGCACATTCATTTGATATAGAGGACGTCTCATGTGGCCAATTACATTAACTCATATGTACTTTTTGTCTTGTTTCCGTGACTGCGGAGATGCTATGTTGGCTTGCCACAAAGAAAGTGAAAGGGCTTTGTTAGTATAATGATTATTGGGCAATTACGAGGATGACGATTTATTATGAGCAATAAATTCTTAAAGAAATAGGTCCCACAATAATTTATCATTATTTGTATTTGATTTTTTATGGTTTAGAATAGACTGTCATTCTAACAGTAAATTAAAGACTGTCACTCAATCATTTCTCAAAATGAAATGATGCCTTAGTCCCTTATCACTCTTGTAATCTCGACTCTAGACCATAAGATTGGCGTCTTCATGTGATGCACATTCATTTGATATAGAGGACGTCTCATTTGGCCAATTACATTAACTCATTTGTACTTTTTGTCTTGTTTTCTGGTGACTGTGGAGATGCTATTACTACGTTTGGTTCGGCGTTTAAGGAAGATTTCCAAGGCCTGGGCCCCTTTGAAATCTTTGGACCGTTTGGTTCAACTTTGAAGCCAGAACTTTTCAGCTTTTAACTTACCTTCAAAATGCTAAAATTATTTTTTCCCTTCCAAAACTACCCTCGCTAATTATTCATATTTCCAATTTTTTCCCTGATTATTATTATTTTTAATTGAAAAAGGAGGCAACCCTTCGCCGAACCGGCGAAGGGTTAGTTCAATTTAATACACACACACACACACACACACACACACACACACACACACACACACACACACACACATTATACCCATCAAAGCCCGTTGCGAAAGTTTTTTTAACCAAACGCACATTCAACTCAAAGTCCATTTACCCTAAAAAATTTACCAAACACAACTGCATTTCCCCAAGTAGCTTTGGGCTTTCAACATTTGCTTTGGACTCAAAGCCCCTTGCAAATGCTGAACCAAACGCAGCCTATGTGGGCTTGCCACAAAGAAACCGAAAGGGCTTTATTAGTATAATGATTATTGGGCAATTACGGAATGACGATTAAATATGAGCAATAAATTCTTAAAAAAATATGGTCCCACAATAATTTATAATTATTTGTATTTGGTTTTTTATGGTCTATGATAGACTGTCATTCTAACAGTAGATTAAAGACTGTCACTCAATCATTTCTCAAATGAAATGATGCCTTAGTCCCTTATCACTCTTGTAATCTCGACTCTAGACCATAAGATTGACTTAATTACCTGAAAGACCGAAGCTTGTGTTACGTATCCAGATCAACTAGAACATGATGTAGATTCAATTTTCTACGTCGTTATCAAGAGTATAAGAGATTTCGTACTCCATATACTTTATCTTGCATTTGTACATAGTCTATAAGATTAGTATTCTTGAGAAGAGGATTTACTTATTTAAGGTGAGCGTCATCTTATGGAGAATTGTCAAAATGAGAGCGCTTAATTGAAAGAACAAATCACTAACAAATCACTGAGATTTGCTTCAATTTCCATATAAGTAGGGGGAGTGGGGATTCAAGAGGGGTTGGGGTGGGGGCAATTAATTTCAAATGTAAGTTTTGACTCCCACATAGAATAAAAGTTTAAAAGTGAATTGAGAGTTATAGAAGGATTGAAACAAAAAATTGAAAGAAGATGATGGGGTCTACATCCACCACGTTTTGCTGGGATGGGTGTTTTCTATAGAAATAATTGTGAGTGGAGTTTCGTTGGTGCGGTATTTCGACGTTTGAGGCATTTGTCTATTCTCTTCTTCATTATGCAATACTCCACTAACCAAAAAAGCAAAGCTAAAACAATTTCCAATCTCAATGATTCTCCAAAAATAAAGAAAAGTTCAATAGATATTCATGTAGCTTTGTAGTGTTGCACAATAGGTAAATTATAATTCAATTAAGTTAGTGCATCAAATTTGTTATTCATTTCATCTTTCACTAACCAAAGTTAGATCTACATATCTCTTATGCTTAGTTTGTTTCACACAAAATAAATGATGTGAAAAAATCTTTCTAAAAATGATAGCTTATATTGCTTATAAAAATGAATTAACAAAAATATTTTCAACATTCATGAAAATGTTTAGGCATAAATTATTGTCAATTATGAAAAAAAAAAAATCATTAACTAATTATTTCAAGTAATCATTTTTAGAAGATATTTTCTAAATCATTCATTTTCCTCAAAACAAATGGACTCTTAACCTACAGTCATTTTTTTCCGCTTTATTAAAAAAAAAATTCATTTTCTCAAAATTAATTTAAATCTTTAAATAAATTTTCTGTGGATCCATTACTCTTTTTCTTTTTGCCCAATTTTTTACCCTCATAGGCACATGTGCATATATTAGTGACCTATTAATGAAATTAATCATCCTATAGAAGGCAATCATTACTGAAAATGTTTTCTTTTTGCACAATATCCCGATGTCACCAAGCTAAGATTCGAATATGCAAACGAGATGTTTAAGTATAAAGCTTGTTTCCTAGGACTAAGGGTGGACACGGGTATTAAGATTGAGGACCTTTTTAGTATTCAGGGATTTGGACTCAATAATACACTAGATGAAAGGGGATTAATAGATCACATAAATAAATTTATTCCAGCTTTGGTGTATGTCTCCTAGACGCGCCCAAAAATTGAGTTTAATTATTAAATAAAGTTTGATGACCTATCCTTGGGATTGGAAAAATAATTACCAACAGGAATATAAAACAGGCCAAGTGGGAAAAGAATAATAAAAAAGGAAAAGAATATAGCAGTTATCTCAAGGCTTCAGTCAAGCATCTGCTGTTTCTGAGAAACTGCAATGAAGCTTGTAGTGCTGGTATTAGGTAACCAGAATGGTTTTAGATCTTAGTGGTCTTTTGTCATCCATGCGTCTTCTTATTTGAAAATTGGCCGTGCAATTCTTTAGTCTAAGAAATTTTAAATCTCCCTCGCATAGACAGTGCAAATAGATAAAGATATACGAAATAGAGAATTTTGTAATTTCTATACGTACTCTGAGTAATGCAAAGTTACATGAGGTATTTATAGTTTTTAAACGATGACTATAATTAATCAGAAATATACACAATCAAAAAAGACATATGCAAAATCCCAAGAGAAATTGAATCTATGTGCACAAAGTCTCTGACTGTGATATTATGCCAGAATCTTAGTGTGTAACTGTTTGTATTAGAAGAAATTAAATTATTAGGGGACTAATGGAGAATTTTTTTTTTTTATATCTTGATTTAAATTATAGTGTCCTTTTGTATGAGTGGCATTTTCAAGAAATCTTCGAGGAAATGTGCACGTTGATTCGTCCTTTCTTTTATATTGAGAAGCGATTTGCAAGTTCGTACACGCAATCTTGATGACATAAACATTAGATGGAAGATGATGACTATGATGATAATAATAATAATTGTAACAATAATAGATTATTTGCAATAATGTAAGTTTATCCTTAAGAAACACACTAGGGGCAGCATGCGCAACTATTGTATTCTTTCCACGAAATTACATATTATTTCATAACTAAATTCGATTACGCACGGGTGCATCTACCATTTACTTGTTCAGCCGAACAAAATTTACCTAAAACTCATTTATTATTCTCTTGATTATGTTGATTGCGCTTATCAACATAGATCTTGTTCTCACAAATTATGTACGTGCAAATGGAAAATTATCTGGAAAATTGGCTAATCCTAAACCTATTGAATAGAGGCTAATTTGAACATAAAATTTTTAATTATGTCAATTAATTTTTAAATATTTGCGTGAAATTTCAATGAGGTCTTGTCGAATAATTTTTGCCCAAAAATCTCAAATATGGTGATGGGCCACGGAGAATGACCGGTAATGATCAGACCTCCTCGTTAGCTATTTTCAGGGGAAATTTGGTAAAAGGACCATATTGAAATTTAATGTAAAGATTTAGAAATAAATTGTCAAAAAAAAATTCGACCAAAAAAAAATTGTTAAAATTAAAATTTGCGGCTATATTGATGTCCGTGCAATAATTGTAGGACTTTCTAACTCTTTCATTCATTGCGGTCAGATGATTATCGAGACAAGAGCCCACGAGGTGAACTCGAAAAGATTTTCTTATCAGGTAATTTGTATCCTTGTCCGTATTAGGCTTGGACTCATTTGTTCGGGGTCTTTCAATCATTGTCCAATACCATCATGACTTTGAATTTGACTCCCAAGTAGGATCACACGTCATTCCCCCGGGGGGCGGGGTGCCATTTCTCAAAGTTTGCTGTCCGCCTCTCGTTTTTTTAAACTTCATGTAATCAACCAATCATCTCACAATCTTCACCAAAAAAAAAAAAAAAAAAAAAAAAGACCAATCATCTCACTACCAAATTATGACGAGCTCGTTTTCGGAACAATGTGACAATAACTATCATCATGCTTTCTTGGACACCAAGGCATAACTCCTTTCTTGCGACTCATGAGTAAATTTTCCTCCACTCGTGCATTTTTTATTACATTTCACATAAAGGACCATCCCCCTCTCTCTCCACTAATATAATTGAGTTAAACTGTGACCGATGATACGTAATTTTAAAATCGAAAGTATTTTTTTATTAAATATACTTAACAAGTATCTCAAAAACAATCATTCTTAGAGTCTAACTAAGCTTAGCTCACTTAATGATCATGTCTACCATCAATTTTGAGACGTGGTTAGAAGAAGTTTCATCCAACTAATGATGGAAGATAATATAATCACCCTTACAAAAGGAAAAAAAAAGGGGAGATTTGTAGACCACCATTTAAACAATCAAATGATAATTTGTTGAAGTTTTAAGCGGATTGGTTCTTTTCAAATATATGTAAACAATACTTCAAATATCAAAACTTTCCTTAAAAATTTTTCAAAACTATTTGATATAACTTCTTCATATCGACTTCAACCGCAAAAAGGCATGTTGCAAATTTTATAAGATGTTTGACAAAAAAAAATTTGGTCCGAATGAAAATTTTCATTTCACATAAAGGAGATGTACATAACTTCAAGATAAACATGCAAATCCCACAAAGTAAGAAAATCTAAAAGATAAATTAACTTGGTATATCCTGTGGAGATTTGCTTATTCCACAAAGATGGCTCTATCATAGCAACAAAATGCAACTGACGGTCGATAATTGAATTTCGCATCAACATCAGTGATAAGTACATGCTGAGATTTTTCTCTCCAGTAGCTATGGCTTTACCAAAATGCAGTGTGCACCTAGATTTAGTGTTCCCAACACCATTATCGTATAGAGAAGACAACAACACCAACAGGTTGAAGGATCACAAAAAAACGCATTGTAAATTCCAGATCTATGTCTAGATCAAAATAGAATAGCACCCAAATCTAAATCTAGCTTGAGGTCAGTAAAAAAGACTTGCAAAAGAGATATTAGTTGATCACAAAATCACTTTCATATAAGCCGGCTGCTGAAAGCAACAGCAGAGGCGAAGACTTGGGGAGCGCAAGACTATAAGGAGCAAGCACTAGAGTCGAAGCAAGCAAATGGATTCGAAGGAGCAGATTCTTCCGAGATACTCTCGCTTCAAACTTCTGAGCTCACGTGACAAAACTCTCCACTTTCGTGGAAGATGTCCACGGCGACTCCGCGAAATCAACGAAGAAAAATCTAGCGTGAAGATGAGGAGATAGAGAGATAAGGAGAAAGAGAGGGAGAGGGAGAGGGGGAGGGAGCCCTTAGGGATGTCCCTGAAGGATATTTGAGCGACGGCTTGACGGGAAGAGAGAAAACCCTAGCGTCGTTTGACAAACACTTCATAGGCTCATAGCTGCACCTATTTCAAAATTACAATAGCCGATAGCAGTTTTCGAGAAATTGTCTCGTCCAATTTTGAGATGTTGTAACTCTAAAATAGGCTTATCAAACATAAAAGTTACAGCACTACACAACACAGTAATATCACAACATAATTATAGTTCAACTACAATTATACCAAACGATTTGGTCATGCGATGAACGCAAAAATTATGGGATTTCTCCAATGCACTTGCGAGTCGACCCTCCAAGTCGAGCACCCAAAGGCCAAGAGCCAAAAGAGGGAAAGTCTCCATCTCCTAACACGTGTGAGGTTCTCGACGATGAGACGTCTCTTTTAGTCTCCGTCCTGTCGCCATCGCTGAAGCTTGGCCGGTCATTCACCCGGTCGGATACAGGAAGGTGTGTTTTCTGGTGAGCCAAACTATGGACCATCGTCTTGCTTGTCTTCTTTCTCCTCGTTAGAGCCTTGTCCCAGTCCTTATGTTTTGACACACGACTGTTGCATGACGCCTATGTTTTGCTACCAGCATCACCCGACATCCACCAGTCAAACCAAAGATTTTTCGAAACGTGCAGTTTGTTCATTCATTTATGTGTTTTGGGTTATAGAGTGAAAATCTGTGGGAGCATCTAGTACAACATATCCAGAAGCATCTTTGCTTATGTCGTGGTGAAATAGGGCGGGAGCTGATGGATGTTGTAATTCGAATCTAATATGAGAGGACGAAATTGTTGGAAAAAATCAATGAAGAATGATAGAGAATACAGGAGATTTACATTATTCGGTGCAGATATTGATACCTACCTAATAAGGAGAGCAAGCCGTAAAGAATCGACTAATTTATCGTTGAATTATAGAGTTATGATTAAATGGCATGAGTTAATTTTGTGCGGTTCTGCAAACAATCGAAAGAAAAACTTACCCATTGAATTATAAGTATGCCACGAACCCAATTTGAGATTGACTTCACTGAGATATCTTGCACTTGAAATAGAGTCCAATTTGGAATTGGAAACGCCTCAAAATCCTAGTGCCTAGAAATCTTGTACTTTCCTATTTGGACTTTCACATGCTTTAATTTGGATTGGATCTCATAGATGGGGCTACAATCTCGAGACATATATCAATAAATACATACTTATAAAACTTAAGGCTTAGTAAAATTTTAAATAAAAGCATGAAGTGGATCCATTTTCTCAAAAAAGATCTAAAGTGAATATTGTCTCAAATAAGAACTTGAAGTGACTAACTTAGTCTCGAATAAGAACCTCAACTTAAAAACTAGCCAAATCTTATTTGCAACTAGGGGTGTTTTCGTATAAAGACTTTTTTTTTCTTTTTTTCTTGTTCTTCATTTCTCTTTCTTTTTTTCATCATCCTTACGCCTCCATCTTCTTTGCTCCGCAGATCGCCTCCTCCAGAGCCATCTCCACGTCCCCGCCGACCTTGCCATCAATGCCCTCAACCTCACTTGCCACCGCCCTTAACAGCAATTCCAATGCCTTCGTCGAAAGATGGTAGGCAATCCGAGCATCAGATCGAGCATGGACGGGCCAAGATGCGACGCTCTCCTCGATATGACGCCCACATCTAAAGGTCGTGGTCGAGCATGATGAGGTGTAAGCCGTTAGCTAGTTGTCCTCATCATCGTTGATGTTCGAACTCAGATTCGTCTTCACGCAAGCTATGATCGGTCTTAGCAAGGAGAAGTCGGATTGAAGTTCCTAAGCCAAATTTAATAGAGGATTTTGTGGAATCTTTGTGATACTCATGCATATCGATTCGTTAAACGAAATGTGCGGTTTAAGGGATTTCTGAGCGATTTTACATCTTTCTTTTTGTCTTGTTATTTTCTCTCAAATCTGTGTAAATAATATGTCAGGGTTAGAGAGAGCAAATTTGTTTGTACATGCGTAGAACTAGAGTCATCTATCTTTTAGATTAAATGCTCATGTTTTTTTATTTGAATCGCTATTGGCGGTGAATATCTTCAATCATAAGTCAGAATGATTTAACAACTTTGTAGTAACCAGCATGCACTACACAATTGGACTCTCTTGAGAAGTTACATATTCCGCCTCAATGCAAACTTTGTCTATGAACATTATGAATAATCCAACCCAGACCTGACAGAACATTTCCAAGATACAGTGAGTGAAAGTTATCACGACATAGTCAATTTCATTGGCGGGAAGCACATGAAACTATTACTTTAAACACCATAATACTCTCTTACAAGCAAAAAGAATAAAACAAAACCCATTTATCGACATGTCTTGATTCTCCAAGTTCATCATCATCGGCGGTCTTTTTGTGCCAATGCTAGAAAGCCGATCCTAAAGTGGCAGCTCAAGCGGCTGTTCTACCGGGAGTTCCCAGGTGTCCTGAAGATTCCATTGTCGGAGAAGGCGATTGGTGGAAAATAACTCTAATACGGCTTCTGTTGAAATAGATGAGTCCCTGTGCGAGGATGTGAAATTGCAGAATTCAGAGCACGCACTTTGAAGTTTGCTAGTGGGGAGGTTGCAAAACTAAAGCACACAAGTTGCAGTTTTGCAATACTACAAAACTTCTCAAATATCTTTCCATTTTCTTCTTTTCCTAAATTATTCAAATTTTTCTGCACCTGTGCAAGCTCGCTGGTGAGGAATTTGATGCAGTTGTGAAAAATGAGGTGATGCCAATGAAGAAGTAGGCGTGAGAAGAAAGAAAGGAAAGAAAAACAAGAAGGAGAAAAAAAGAAAAAAGACAAAAGTCATTGGATTAAATAGCCCTAGCTGCAAATAAAATTAGCCTGCTTTTAAATTAAGGCATTTATCTAAGACTAAATAAGTTTTTCAGGTTATTATTTGAGACAATGTTCACTTTACGTCTTTTAAAAAAAAATTCACTTTGAAACTTTATTTGAAATTTTTCTTAAGGCTTTATTCATGAGAGAGGAGAGGGATATGAATTTGGAGTTGATGGAGCAAAATTTCAGTTTTCCTTCATTTTTCTCACAAAAAAAGTTGAATCTTTCTAAATTTTCTACATCCACTTCTCATTTCTCACCTCCCCTTGCCTCCCAAACAAGATATAAATGTGGATACATGCAAGCTTACTTAAGTCCTTTGTGAACAAAATCTACCGAATCAGCATGGTCTGTCTCTTTCTCATTGGGATAACATTGCATGACGCATTAATTATGAAAAGTCTAGTCAATTTCTCTGTTCTTATTTTCCAATTTTATATGGGTGAATTTTACTATTCGTGTGTAAATTTTGAATTCATTTCCCTTTCGTAGGTTAGATTTCTAAATTTGACACTTATGGCCTTGGGACAAAAACTTGTTTTCTAGCTTTCCTATTTGGGAAAGTTTGTTTGTTGTAATCAATCATCATGACGCGTCACTTCTGGAAATCATCCTAATTGCTTAAGTTTTATGTAACTTAGCTAGGTTCTCATTTTACAAAATTAAATCTCTGTTCGTTTCACGAAAATAAATTATTTGAAAAACATAAATTTATGTCTAAATATTTTCATATAAGTGAAAGTCGAATGGTCATTTAGATGATCGAATTCAAGGGTCAATCTTTAACCCTTCAAAGGAAGGACGAAACCCTAATGCCAAGAGTTTGATTATGGCTTTTTAGTGATATATCCGTCCTTTCCGAAGAAGGAGAAACTTGGGTTTTAGTCGTCTCTTCCTATATCGGACATATTGAAAGTAGAACGACTCCACAATATATCTAATCAATATGACAAAATTAGGCACAAATCATATACATCATCTACCGAAGAAACGTTGACTAAATGGCTACGATAGTGTCGATTTATGTGAACTGAGTTTACGTAATGTTTTGCCGGTCGCTCAATATCGTACCTAATTATGCAGAAAAAGAAATCTAAATCTCCTCGGCCTCTCGCTTTGCTAGATGCCAAAGAGGAGATAATAGCGACGAAAAATAAAAAGTGCGATGAGGGGGATTGGACATTGACTAAAAGTTGAATGAAAATAAGAGGACAACTTTTAGACGAAAATAAAGGAGATTGAACCTCGACTAAAAGTTGGCCATAAAAAAAAAAAAAATAAGACATTGACTAAAGACTTAAAAATCAGTACGTTTTATCATGATGCATCCCATTCAGTGAATGGCATTCACAAGGCTTGCGTCCTTGTACTGACTATGAAGACAAAGCCTCTCCTCATTAGTTGATCTTGATGGCCAAACTTCATCCGCAAGCCTTAATTACTTCCAAATATAAGTGAGCTGCGACTTCATTTATTTCGTGGATAACAAACGATTTAAAAAATAATTTCTTGAAAATGATTTCTCAAAATGATTAGACAATGAAAAATATTTTCATTATTAATAAAAAAATTATCTAAATATTTTTCTTAAATAATGAAAATATTTTTCGTTCATTCATTTTTGTAAGCATTATAAATGATTTTTTTTAAGAAAATATTTTTCAAATTAATCATTTCTTGCAAAATAAATAAGGCGTTAATTTTTTCACAAGAAAATAATAAAAACACACACCTTCTTTGCACGTATAATGCCCACGCTAATTTCGTGCTTCGAATCTCTACAAGATAAGAGCTATTTTCTACATGGTGTTCAATTTTTTCATCTCATTCTCGAAATTCAATTCTTTTTCTATGATTTGTAAACTCTGAGCCGCTAGTCCGAGGCTAGTGTTGGGTTCAATCCGTTAATTCCTTTGTCTCCTTTTTTTTTTCTCGTAATTTTTCGAGGAAAAGAAAATGAGATTATATGGAAGAAAACGGAAGAGGGAAATTTTCCTATATTGATAGACAGCATGAGAAATAAAATAGTATAGTAAATCACTAAAAAAAAAATTCTTGTATTTAATTTGAGGGAAAAAAAAAGAAGAAAGTTTTCGGCACTCCAAAATTAAGAGTAGTTATTATTTTCTCTCGTTGACTAACTATGCAATACCTATCCCTCGCGTAAAGGGCTCCACACGGTCTGCTTGTTATAAATAGTGGAAATTCTATAAACGTTAATAATATGGCCAAACTTAGGGAACTATATACCATATTGAAACTAGGTATTTCAGTACGACTTGAGCATGCGTGCGCTCCGTGATTGATAAGGCAGATTGTAACGCGGCATGAAGTTTCCCCCTTCGATCGGAAGATTGGAAGATTAGCTATACTGAACAGTAATGCTAATGGAGCCATAAAAGGAATACGCAAATATAGTCGTGTGCCTTTGAGCTCCGAAATACATCGGCATACCAAGTTAACAGGTACCCGAGCACAATCTTTTCTCCTCGCCTAAGTATATCAAAAGCACTTGTCGATAAAATAATTTTAATTTATAAACTCTAATAAAAAGTATAAAAAAATTCAAATGGAAAAAAAAAAAAGAACATATGAAATGCTTATATATATATATATATATATATATATATATATATATATATTTGTGTTTCCAAGTGAGGTAGCTTGTAAAGTTACAGTGGCATTATTAAGCACTATGCATTTATTTTTAATTTATTTCTTTTGTTCAAAATGTGGTTACATTTTTCAATGGAAATGTTAGGTGTGACAAGTCAGGCATCCATCCAAGTTCGAGCTATCGAATCCTATTTTTCTTTTCCTTTTCCTTTTTTTTGTGGATTTTTCTAGGTTTTCACATTTGACTAGATCATGTAATGGGAGAGATACAATACGAGAAAACAAAGACTTTTAAGTGGCTGATAGAAGGATTTTGTGTTGAGATGATGATATCCGCACAATACTTCATCTCGTTCTCGTCATGCTAGGGTTTCTCCAGCTAATGTTCTTGCCTAATTTTCTTGGAAACAATGATCAAATATGATATGATTCTTATGCGTTGTTCGTTTGATGCTTATATATGTCGTTTACGCAACCCATATTTTTCCCAAGAGACGTGCCGAATTCGTTGTTGAAATCCACGTTGCACGGGCTTGGCTCGCATGATCAGATCAAGAGCAAGTCCAGACAAGAAATTACCTAGGAGTTGATCAATAATCGCATGAGTCAGGTCAAGGGATGAGGTGACCTAAAAATTGATCAATAATGATAGGAAATGACTGATGGAGGTTAGGTTGGAATAGTAATGCAAAAGCATTTGAATTGTTCTGACAATATTGAGCTAGACTCATATTACGTTGACATATAAGACGATTTTCCTACAAAGAATATGGTGTGGCTCCACTTATGTCGATGCTGTAATAGATAGAGATTGATGACCGCGTTGCAACAGCTTAGGTCAATAAATTAAAGCTACCTAATAGTAGTAAACATAAAATGTCCATAAAGTTGAGAAGAGATTAGTAAAATCTCGCCTAATAGTGGTTAGGTTGGCCTACATGCTCAAACAACTATTTTTGACAAAATAAATAAATAGTAACAATTCACTTAATTTAGGGTTTTTCGTAATACAAAAAAAGTCCGTATTTATATAATAACATTAGACATTATTTAAGGTTTTTGTAGTATTAACTTTGAGGAAATAATGAATATATGTTTTTAATTTGGAGATCAGACATTTTTTTTTATCATTAATGGCTTTGTGATAAGACAGAAATACATTAAAGTGATTATAGACAGAGGCTGTGAGTGTCAGGATTCAGGATTCCATTCCCCCATATGATTTTCAAGGGACAAAGAGAGATTTCGTGTTCATGGCGATCGTGCATAGACAATTATATGTCAAGTATTGACATATTTCAATAAACTGTGATTGCATTATTAGATCAGTAAGGTCCTAGCCCATGACAAAGGAGAGGCCTAGATAAGAGACAATGGCCCCGTTTGGTTCGACTTTTGGAATGGGCTTTAGGATTCTAAAGTCTCTTGGCCAAATACAAACGCGTTTGGTTCGTGTTTTTGCTTAATTTTGGGAAAATACAATTGTATCTTCAAAGGACTCTAAAGGCCCTTAGTCCAAAGCAAGTCTGAAGGTACTTTGGGAACTTGTATTTTCGAAATGCAAGTTTTGGTTCTTGTTCATCTTCTCCAAAACCACTGCACGGAAAAGCCGATCAGAGGCCGACAACCGTCGGCCAAGGGGTCGCGTGCACCGACGATAACCTCCTGAGGGTCGCCTAACCCTGGTGACCGTCACCGGACCTCAAGCGACGCTTGGGTGGCGCAACCTAGGTGACCGATGGCTTGAATCGCACGACCTAGGCGGCTGCGTGAGGTCGCGCGATCTCAAGCGACGGTCGCCGGGGTCGGGCTACCCCAGGTGACCACCGCCTGAGGTCACGCAATCCCAGGCAGTCGCGCGAACCTAGGCGGCCGACGCCCGGGGTTGCGTGACCTTAGGCGACAACGTTTGACGGCCATATTCGATAGTCCGGCCGCTAGATTCGGTGGCCAAGTCGGCCAGTCGGTAGCCGAGACTTCAAAAAAAAAAAAATGCAAATGTTTTTTTTTTTAATTTAAAAAGTCCTTTATAAATGCAAATTTTACCAAACGGTATTTTGGCCATAGTTGTTTTTTTGTACACGTTAGAATTACAATTCACCAAACGTTATTTGCATTTCGGAAAACTCCCATCAAATGCAAAGACATTCCCCACAAGCCGAACCAAACAAGGCCAATATATGTCGCATCACAAAGTCGCACTGTAAGCTTCTTGACTCGTAGTTATATGATTAATTTGATTTAGTCTTTCATCAAATACTCGTGAAGAATCAAACTATTGTACATTAGCTAATTCGGTCTAAACTTTTTAATTTAATTAATTTAGTTTTAACGATTTTCCATCATTAACATTGATATGGATTGTCTTATGTGGCACGATTAACACCGACACAATCGGGTGTTAATGTTGATAATTTTTACTTTTTACTTTTTCTTTTTAAAATGCATGAACATTTTCTTTTTTTTTTTTTTTTTTCCACTATTCATCTTCCCTGAAATGGCCGACAAGGATCCTTGGGGCTCGGCAATGGCTGGTAAGGTCAATCCATAGTGGAAAAAGAAAGGACAAAGAGAATAAAGGAAATAACAAATATAAACAATTCAGCAAAAAAAATTTAAAAATGTAAAAATGATTTAATTTAGCGTTGATTATGTCATATGGGACCTCTGGCATCTACATATCCTATTTTTGGTCAATTTTGGCCTGAAAGACTATATTGGTAAATCGTGAAAAAGTTTAGGGTTAAAGTGGTCAAATTGTGAATTTAAGACTAAATTAACTATTGTATAATATGTTAAAAAAATTGGACAATTTTTTTTTCCATATATATGTAGCGAAATAAAATTAGATCCACCTATAGATGTCCAAGAGTAAATTTTTGATGAGGCACGTGTCCACTTAACGGCTGTTTTCAATTGTCGAACGTGTGAAAACATGAGCAACTCCTAGTGTGGTATCGGGTGTCTTCTAGTTTATGCTTTATGAAACTTCAAGAAAGCCTTGATTCTTGGAGAATCGCATTCACATATATAGAGTAGACTATGGAGCCTCTCTCCTACTTTTTATTTGGATACAAATTGATACTTTCTACCATCAAGAGCATTGTCTGGATAAATAAATTTCACCTACAATTGGGAAGCTTAACCCGCTAATTTTAACATTACTTATATCACAAACTTGAATTAATATTACGTGAAAAGTCAATCCCGTGTTATGCTTGCTTTTGGGTTAGAAAGCACTATATGCTTATTCTAAATTTATTTCTTCGATCAAAATTTGTTTTCTTAAAATTATGATTACGTTTTTCAAATGGAGTGCGACACGTTTTGAGGCGTCCGTCCAAGTTCGAGTTTCCTAAGTTTTCCTATTTGACTGGATCATGCAACGTTAGAGATATAATATAAAAGAACGACGACTTTGAGGTGGCCAGCAGAAGAATTTGGGTTGATTTTGATGAGATTGATGTCATTGCCATCGAGATGACGAAGTATAGTGACGAAAGAAGAGAGGGTCAGCATAATAGGTCATCTTGTTCGTCATTCTAGGGTTTTTCCCAACTAATCTTCTTGCCTTCTTTTCTTCGAAGCAATGATTAATTACGATATGATTCATTCTTGTGGAATGTCGTTTGATGCGCATATATGTCGTGCACGAAACACGAATCTTCCCGAGAGGCGTGCCGATTTTGTTGTCGAGAACTTACATTGTGTGAAAGATCTGGTTTGAATGTTTTTTTTTTTTTTTTTTTTTAATCGAGGACTCCACCATGGGCCCCCGTGCCCGAACCAGACGGGCTGAAGGATCGGGCCTATACCTCGGGGAGACTCGCGGCTAGCCTCCCACCATGGTCCCCACTTAAGACGTGTTAGCAGCTGTAGAGTTTCAACCCTGGGACCTCTGCGATGAAGTGCTGATTTGAACGTTATTAATACACAGTGAACAAAAAATTTTAATAGAGGAAGTTAGAAAAGCTGCACGATGCCCGTTTCATGATGAGAATGAGTATAGATAATACCTTCCCTTTAATGGGTATTTCGTTCTTTTCTTAAAGTGCGTTATAAATTTAGAGAGTCTCTGTATGTATGTGTGTGTAAGCGTTCATAAGACAAGTTCTAGGTGGCTTATAACGGACATTGCTGGCCACCTCAACGGACGTTATATTAGGCGAGGCCAAAGTAGGCGAAAGTCCAAGAACTTGGTGTACGTAGAAGAAATTACATAGAAGTTAGGTCGATAATTGCGTAAATCGTGTCATTGGATGAGGTCTATATGAGAAATTACATAGAAATTCTTCAATAATGATGAGAACGGATTGATTGAAGTTGGCTTAGAATACTTGTACAAAAGCATTTGAATTGTTTTCAAAATATCGAGCTAGATTGATAATCTAGTCAAAGTTATGCTTCATTGAACAACATTAGTTAGATGTTGGGCAGAGAAGAAAATATTTACACGCCAGACATAATACGATGCCCGCGTACCATACAGGGCGGCTCTAGTCTTGTTGATGCTGTTAGAACTTAGAGATAGAGGTCGATCACGATGTGGCAACACCTTAGGTAGATAAATTGCGGCTATTAAAATTAATAGTGGTAAATCCAAAATATCCATTTTAGCCGTAAATAGAGAGGATGCAAGCTTGCGTGTTCAAATATGATTGGAGTTCTTTCATGGAAGATCATGCAACCGTGCCACACGACCATGCCATCGACTCGATTAATAATGACAAAAGATATTAATAGTTGCCCAACATGGGAAAACTACTAAAAAAAGTCCTAAACTTAACCTTTCACTTTAGCCATTTCACTCATAAAACCTGACAATTTGGTAATATAGTCATTTTCAACCAATTTTGCTCGAACATCCCTAATGCAAATGCCATTTATCTTATGTGAATGACTGCCTAACTTGGCTAACTTGTGCAATTTTCAAAAAAATTTCTAATTTTATTTTAGATATTTTAGATTTTATTTACTTTGCCACAAATCTGCAAAAAATTTGCGAAAAATTTCCATTTAAGTGTTAGCATGCCACATAAATGAAAACCAAAACGATATCCAAAAATTCTAAACTTGTACCTATGTAAAACATTTATCCTTTATCAAAAATTTTAAAAATGAGAAATGTTAAAAATTTACCTACATAAATCATAGAAAGCAAATAATATTAACATAACATTCATATGACTTAAGTGAAATAAAAATAATATTATTTTAGTCAAAAAATTATCTAATGAAACATTGATGGAGGAAAAATATATGTTCGAGTTTTGGGATTAAAATTTAGGGATAATACATTGACAAACCCCAAACCGGTACACTTGTGACGAATTTATCCCAAATTATTTTTTTTACCACAAAAAATCTCAAACTTGTATACCTTTGACAAATTTATTTTAAACTGGTACACTTGTGACAAATTTACCCTCTGTTAGTTTTCATTAAATTTTACAGTCAAATTATTAAGTTAAATGACACGTGACAATTGATTGGTATACCAATTTTGAATTTTACACTCCGTTTGTCACAGTTTATAATTTTTTTGATTTTTTGTGGTATTAATTCAATTTAACGAAGGATATATTTGTCACAAATTTATCAGTTTGTGGTTTTTTTTGCGGTCGAATAAATTAATTTGGGATAAATTTGTCATAAATATATCAGTTTATGATTTTTTATGGTCAGTCGGGATAAATTTGTTACAGATATATTAATTTGAGGTTTTTTCGGATATCAACCCTAAAATTTAAGATAAATATGTCATAATAGGCATATTTATAATTTTTTTTTTTGTACTTTTTCTCTTCAGTATTTCACTTTCTTACGTAAAAGCTGCCACTGTGTTCTGCTAAAGAATGAATATATTATTCTTATATGTGGAGATCAGACAATTTTTTGTCATTAATGTCTGCACATTACGACATGACTACATTAATGTGATTGTAGACAAAAGCTGCGAGTGTCAGGATATGATTCCGCTTTACGATTTTAAAGAGCGATTCCCAGTCCGCGTGAGAGAAAGTGCTCTAGGAACGTAAAAGAAAAGCATTTTAGAGAGAGAGAGAGAGAGAGAGAGAGATATTGTTATTAAAAAGATAATGCATAGAATAACATATCTTAAGTTCGACACATTTCATTAAGAGACAAAAGAGGAAGCCTAGACAAGAGATAATCTATATCGCATCTTTAATCACACATTATTTTATATGAAAAATGATTAGATAACAGTTTTTAATCTATTGTAAAAATAATAGTGTGTTTTAGACAATAAAAAATCAAATAAAAATAATTATAAATTACTGTAAAATTCATTTCTTTAAGTATTTGTGCCTCACGACAAGCCATTATTTTCACAATAGTCCAAAAACTATTATATTAGTAAACCTTTTTTATAAGAGATATATCAAACACTAGTAAATATAAACATAGTCCAAAGGAAAAATTAACGGTTCAGTTTTAAATTTACGGTATAAATATCAATTTAGTTTTGAACTTTTCAATTTTATTAAGGTAGTCCCAAACTTTTGTTCAAAATTTGAGCCCCCTTCTTCTGTGTTGAGAGAGCGTATTTATAGAGGGTGCTACAGTGCTGAACAGTATAAAGTGAACAGTTATTTCAAAAAAAACTTTTGTTCAAAATTCCAATAGGATCCTACTGGCCAATTGTCATTGGAAATTGCCAAAGTGGCGATCCACAAGTTGTTCATGTTAGTGCGATGATTGAAAGTCACATGTCAACAATTGGCGAAAAAAATTATATTGGAACTACGCGAAAAGGTTTATGACTACATTGATAATATTGGAAAACTTATGATTGAAATGTTACTTGTGTAATATGTTGAGGACCAACTAGGTAATTAGCCTGATATCCAATATTAAGTTTTAGATGAGGGTCGAGGCACCTATGATTTCACTTTGATCATGATATTCATTCTTGGTCAGTTCTAGGAATCACATCTAGCAGCGGATGGGGACAATTCACAGGGGGAAAATATTTCAAATTTAAAGGCCATCGATTTACTAAATACCCCATTTAATCGCATTAAACCTTTTTATACTATATGAAATGGTAAAAGTTTTAACTTAACAAAATCACTTGAAAGTCCCATAAACTGCAAACTGGAAAAGACAGAAAACTCGTTTGAAAAATCTAAAGATTCTTGTAGCCAAACACTTTCCAAAATTCTATTTATTTACCTAAAGTTTTTTTCTTTTGGTCTCACATTTACTCAAGTTTGGAAGTCGTACTAAAAGGAAAAAAATCAGCAAAATTTCCTAAGAACGCCACGTTGTCATTTTCCTATTCGCATCCCGGTATATATTAAAGTATGAAAATATCTGAAACGTACATTTATACCATGTTACTGTTCGATGATTTTAAAATTCAAAGCAATCGATGAGTACTCGATTTAAGATAATCTTCGTATATCGTGCCCATCTAAGGATCATCTCTGTGCATAAACAGACAATAATGTCAGGAATCTTTTATTTTTCTCAGTTTTAGTATCAGATGGCAGGAATCTTTTTAGGTTAAAAGTAGTAACATGTCGATCGGTCTTTAGTTATTCAAGCCCAAAGCATGCAGCTCCTAGTTAGTAGAACTAATAGGGCGATTCCCTTGAGACCAGTAAATAAAAGATCAACATATGAACAACGCTCTAAGCTGTTAACGCGTCCGTGCCCGTTACTGCCCTTATGCACTTAGTTTAGCCATCCAAAAGATTAGAGATCATTTTCTTTATAAAAAAAATGTGTGTTGTCTCTTGCGGATCATGCGTAGGCACTATTAAAATATTAAAATAATAAATTACACATTCATCTACTAGATTAAGTTTTTAGAACATGCAATAATGATCTCATCAAATTTCTTATCATATCAGAGCAAAAAATCCTAAGTTCAAATTTGTCTTTTAACATTAAAGAGTCACTCGAACACATGTATATGGAGACTGGTGTTGGAGACATCAACATCATTTAAGTATGTTTAAGGGTTTTGATTAAAATACATTAAAGAGTCACTTGTACACGTGTGAGCACTTCAAGAAGTCCTCGTTTTATTATTATTATTATTATTATCTAAAGTCCGCTTTAAATACCAAAAGCAAATTGTCGAAAGTGAGTAATCATTAAAGCACGCACGTTTAATCAAGATTGCAAATTGGGAAAGTTGGTGGACCAAACAGAGGCCAAGTCAATCATCTCTTCTTGTCATCTTCCGTGAATAATCAAGAGGGGCTAATCGAAGTTAAATCTCGTGAGAAAAAAAGCGGAGGGACGGCCCGTGGGGACGGGGACTTATGATGATGGGGACCAGAAAGATGGGAAGCGCATTTGCCGAAAGCACTGCATTATTACCCTCTTTTCATAAAGAAATACTATATCTTTTGTAGGGAAAAGACAAGGATTCGACGGTCCAAAATGTTTGCAGCTAGTGATGGCGTTCGAGGCGACTTCAACTCACCCCCGGAAAGCCCTCCCTCCTTTTTCTTCATGTGGGGCTTTCGTAAGCGAATTTATGTGTGGAGTTGATGGGAGAAACGTGATCGTGCTCTAAAGTATTGATTTATATTATAGTTTCTATTGAATAATGAGACCATAGTGGAGTTAGAAGAAAGTGCTCTGCAAGAGAGCCTGGATTTGCGCTAGTTTTTGTCTCACTTCCTGTCCCCCAAAAGAAACGTGAACGAGAGTTTGCAATTGGTAGCGCCATCGGTTTTGAAGTGGGTCGACTCTACATTGTAGGGTTTGACTCAGTAGCTCCTAGTTCTAAAACATTGCAGTCAAAAACTAAAGCGGTTGGTCTGGGACTGCCAAGACCAAGTTTGGTTTTGAAATCTACCAAGATGTTGATCTTTTTTTTTTTTTTTTTTTGGGTGTTCGTGTGAAATATCAACTTCTTTTCTCAAATGTAAAAGTTGCACAATTTCACTACAAAAAGATATGTTAATCAAGTGGTTATATAATTATTTTTAGGACAAAAAAAAGTGGATATGTTATTGTTTGTCCAAGTTGATACTCATGTTTTGATTCTCAATGGTTGTAAATGCATCTTTTTATTTTCACAAGAGGTTTTAAAACCTATTTAAAGTCGGTTCAATCCGAGAATTGAACTGATTTTTTGATATAAAAGTGGTCTTAGAATTAGGAACCAAACAGATTTTAGGGCAGTTCTAGATTCACAGAATTGGAAACCAGACATATTTTCCTCGGAATTGACTTTGAACCGGTTGGTCAAGGCCAATTTGGTTTAGTATTTGAGTTAAATTATACCTGGTGCTCACCCCTAGTTAATTGTATTTAAGTATGGGTTTTTGCAATGTATTGGCCCAAACTTTAAGGTTTGGACCTTTGGGCACACCGATTAAGAACCCATCCTTTTTCCCCTCAAACACTTGGGTTGTAACTTTGTGCCGCTTACGGTGTCAGCTCCCGCCCTCCCTCCTTCAAGGGGCCATTTATTTTAGCGTAAATAGCAACATCAAAATCAATTCCGCAACAAAATATCAACTCTCTATTACTAATTCGAATGGAAATGGCTCATGAAACATTGGTTAGCTTCCATGATATTTAACTATAATTAACCATTGAATGGCAAGAAAGATCATAGTGAAAATAGTATGCTCAAGCAAGACTGGCTAATACACCAATAAAGGTGTTGTGTTAATGGTTGCGGGCTCGGCCATCTGATCGTTTGACCTTCCATCCTATACCCGTCTTGCCCGTCTGGGCCCCGAACGAGTGCTGCATCCAATACGCTTGAGTTCACTGTGTTCTTTTTAAACTACAAGTTGAAGCCTTAGCTGCACGAGACGGGCGTCAAGTTCTGGATAGAGATGATGAAGGCTTTCCTGTGGTGCACTTCATTCGGATTTTTTGACCTGTAGCCAACCGTATAGCTCATTCGGGTTAGCTCCTAGGATATAGTCCATCTTGAATTGGATCACCAACAAAAGAGAATGATAATTAAAATGATCTATGCTGAAAAAGATATTAACTAAGTTACTAAACTATCATCCTTAAATGGTGCTATTGAGTATTTGATACACTGGAGCACTCACTCATATGATACTTAATTGTTAAATTAGCCTATGAATTTACCTCAGTCATACTAAAAAACACTGAACCGAAAAGCAATTTGCTCTTAGGAAATGTGTGATCATATGTACCTGTGATTGGGCAAGCATGGTCAGATCGAAGGACAACATGATACTATTGGGGCATTGGATTGAGGCATGCTTGGGGGCAAGGTAGTCGGCATACAATGCCACGACAATGCTAGGAAATATTGAGAGCGTTGAGTGATTTCGAGTGTGGTTATAATCTTTATTTTATCACTTAATTTATAGTGAAATTTTTATTGTTCTTGCCTGCGCAACATCTTCAAATGCCCAGAAGCACGCCCTTCTTAGCTTTGGCAAACCTTGCACCGCAACGAGTGCTAGTCCCAGCTCAAAGTTGTGCTGCATTTTACATCGGTACTTCTAGCTTGTTTGCAGGAGGGCTAATATTAATCCATCACCTAGCATCATCAATACTATAGTTGCAATGCGGCCGCACAGCGAAGCCCCTTCTGTTCTTTGTCCATTGCCGTCCAACCCCAACGAAGCTCTCTGGAGGCCACCACAACAACCTCCAGTCTCCTTGTAGCAACCAAATACTCTCGTATTTTGCCCAAGCGAATCCCCGCCTTCCCTCATCAAGCACCTGCTCGGTGGTCTTGGGCCAAGTCACCCCAAAAACTAGTTCAAAGAATGAGACTTTCCCTCACATTTATAAATCGATTACCAGCCTCTTCTACAAAGGATGTGGGATAACTTCACAACCTCCCTCTCACACATTGGGCTTGTGTTGGAGCCGCAATAACCCGTAATTCTCTCTCATGTAACTATTGGGTTCAAACTCAGAAAGAACTGAAGCTTTGATACTAGTTTTGGGTCTTTCTTGAGTCTCTCTCATCTCAAAACGAGTTGAAATGGTGAGATTTTCCCTCACATGTATAAACCGACCACCAATATTTTCGATAATCAATGTGAGACAAATTCAGCAATCTTTCCCTCACACATTGGGCTTGAGTCGGAGTCGCAATATTCCTAAATTCTCCCGTACGACTGTTGGGTTCAGAATAGCACCCCCGTTGCTTCACATCGCTTCGACGCAGACCTACACTTGCGAAGATCCCGGCAGCCTCCTTGGCGACCAGTTCCTGCTGTTGCGTCCTCAGCGACACTGAGGCCAACGCCCTTCCTTGCGGCCAGCAACTCTCGCGTTCGTCAAGTCAACTCTGTGCCTTACCCTCGAGCCCGATGGAGCAGCCAATATCACGCCGTCATCGCTGCACAATTACCAGGTCGTTTCCTTCTCCGATAAACCTCCAACATCCATCTCAATTTGTTCTGGATTCGTCCTTTAGTCTCCTCCTCTTTGCTGCATTTGATGAACTACGGAAAAACTGCACGTGTCGTCTGCATGTCATAAGGAAATAAAAGCTTTTCACGAATGTTTTTATCTTAGCATTATATATAAGTTTTGGAATTTTGTGTCATGATCTTATATTTAAAAAAATAATAATAAAACAAAACTCGTACTTTAGATTTGTCATAATTAAGTCATCCAGACATTGCATCGTTTTTTGATGTTCAATTATGTTTTACACAAACTTTGTTGCGTTGGACAATAGCTTTTGATCAGCTTAGCACAATAAGATTTGTCTCTTTTTCGAGTAATTTATTTTGTCATGCTGATTATTGAGTGTTATCTTATTGATTGCGTATCCACATGCAACTATTTTTAAGATACAAAGAAAAGAAACTGAAATTGATATCGGATTAATTTAGAGTAATCAAATTCCCGTATCCATGAACCTCTCTTGATTGAATTAATTAAAACCCAAAAGTTGCGATTAGTATATGCTTGAAGGAGTCTGCACGAAGTCTTCAGGCTTCGTATTCCATTAACATTTTTAACTGGTGGTTCACCATTGGGAAGATCACGAAAAGTACCGGGGTCAAGTTAGTATTCTTGGAGGCCTTTAGTTGCTGATAAAAGAGAAAGGATCATCGATCGTGCCATTTTACGTAATTTGACCGGCATCTTGATTGCAGATCGTCGACCAACTCACTGGCAATCTGCACGTGCTGCTGATGAGTTTGGGATCGTGCTGAGATATATTTTTTTTTTCTTCTCTCTTTTCTCTCGATGACCTGCACGTTCTAGAATCTTCTCAATTGTCCTTGTGCCCCCCTTCTTAAAGGGCGCCTTTTCCGCGGGCCTTACTTTCCTCAAAGGCTCACATCTGAACAGGGACGAATTAATGGGCAAAAGGGCTCCCAGTGGAGCTTTCGGATGAATGGTCACGCGAAAATAGGCTCCAATTTTTGACTCGTGAGGACGTTTATCTGATAAAAAGAAGATCTTATTAACTATTATATTTATGTATACATACATATTATGTTTCATTGTACTTTTATAAGGACGATGGCTTGAATTATCCATAAAAATTCAGATGTCGACAAGTATGCTCAAGTGACACTAGCTAATAGACCAACAAATGGTGCTGTGTTAATGGTTGCGGGCTCGGCCTGCTGATAGTTCGTCCTTGCGT
Source organism: Eucalyptus tenuipes (assembly GCA_014182365.1). NCBI lineage: Eukaryota > Viridiplantae > Streptophyta > Magnoliopsida > Myrtales > Myrtaceae > Eucalyptus > Eucalyptus tenuipes. The sequence continues at coordinate 10,553,927 of CM024541.1, read as the reverse complement.
CCGTGTACCCGTCTTGCCCATCTGGGCCCCCGACGATTGCTCCATGCAATACATTCGGGTCGGGGGCATCTTTTGCTAAACCACAAGCCGTATCCTTAGCTGCACGAGACGGGCGCTGAGCCATTCTTGATCGAGACGATGGAGGCCCCCCTGTGGTGCACATGGGTCGGATATCTTGACCCATAGCCAACCATGTAGCTTATGTTATCTGGGTTCGCTCTGAGAATATAATCCGCCTTGAATTGGATCACCAACAAAAGGGAATGATGATTAAAATAATGTATGCTAAAAAAGAAATCAGCTAATATACTGAACTCCTAATACTACTTGAGCTCTCACTCGTAGGATACCTATTTGTTAGATTAGTTATGAATGTTACCACAGTCATAATTAAAAAACACTGAACCAAAAGCCGATTCTCACTTAGGATATATGTGATCATATGTACCTGTGACCGGGCGAACGCGATCAATTCGGAGGACTCAGTCTGACCACCAGGGCATCCGACTTTTTCTTGCGATTTTTCAATGTACTTGGCGTGCACCGCCGAGACAAAGGCAGCAGTCGAGGTGTACTGGAGATTGCTTCAGGGCTGGAACCACAGCAGTCCACCAGGGGTCTTGTGGAAATTGTCGTCGCCTTTCTGGAGGCAATTGCATATGAACTGCTCTGCTTGCTTCTGGTATTGGGCTGCCGTTGCCTAAAAGTCCCCGAATTTGTCCTCCATCAATAGCTGCAAATTTCATTTCATGCATAAAATCAAAACACGGGTCCTGTTTCTTTTTGTCTTTTCTGAAATTTCCTTTAGAGCACATTTGATACGTAATTAACCCTTTGGCAAAATTAAGGGAATAGATATAGCTTGTGCATCCAAATTTAAGTTTGAGTCCTCCACATTGTACTTTGTTAACGAAAGCAATCTGATATACAAGCTGTGATATACCTTGGCAACGAGGATTTGGGCGCCAACGAACTTGTCGTCCCATAAGAACTGGGTCCGAACGCCGCCGGTGTCGATCTTGACTTGGGCAAGCAAGTACTGTCTTTCCCCGGTCGCATGGTAAAGCCATGCAGCTGCCCACCGTAGTTCATCCTGTGTCATACATGCTTGATAATACGATTTTAAACAGAACCAATCTCGAAATATATTAGCATATACTATGTATTTTGAAAGATGTGTATTAAATTAATTGTTTATATATACATATATATGGACAAGTATTTGCTTAGTACCTCATAGCCAGAGCTAGAATAGAACTTTTCTGCGCCAGGGATGCTATTATGATACTGACCGCGATGAAGCAAAGCGAAATCATAGACCTCTGCATGCAATAATGTAACACAAAAAATAGTCGAAATAAATACATCAATTAATTATTAATAATAACTTTTCATTAGGTAACAAAGTTACAACCAAATCATCGGACAAGAATAGATCAATTTAGGAAGGAAGCAGACGTTGTTAGATTCTGTCCAATGTTGCTAATTGAAGAAGGTCAAACATCGGACACATCTAATGCTCGAAACCGCAAATTGAGAGTATAATAGCAGGAGCCAATAAGCTAAAGGCTTGCATGCGACGCATGCACGATTCTTGGAAACTGGCCTTGTAATGAGGAAACTAAGAAGAAGACCTGTCTTGCATGAGTTAGAAGCTGAGCCGAGTAGTTATTGTTGTTACTGATCAAACAGTAAACAAGAAACAGAAAATCAGAAGCTATAGATTTCGAATGAGGAAGAGAAGCACAGAGAAACAGAACACGAACTTGCATACATCAGTTCTCTAAGGAAACTGTCAAGTACAAGACAACTTAAACAAGAACAATAACTGCTTACAAACCACACACACGTGCAGCATATAACTGCACCTAAACGTGTCTCTAAGGAAACTGTCAACAATAACTGCTTACAAACCACACACACGTGCAGGATATAACTGCACCTAAACGTGCTAATTCACTTCCTAAATAACAAAAATACCATCTGCATAATATAACCAACTTAGCAAGAAAAATAAACCATAAGAAGAAAACAGAACGAGAGGAACATCGGTCGAAAAACCAGCAGCACTGAGACATTATAATCCAACAAACTCCTCCTTGGATCGATTCTTTGTTGCATACTCCAATTTTCTTTCTTAATACTTCAAATCTTCCAGCTTGAAGTGGTTTTGTGAACATGTCTGTAAGTTGATCTTCAGATCTGCAATAAACCAGCTTAACTTCACCATTTTGTTGCACCTCATGTAGAAAGAACTTAACCTTGAAATGCTTAGTTTTGCCATGAAAAACTGGATTCTGAGATATTGCTAGAGCAGCTTGATTATCCACATTGATTTCGATATAGCCACTGGAATTCAGCCATAAATCTTTCATTATCTTTTTCAGCCACAAAGCTTGATTTGCAGCTGCAGTAGCAGCTATAAATTCTGCTTCTACAGTAGATTGAGCTACAATTTCTTGTTTTTTAGAACACCAAGAGAAACAAGCTGATCCAAAACTGAAACAATATCCAGATGTACTCTTCATATCATCCATTGAGCCAGCCCAATCACTATCAGAAAAACCTTGTAAATTGAATTCTTGACCCCTCCGAAACTTCACACCAAAGAACAAGGTTCCTTTTAGATACCTCAAGATCCTCTTTGCTTTGCAATCAAATGAAGCTTACTTGGATCACTCATAAATCTGGATAGAACACTTACAGCAAATAGAATGTCTGGGTCTGTTCTTTGTAAGGTACATGAGACACCCTATCGACTTCTATACATCGAGGCATCCACAGCATCTGTTCCATCAACCTTCTGCAACTTCTCTTTAGCTACCATTGGTGTACTGACACTTCGACAGTCTTCCATCTGAAACTTCTTTAGAATTTCCTTCAAATATTTCCTCTGGCAAATGAAGATTTCATATGGACTTTGCTTAACTTCCAGACCTAAGAAATAAGCCATTTTTCCTAAGTCTGTCATCTCAAAACCTGCAAACAAACCTTGCTTAACATTTTCTATCAGTTCTGCATCATTTCCTGTCACCAATAAATCATCCACATAGAGTGACAGAACTACCACACTTTGATTTACTTTCTTGATATAAAGAGTGAACTCACTTAAGCTTTTTGCAAAACCAAAATCCTGTAAATATCGATCTATCTTTCCATACCAGGCTCTTGGAGCTTGTTTCAGTCCATATAGAGCTTTGCGCAATCTGTATACACTTTCCTCTTGCCCTTTAATACTGAAACCTTCAGGTTGTTCAACAAAAATTTCCTCTTCAAGCTCTCCATTTAGGAATGCATACTTGACATCTAACCGAAAGATAGTCCATCCCTTCTCTCTTTGCAACGGCTAACGAAGCCTTATTGTGTCCAGCCTTGCAATTGGAGCAAAAGTTTCAAAATAATCTACTCCCCATATTTGAGCATAGCCTTTCACAACCAGTCTTGCTTTATACTTATTGACAGAACCATCAGGATTGAGCTTTGTCCTAAACACCCACTTAACTCCAATCACATTCTTGTCTAGTGGCCTGTCTACTAATTCCCAAGTCTGATTTTTCTGAATCATTGCTATCTCCTCTTGCATTGCTGCAATCCACTTCTGATCTTCCTTGGCTTCTGCAAAGTTGGATGGTTCGAGCACTGCCACATTACTTCTTTCATAGATCTCAGCAAGTGACCTTGTGCCTCTCACAGGTTGATCATCTATACTCTCTTCCATTTCCTCTGTAATTCCATTAGTCTCCACATCTGTTTCAGCTGTCTTTGAAGTGCTTCAATTATGTGATCCTTCCATCTATCCAATTCCATTCATCCTCCTCTAAAAACATGACATCTCTACTCACGTTATTTTCCCCCGTCATGGGATAGAAAATTCTGTAAGCTCTTGATTGAAGACTATATCCAACAAAGATCCCAATCTCTCGCCTTTTTATCAAGTTTGTCCCTCTTAACATCGGGAACATGAGTGTAACACAAACATCCAAAAACCTTCAAGTTTTTCACGTAGGTTTAATATCTTGCCAGCCTTCGAGAGGTGTTAATTTCTCTAAGGCTTTTGTAGGCAATCTATTTAATAGAAATACAGCAGTATTGGCTGCCTCAGCCCAGAACCTCTTAGGCAAATTCTTCTCTTGCATCATACATCTGGCCATCTCCATAATACTTCTGTTCTTTCTCTCACTGACCCCATTCTGTTGAGGTGAGTAAGGAGCTGTAAATTGCTGCACAATTCCTGCTTGCTCACAAATTAGCTTAAATTTGTTAGCTGTATACTCAGATCCATTGTCAGACTTGAGAGCTTTAATTTTCTTCCCACTTTGATTCTCAACTAAAGCTTTAAACTTCATAAATGCATCAGCTACTTCAGTCTTAGCTTGCAGAAAATAGATCCAGCTCATCCTAGTCAAATCATCAGTAAAGGTAATAAAATACCTGCTTCCATTGAGAGAGGGTTCAGACATAGGTCCACATACATTAGTGTGAACTAGTTCTAGCTTTTGACATATCCTTGAGACTCCTCCTTTGAAGGGAAATCTAGCTTGTTTGCCAAGAAGACAGGTTCTGCATTGTGGAAGTTCTTCCTCCAAGCTTGGCAAGTCATCTACCAAGCCATTTTTCTGCATAAACAGCATACTCCTCCCGTGAACATGCCCAAGTCTTTTATGCCATAGCTCTGTATTTTCTTCTTTGCATTTCAAAGCCATCTGTTGCATCTCATGTGGCTTGAACATAAAACTTTTATCCCTCATTGGAATTCTCAAGACTTCTTTGCTGTCAGCATTTTTAATGAGACATTCCCTTCCTTCGAACTTCACTTTATAGCCCTTCTCCACTAACTCCACCAACACTTAACAGATTTTGGTCAATATTTGGCACAAAGAGAACATCCCCGATTAGCTTTACCTCCCGGTTTCCTTCAATAGCAACTACACCTTTACCTTGCACTTCAATATGCTGTCCATTGCCAATTCTGACTCTGGACCTTACTGTCTTGTTTATGTTCCTAAATAGCTTTAAGTTACCAGTCATGTGATTGGTACAACCACTATCTACCAGCCATGTATTATTTTCGATCAAGATTCACCAGTGAAGCTACAAACAGTGCTCTTCATCAACTTCATTTACTGCCACTTGTGCTTCTCCTGCTTGCTGATAAGTTTTCCCTTTGCAAATAGCTTCCATGTGACCCAACTTGTGGCATCTTCTGCACCTAGCATCTAGCTTTCTCCAGCATCTAAAAGACTGATGATTGGTTCCACCACAGTACTGACATGGCCTTTTATTATTTTTCCATTTGCTAGATCCACCAGTGTTCCCTTCTTTTGGTAAAAACCTCGAATCAGCAACATTTCCTCTAAACTGAATCCATTTCTTCCCTTTGCCTCCATCATTTTGCTTTACTTTGGCTTGCAATGCCCCCTCTACATGTTCTTCTCTCCTCATTAGTCTTCTGTGTTCCTGTGCCTGCAAAGCATTCAACAACTCTACAAGTTTTATATCAGCCAAGTCCCTTGTGCTTTCCAGAGAAGCTATAGTAGCTTCGAATTTCTCTGGAAGAGACACCAGGATCTTCTGAACAAGCCTATCATCCTTCAAGTCAGTCCCCAAAACTCTGATTTTATCAGCTATCCCCACTAGCCTATCAGAGTATTCCTTCACTGACTCAGACTCTTTCATCTGCTGTCTCTCAAATTCTCTCAAGAGATTCAGCACCTTCATACCTCTTATCTTCTCATCTCCTTCATATTCTTCCTTCAAGAAGTCCCATATGGCCTTTGCGAGTCACACTTCATAATTTTGGTAAAGATGGTAGGCGAGACAGCAGCATACAGGCAAGATTTTGCCTTGGCTTTTCTTGTGGTTCTCTCTTTATGAAGTTTGATTTGATTCATGGTCGGATTATTTGGAAGTGGAGCAACTTCATAATCATCCTCCACAGCTTCCCACAGATCATGACCCTCCAAAAATGCTATCATCTTAACAGCCCATGCTTGATAATTCTCTCCAGTAAATACTGGAGAAGCCATCGCAGAGAAACCACTCGACCCTGTCTCCATCACCCTTTAACTTCTTTACACTTCGATACTTGCTTCACTTCACAGTCCCTCAAGATCATTCATGCTCTGATACCACCGTTGTTATTCTTGATCAAACAAGAAACAAGAAACAGAAAACCGAAGCTATAGATTTCGAATGAGGAAGAGAAGCACGAGAGAAACAAAACACGAACTTGCATACATCGGTTCTCTAAGGAAACCGCTGTCAAGTACAGGACAACTTAAACAAGAACAATAACGCTTACAAACCACACACACGTGCATCATATAACGCACCTAAACGTGTCTCTAAGGAAACTGTCAACAATAATCGCTTACAAACCACACACATGTGCAACATATAACCGCACCTAAACATGCTAATTCACTTCCTAAATAACAAAAATACCAGCTGCATAATATAACCAACTTAGCAAGAAAAATAAACCATAAGAAGAAAACGAGACGAGAGGAACATCGGTCGAAAAACCAGCAGCACGAGACATTATAATCCAACAGGTTATAATCCGTTGGGGGTGAAGGCGATGAAAGCCGCTGCAAATGCTGCCGCAGTTTCCCCGGCGAGATCGGCCCCCAGCTGCTGCTCGTCGATCTTGTAGGCGGTGCCGGGGGTGGTCATGTCCTCGGGCCTTTGCCAGCACGCGTGGTAGGAGTCGCCGTCGCCAACTTCGCCGTAGAGGACGTTGGGCTGAGGGTTGGGTTTGATCAGGTAATCTGTGTCCCACTGTATGGCGTCCAGCGCATTCAAGAGCTCATTCTTCTCTTGCAGCTTGTCCACGAACTCCCGAACGCTCCACGAGAGCCTCGAGCTCGTGAAGGCCATCGGGAACCCGAACTTGACGTTGTCGCCGGCGTCATAGTATCCTCCGGTCGATAGATCTATTCGTCAAAAGGAGAGATTTAATGCATCGTGGATATAACTCTAAGAGGATATAAGATATAAGCACATAGCAGAAATCAGGTTCATTCCGAACATTCTAGTAACATGTGAAGACACGAGCAAAAAGATATATGCAAGGATTTTGCATCGGAAATTATTGGGAGATGCATGCACGTTTTACATTCATGTTTTCGCGATTATATGTACACCTAAATTGCGATGGCAATATTTTCTCCAAATGAAATTTGCATATGTAATAGTTTCTCATCTTTTTCAACATGTAAAAATTAAGAAAATTAACATAAAACAAAGGGAAAATTCCAAATAAATACCCGAAGTGCATCTATTCTCTCAAATAAAGACCCAAAGTGAACTTTGTGTCAAATAAAAATCCAAGTAAACTCATTGTCTCGAATAAGGACCAAGTAAATTTTGTGTCAAATAAGGACCCAAAATAATCAACTTAATCTTTATTGAGGACCTTTGCTCACCGACGGAGAAAGAAGAATCTAGTTTTCTTCTTGTTTTTGAATTCGTGCCTCAATTGGCGGAGAATTTAGGTCTTCGACTTTGTGGAGGATGGGTACAAGGAATGAGGAGAACTTCGGCCTTTGACTTTGCAGAGGATGGGTACAAGGAATGGGGATACCGTAGAAAACCTAGGGTTTTTTTGTTTCCGTTTTAGGATTTGTTAATTTTTCTCTAGATTTTTTTTGGACAAAATTGCCCACGGAAATGTCACATGCTTTGATAGCGAGCGAATATTTGGGCGACCAGCAAGCTCGTCCTTATTTGGAATTGATCCAACCACTTTGGGTTCTTATTTGAGACAATGGGTCCACTTTAGGTCTTTATCGACATAAAAAGTTCATTTTGGGTCATTATTTGAGAAAATTGGTCCACTTCGGGTCCTTATTTGAAATTTTCCCTAAAACAAATGCAGAAAAGTCAATAAAATATTCATACTCTAGCGTCACCACCATCTTGAAGCCCGGAATCGCCACGCCATTGGACTCTCGATTCGGAGGCGGTTGCCCCGACCTCGAGCCTCGAGTACAACAATGATCGGAGAGGGCAGTCCCATAATCACTCAACCCTTCACTTTGAATCACAAATTCAGATGGCATAATCATGAAACTCAACGAAAAGGTCAAGATAACGTTCATGGTGCTTGGTTTAGCCGTGATCTATCTCTCTCATGAACCCAATATCGAAAAGAGGAACACATGTTTGTTGAATATATATATATGGAACTTCTGACATATCTACGGAAGGTTGATAACTCTATTAAAATAGAGTTATTTCACCTATTTTAGGTAACAAATAATGCAATATATATGAGAAAACATTTGGATTTTCTTCTATTTATTTAAAATTTCCTTATTTATGCATCATAATGAGATATGTAGAAACTAAGGAAAAGAATGGAAAAAAGAAGGAAAGGAAGATTCTTTGATTCAGAAGTCAAATCGAACGCTGGAAGATAGATACCAAATCAGGGATTCTACAATTTATTTCATGATTTTGTGCAAAAAATAAAATAAAAAGCAATTGCCTTGTGCTAGTATTCTTGAACATATCCTACAAATAGGAGAACATTAAGAGCTTGGAGAGATAGATAGGTTTTTATTTTTTAGATCGCTTTTCAATGTTCTGGGATTTTTTTTTTTTTTTTAAGTATTTTGAAGAGAAAACAAAGTGATGACAGAATTCTAATTCTTTGATTCAAGGCATTGGCTTTAATTTATATTTTTGTTTCTTTTTCTATTATGTTCTAATTTTCTTTTGTTAGGGCCACAGTATAGTCGACCATTATGATATGAATTTCATGATTTTTATGTTTTACAAGTGATATCATTAATGTGAGGTATATATTATTACGCTTAATGCTTTTAAATGATTGGTCACTATATAAATGATCCGATGTGTATGATTGAGACTGAGAAGTGATAATATGTAATTACTCTCTATAATATATAACTATGAATTAAATGTGAATAAAGATATACCATGTTATTTGTGCGATTTTCGGTGATAAAGTGGTCAATAAGATTTATTGTAAACCAGGAATATTTTATAGAGTTTAATGCACTTATATTTATCTCAATTCACATAGAAATATGGTGAATTGATAAGCTGAGCAAGTTTGCTATACTTAGAGATATGATAGTAGATGGAGTAGGAAATTCTGCTATCACATGTGATATAAATCTTGTATGCATAATAATCTAAAATTCACATATACTGGTTATGATGAAATCGGATGCTCTAATATATTTATTTGATTGATTTACTACATTTACTTCCCAATTTTTGCTTTAAGATTGTCGATTTTAAATTATTCTCAATTCTATTTTGATTTGTTAGATAATTTTTAGAAAGAGTTTATTTTTAATATTTATTCGGTTTATTAATCATCAATCTCTATGGGACAATATCTTTTCTTATCATTATATAACTTGTTTGACATGTTCATTTAAAATTTAAAATTTTACTAACAAGTTTTTGACATTGTTGCGGGGGATTGTTTGCTCGATACTAATTAACATTGATATCGGATAATTCTATATTTAATCTAACTTTCATGTTTTTTCTCCAGGATGTAGATCGGTATATGACACGTAACCAACAATGAAAACTTTCTAAGTTTGATCTAGAAATCAAATGTACATTTAAAATGCAACAAAGAGAATAAGAAATCACGCCAAGAAAATCGCAGAAGATAGCGAGAACGAAAATTCACGTAGAAAAGTTCACGTAGACTCTTAAGAAATTATGGTGCACCAACAGTTCAAGACACCATATCAAGCATCAGGAGATCTGCAATTCTAGCAAATAACTTTGAGATCCAGCCATCACTCATTCAGATGCTTCAACAATCAGTGCAATTTAGTGGGCTACCAAGCAATGACCCAAATGCTTACATCGATACTTTTTTTGAAATCTATGACACAAATAAATAAAATGGAGTTACAAATCATGCTATTAGATTAAGATTATTTCAATTCTCCTTTAGAGACAAAGCTAAGAGTTGGCTTGCTTCTCTTCCTATAGGATCGATCACAACATGGAATGGTATGGTTTAAAAATTTCTTTTTAAGTTCTTTGCACCTACAAAGTCTACAAAAATGCATAACGATGTTACTAATTTTATGTAGATGGATAGTGAATCATTGTATGAAGAATGAGAAAGATTCAAGGAGTATCTTAGGAGATGCCCACATCATGGATTACTCGTATGGATGCAAGTGCTAACTTTTTATAATGGGTCTAATGCAAATCTTCATTCTATGATTAATGCAATTGCACGAGGAACTCTGAATAATAAAACACCAGAAGAAGCCTACAATTTATTAGAGGAAATGGCATTCAATAGTTATTAGTGGCATATTGAGAGCCTACAAATGCAAGCGGAGTTCATAAAGTGGACGCTTTCGCTACAATTGCTGCACAATTTGAAGCACTCAATAAAAAGCTAGATAACATGAGTGTTTCAAAGAAAATTTAGAATTTGACATGTGATTTTTGTGCTGGAGAAGATGTTAGCATAAAGTGTTAGGTAGGTAATACTTTTATACAACCTGGTGAAAATTCTAACTTTGTTGGAAATTTTAATAGGCCATAAAATAATTACTACTCCAAGACATACAATTTGGGATGGTACAATCATCCAAAATTTTCATGAAATAATCGAAATGTGACGAGACCACCATCAAGATTCAAAGAACTCAAGAGACAAAGTCTAATCTAAAAGATATAGTCACCAAATTTGCTAACACCACTCAGAATTTTATCAAGAGCAAGGATGTGAGATTTTAGAATCAAGAGACTTCAATAAAAAATCTAGAGATGCAAGCACCTCAGTTAACAAACATTATGTCAAGGAGACAATACGGTTCTTTGCCTAGCAACATAGAGAAAAATCCCATTGAAAAGGTAGAAGCTATAACCCTGCAAAGTGGTAAATAAGTGGAGAAAAAGATGCCGAACAAGAGATTTCCAAAGACAAAGAAGTTTTGGCACTTGAGTGTCCACCCATGCCAAGTTTTAATACTTGGGATGTCAAGCACTCCTTAATTCTCATATTGATTAGAGCATTCGCTATCTAAGAATTCCAAACCCAAGATAAGATCATATTCTCAAGCAAAATTACCTCAAAAGAGAATTTGCCTTTCCAATCACCGATGTGTACTTCCATGTTCCAAGCAATGCCAATGGCTAGTACGTCATCCAAGTTTACCTTCTTGAACTGATATTTGGTCGATTTCAATCAACGTCCCAAACTCTTCATCGCTTTGCTCGACAAGAACATGTTTGATGCACTTGTGTCAACCATGGCATAGAGATTTGTGTTACTAACCTTGGCTTCCTCGAATGGCAAATTGTACTTGGAGACTTCTTGGGTAGAGCTTGAATCTTTGCGGAAATGAGAATCTTTATGGTTCCGAGTCACATTTCCCTCTTTTCTTGCTTTTCTTCTTCCTCTTCCTCTATGATGAGCAGTGTCGTTTGTTCTTCTTTGGGCAATATTGGTTAGATGGAGACCCTCACAAACGAAACATGGGGATCGTGGTCGCTTTTTCTCCCTTTCTTTGTGAGAGTCACCTTGGGATCGGTTCCACCTTTAATTTGGTCGTTTGGAAGGCCTTCTCCCTATGACCTTTCCGTCAATCTCTTTGACCACAGGTAACTTCACCATCTTTGTCTTTGTTATGGTGGCGATCCATTTTCCACCCATTTCCTTTGGACTTGGAAGATTCAGGTTTGGTGAAATTGGCAAGAGACATGATCATGGTGAGTGCCTTTGATATACTTTAAATATCCCGTCTGTTAAGCTCAAGTTGGGCCCAAGGCTTCAAACTATCCATGAATCCCCCCAGAGCTTCCTCCTCCCCTAGTAAGGAATTTGGAGTCTAGGTTCAATAAACTCCATGTACTTCGACTATGCGCTTTTGTTCAAGGCAATAAAGTTTGCTACAAGCCTCTTGTTGTGAGAACTCGGGAGAAATTATCTTGAAATTCTTTGAGAAAATCATCCCAAGTGTTGATGGGATCAGCACCTCACTTGATCTCATCACACCTATTTAACACCAAAACATTGCATTATCTGTTATATATATATATATATATATATATATATATATATATATATTTCTTACCTTGATCATCTTGTTATGAATGCCAACAAGAACAAAATGTTGTTCCATGCTCCAAATGAAATTGTCCACCACTTTAGCAGACCGGTTGCTCTTGAACTCATTGGGATTCGACACATCCACCTTGTGTGCCATTTGAATGGGTATGGCACCATTCGTAATACTAGCCTTGCACAAGACTAGCTCGGTCTTGAGCTCTTGGACATCCAACTTAAAAGCTTTGGCCTTGGCTTTATACGAGGTGTCCTCTTTGAGCTCTAAGACTTCTATCTTCAATGGCTTGTTCATGTATTTGGATTATGATTGAGATTAACAGGGTATAGGAGCACTTCGAGATGTTTTTTTATTTAAAGTCCACTTCAAGGGATGTTGTTGGCGTCAACCAAAAGGAAGATGGACAGCAGTTGTAAAAAGGGAGTAATCACTGAAGTACCAACATTAATCAAATCGCAAATTGAGAATGTTGGTGGAACTAACATATAACAAAGGGCAAGTCATATATTAATCACAAACTGGATAACTCTCCTTTCTCCTTTTGTGATCTTCCATGACTAAAATCAAGAGGCCAATCAAAGTAAATCATGGGCCATCTATGCCTATTCGCAAATGCAATGCGATGCCAAACTACGTTCCTTATTTTTACATATCGATGCCCCACACTTTGCTCCCTCTTATTGGGATATTATATTTTTTCGAATTCTGTACCCGACTTTATCCTTGATTACTTTACATCGGAGAGATCCCAAGATCTAGATGTAACCTCATATGTAACCTTTTAACGTCATGCTTGGGACGAAATCTTTTGAGAAAAGCCGAGAGATGGTAATCAGATTGGCCAAAAGCATTGCCTTAAGAAATACCAAGTTTATTTCTGTGAGAAAAGATGGAGGATTTGAGGCAGCTCTAACTCCCATAAAAGGGCTTTCCATGTGGAGCTTTCGTACACGAATTCGTGTGTGGAGTTAAAAGGGCAAGCGTAATGTTGCGATAGGGCGAGCGATCGAACAATAATATGGACAGAAAAAGAAAAATAAATCGGACACCAGATTTACGTGGTTCAGTCGTAAAGACCTACGTCCACGGGGAGAGCAGCAGCGAATTTCACTATAGATCAAGCGATACAAGGAGATTACACACTCAAGTTACTCAAACACTTTCTCGGTGTTTCCCAAGCCCCAATTACACCCAACAACGCACACAGTGTTTAGCCTCGAAATTCCTCAAGAAATAATCTCTCAATCTCACGAAGGAATTACACGCAAATCTTAACACAAGATTTAATCGGCTACAAACACTAATCTTTCTTGGATGTAATTCACGGACAAGAACGACAAAGAAAATCCCTCCCAAGCACTCGACGACTAGACAGCGCTTCAAGACCAATCCTTCATGATCAACGGCGGAACACCAAGCACTCAAGCGGCGCTTCAAGACAATTTGTGATCCACGTCTATCACCCACGGCCACAAGTCTATATATAAGTGAAACCCTTATTCTTTTGCCATCTTCTCATAGGATTCTGTTTCCTATCTAAAACGATTTTATCCAAAACATATCTCTGTATGTTTTAAACAAAATCCAAATCCAAGTCAAAGTTGAACTTTCCTATTTCAGCGGCCAAATTCTCCAACGCAGATTCAAACTTTGGGAAGTTGATCTTCGGATCTTCTTTGCTCAATTTCGAACATCCGCAACATATCCAATTCGAAATATTCGAATTTCACATTGGACTCAAACTCGAGACATATTTTAACAATCTCCACCTTGGCTCGACGTTTGAGTCAAATTGCAATCGCTTCGCAAAAATTCAAACTCTGCTGCTACTCTTCCATAGCCCCTCGATGGGCTCAACCGCCACAGATATTATCCAAGTCCAAGCCTCGCTTGAACTTCGCCATAACCGAGGACCTCATCAAAATACCAACTCCACATGCACCTTTAATTGCTCCGCAAGGATTTTCTGACGTAATCTCCTCAACTGCAGATAAAGCAAAACCATTGTTGCATCCATATCTATCAGGAGATCGAATACGTACCTTGTTAATTTCAGCAGTTACAGCAACCATTGGTTCTATAGGCTCCACCTCGCTACAAGCACCATCCGTGTTGATTACTTTGTTAGTACTCGTACTCGCTACCTCAGGAGTTTCTGGTCGCAACTCCACCTCAAGCTGAACACCGTCCAAATCCGTATTAACACTGCCACAAACACTCCTAGCTAGAAGTACTGGAGACTCATCAAGGGTAACTTCTCTGCTGTTAACAGGTGAATTTATATATGAGCACCACAACCGATCACCCCACTCACCTTGTGCATAGCCATGGAATATGCACATTGCCCTCCCATCGAGCTTACCATCACTCACTCGAAAATAACACGGGCAACCAAACATTCTAAGAATAGAATAATCAGCAACGTTACCTAACCACACTTCTTTAGGAGTCCACCATTCAATAGCAGTTGATGGGGATCTATTCACTAGGTAGCTTACCATACTTAGCACATCAGCTAGGATTTTCCTAGCAACACCAGCACTAGAGATAATTTTTCGGGCTGTCTCTAGTAATCTTATGCTCATCAATTCTGCAAATTGTTGTGATTTATTGGCACTAGTGCGGTGTTTCACTATGCTCTCTTTCATACAGAATTTATTTGCTAGCTTCAAGCAGAACTCCATGCTATTGTCAGTCCGCACATGCTTGATCGACTTACCAGTCTCCGTCTCGATCAAAGCTCTTGACTGCGTGATCCTAACACCAGCATTAAACTTGTGCATTGGCACAAACCTCCAGGTCTTTTTCGAGCAGTCCATAGACTCTCGAACAGATGCATCCAACGTCTCCGGGGCGAAACTTGTCATTGTCTCACCTTGAAGTTTATACAGGCCTCCATGCTTGATTCCTTTCATTATCACCAAGGCACCTCGAACAACCTTCAGAACTCCACCTTTTGAAGAATACCTGCAACCAGCTGAATCTAGGGCACCCAAGGAAATTAAGTTCTTTTTCAACTCTGGAACATGTCTTACTCCGGTCAATGTCCTCACAATGCCATCATGCATTCTAATTTTAACATCACCAACACCCACAACATCCCACTTAGCGTTGTTCCCTAACTGGACTTTATCATTACCTGTGCACTGATAAGTGATAAACCAGTTTCTATTTGGTGTGACATGAAAAGAACAACCAGAATCCATAATCCATCCATCAAACGATGAATCATTGGTGACAGACAAGACATAATCAGCATTATCAGCTACAGCTGCAACATTATCTGCAAAATCAACTATAATTCCCTTACCCTTCTCATTCTTCAGCTTAAGGCAATCCCTTCTAAGATGCCCCCTCTTGCCACAACCCCAACAGACAACATTAGCAGTCCTAGATTGACTACGTCTGTTCATATTAGTACTACTGTTACCCACACGTGTTCTAGATCTTCCTCTATTTTCACCTACTAAAGCAGTAGATATAGGTTCGCCAGATTCTCTTCTACGAATGTCCTCGCTTAGAATTAAATCTCGAACCCCGTCAAACGTCAAACTTGTTGACCCAGAGGAATTACTAACAGCAGTAACAGTAGTATTCCAACTATTAGGCAATGAGGATAGCAGAATCAAAGCACGTACCTCATCTTCAAAGTCAATCTCAACTGAACTCAATTGACTAACAATCACATTGAGTTCATTGATATGATCTGCAACTGACGCACCTTCGCTCATCTTCAAATTAAACAGACGTCGCATCAAACAGACCTTGTTGATCGCAGAGGGCTTCTCATACATATCCAACAGGGCTTGCATCAGATCAACAGTGGTCTTCTCCTTCAAGATGTTAAACGCGACGTTACGAGCCAACGTCAGTCGAATAACACCCATAGCTCGTCTATCCAGCAAATCCCAATCAGCTTGCTTCATTGTCTCTGGTTTCTCCCCAGATAAGGGCAAGTGTAGTTTCATATGATAAAGATAATCTTCAATCTGCATCTTCCAGAAACTAAAATCCTTCCCATCAAATCTGTCGATTCTCACTTTTACTTCTTCTGTCACCATCGATTTGCTTCAACTTAGCCAAGCCTGGCTCTGATACCACTTGTTGCGATAGGGTGAGCGATCGAACAATAATATGGACAGAAAAAGAAAAATAAATCGGACACCAGATTTACGTGGTTCAGTCGTAAAGACCTACGTCCACGGGGAGAGCAGCAGCGAATTTCACTATAGATCAAGCGATACAAGGAGATTACACACTCAAGTTACTCAAACACTCTCTCGGTGTTTCCCAAGCCCCAATTACACCCAACAACGCACACAGTGTTTAGCCTCGAAATTCCTCAAGAAATAATCTCTCAATCTCACGAAGGAATTACACGCAAATCTTAACACAAGATTTAATCGGCTACAAACACTAATCTTTCTTGGATGTAATTCACGGACAAGAACGACAAAGAAAATCCCTCCCAAGCACTCGACGACTAGACAGCGCTTCAAGACCAATCCTTCATGATCAACGGCGGAACACCAAGCACTCAAGCGGCGCTTCAAGACAATTTGTGATCCACGTCTATCACCCACGGCCACAAGTCTATATATAAGTGAAACCCTTATTCTTTTGCCAACTTCTCATAGGATTCTGTTTCCTATCTAAAACGATTTTATCCAAAACATATCTCTGTATGTTTTAAACAAAATCCAAATCCAAGTCAAAGTTGAACTTTCCTATTTCAGCGGCCAAATTCTCCAACGCAGATTCAAACTTTGGGAAGTTGATCTTCGGATCTTCTTTGCTCAATTTCGAACATCCGCAACATATCCAATTCGAAATATTCGGAATTTCACATTGGACTCAAACTCGAGACATATTTTAACACGTGACGTGCTCTAAAGTGTTTCTTTATTATAAGTTGTATTGAATAATGAGAATATAATTAGATGAGATTAAGTGCTCTGTAAAAAATGCTGGGAATAATGATGCAGGAGAATTGCACCAATTTTTGTCTCTCTTCCTGTCCCCCCGAAGAAAAGTGAAATGAATTCTCGGTTGGGCCGATCGATTTCAAAGTGGATCGATTTTGCCTTTTAGAGTTCGAATCTTTAACTCTCGGTTCTCAAATATTGAAATCGAAAAAAAAATCGGTCAGTTTTGGATTTGCCGGATCCTATTCGTTGTCCAATTTTACTCGAAAACCTAACTCTTCTTGTGTAAATAACCATATTATTTTTCTCGAATGTAAAAGTTGCACAATTTTATTACAAAAGATATGTTAACCAAGTGTTTATGTTATTGTTTTTACAGCAAAAACCAAGAAGTGGACATGTTATTGTTTGCTCAAGTTGATACCCATTTATTGGTTCTCAAAGGTTGTAAATGCACCTTATATTTCTAAAAGAGGCTTCAAAATTTATTTAGTCAATTCAACACAAGTATTGAACTTATTGTTTTCAAGGTAAAACCTACCTTGGAACTCAAAACTGAACCAATTTTAGAGGTTCACAAAAGTGGGAACCAAACATATTCTCCTCAGAACTAAACTTGAACCAATCGATCCAGACCGATTCGGCTTGGTATTTGAGTTGAACTAGACCCGGTGCTTACCTTTAGTAATTTCATTTAAGTATGGACTCATGCAATTTGTTGCCCCAACTTTAGAGTTTGGGCCTTTGGTACTTACCCCCATTAATCTTGAGTTATCACTTTGCGCAGCTCACAGAATATCAACTCACGCCCTCCCTTCTTCAAAGGTCCATTTAGTTTAGTGTAAACAGCAACACTAAAATCAATTCCGTACGAAATATCAACTTTCAATGACTAATTCGATTGGAATTGACTCATCAAACATTTCTTTGGCATGCATGATATTTAATTATAATTAGACAATAAACGGCAAGAAAGATCAGACTGAACCTAGTAATTATGCTCAAGCAAGCCTAGCTAAAACACCAACAAAAGGTGCTGTGTTGGCGGTTGCTGGCTCGGCCATCTGATAGTTCGACCTTGAGTCCGTGTACCCGTCTTGCTGGTCCGGGCCCCCGACGAGCGCTCCGTCCAATACGTTCGGGTTCGGGGCGTTCCTATTAAACCACAAGTCAAATCCTTCGCTGCATGAGACAGGCGTCGGGTCCTTCTTGATTGAGACAATGGAGGCTCCCCTGTGGTGCACTTGGGTCGGATAGTTCGATCCATAGCCGACCATGTAGCTCAGTTTATTCGGGTTTGCTCCGAGGATATAGTCCGCCTTGAATTGGATCGACAACAAAAATGAATGATAATTAAAACAAAGCATGCTGTGAAAGAATCAGCTAAGTTAACTTATCGTCTTAAAATGGTGTTATCAAGTATTTGATACCCTTGACCTCTCATTCACGTGATACTAAATTGGTAGTTAATCTATGAATTCACCTTAATTACACTAAAAGGCACAGAACCAAAAAAGCACTTCTCACTAAGGATATATGTGGTCATATGTACCTGTGACTGGGCAAGCTCGATCAAATCGGAGGACCATGCAATACCGCCGGGGCACTGGATTGAGGCTTTCTTGGG
This sequence comes from Eucalyptus tenuipes, assembly GCA_014182365.1. NCBI lineage: Eukaryota > Viridiplantae > Streptophyta > Magnoliopsida > Myrtales > Myrtaceae > Eucalyptus > Eucalyptus tenuipes. The sequence continues at coordinate 10,535,289 of CM024541.1, read as the reverse complement.
GTCGAGGTAGTCGGCGTACACCGTGGCGATGAACGCGGCGGTGGAGGTGTACTGGAGGTTGTTCCAGGGTTGAAACCACAGCAGTCCGCCGGGGGTCCTTTGGAAATTGCCGCTGCCTTTCTGGAGGCAATTGCATATGAATTGCTCTGCTTGGCTTTTGTATTGTGCCCATGGTCCTGAGTTCTCAACTTGGCCTTCCAACACTAGCTGTGCATTTCATTTCATGCATAAAATCAAAACGTAGGTCTTGTTTTTTTTTTTTTTTCCCCTTTTTCTTTTTGAGATTTTCTTCAGAGCGGATCTGATGTTTAATTATCCATTGGCAAAATGTTGGGAATTAGAATAGTGACGAAGCAGTGTGCATCCAAAATATAAGTTCAAGACCTACACATTGTACTTTGTTAATGGAACCAATCTGGCATACAAGATGAGATATACCTTGGCAACGAGCACTTGGGCGCCGACGTACTTGTCGTTCCACGAGAACTCGGTCCGACCGCCGCCGGTGTCACCCGAGCTACTGAGGTAATCAAGGTACTCTTTGTCCGCGGTTGCACGGTGAAGCCATGCAGCTGCCCACAGTAGTTCGTCCTGTGTCATCAGGTAATTACAGTAGTTTAGACATTACATGCTTGATAATAGGATTGAATACACATTCTTACCGAATTCTATGTGATTTTAAGCAATACCTGATATCCAGAGCTGGAATAGAACTGTCCTGCTACAGAGATGCTATTCTGGTACAGGCCAGGATGATTCCGAGCGAAATCAAAGAGCTGTCAAACACAAAAATTAGTCGAAATAAACACATCAATTGATTAATAATAGTATCTTTTTGTTAGGTAACAAAGTTACAATCAAATCATCGGACAATAATATATCAATTTAGGAAGGACGCAAAATTCTTAGGTCGTATCCAATGTTACTGATTGAAGAAGGTCGACACACTTAATGTTCGAATCCACGAATTGATAATAAAAGAGGAAGCTAATAGCTAAAGGCTTGCGTGCGACGCATGCATGATTCTTGCAAACTGGTCGTGTAACAATGAAACAAAGAAGACCTGTTTTGCATGAGTTAGAAGCTGAGATGCATATTCAGAATCCGTCTGGGCAAAGGCGATGGAAGCCGCCGCAAATGCAGCCGCCGTTTCCCCGGCGAGATCGGCCCCCGGGTTCTGGTCGTCGATCTTGTAGGTGGTGCGGGGCTGGTCATGTCCTCGGGCCTCTGCCAGCACGAGTGGTCGGAGTTGCCCTCGCCAACCTCGCCATAGAGGATGTCGGGCTGAGGGTGGGCTTTGATCAGGTAGTCCGTGCCCCACCTTACGGCAGCAAGCGCGTTCGAGCTCGTGCTTGGCTTGCAAATTGGCTCTGAACTCCACAACGCTCCACGAGAGCAACGAGATTGTGAAGGCCATCGGGAACCCGAACTTGACGTTGTCGCCGGCGTCGTAGTATCCTCCGGTCAGTCTGATCTATAACCAAAAAGAGAGATTAAGTGTATTCCGGAAATAACCCTAAAAGGATATCAAATATTAACATTAACCAAAAATCATATTACTTCGGAATATTCTTGTGACATGAAGCAAGGCACAAGAGATTCTGCATGCAAAATCATAGCAAGATACGTTTTTTTGCAATTTTGCGCATATGTCAAAATTGAAACGGCGCGAACGAAATTTCTATATGAAATAATTTCTCATCTTTCTTTCGCAACATGTGGAAATTAGGAGAATAAACATAGATAAAACTGCAGAAAAGTAAATAAAAAAAAAAAAATCCATACTTCGGCATCGCTACCATCTTCAAGCGCCGAATCGCCACGCCATTGGACTCTCTGATTACTTGGCAGTTTGCCTGATCGCTGAGCCTCGAAGTACAGCAACGACTTGGTGAGCGCAGTCCCATAATTACTTGACCCTGAACTTTGAATCACTAATTCAGATGACAAAACCATAAAACTCAACGACAAGACCAAGACAAGGTTCTTGGAACTTAGTCTAGCCATGATCGCTCTCTCAAGAACCAATACGAGAAAGAACACAATGTTGTTGAATATATATATAGATGGAATTTATGACATAATCTACGGAAGGATTTGCTATATATGTAAAAAACAGGCAAATATGCATATAGGGAAATATCTATGTCGATTAGTTTCCATAAGCTTGGAGCTATTTTTAGTGTGAAATCCCACATAGTTAAGGGCTTGTATGTTTATATCCAAATCTGTGGATATTCTTTTGAGGCTCTATTTCCATCCTAAATATGGCTGGAGAAGCTCCTGCCAATATGATATTATTCTTAAAAATACCATTAGGCTATGTTGGGAAGCTTTTGTAGTTTCCAAATTAATGGATTGTCTTTTAATTTTACTAAAGGAAGAGCTACCCTTGCTCGTTGCAAATAACATTTCTTTCACCCTTGCACCGTTTCTTTCACAGCCATTATATTTCAATATTTCCTCCATGTTTGTTTTCTTCTGAACTTGCTATCCGCTGTCCACTTTCATGAGAGTATAAGCACTTTTTGTAACCTCAGCAAACATTCATCGTAAACCGAAGCAAAGAAAGGATTGTTTGCACATTGTTCACTTTATTTCCCCTAGAATCTCCTAGTGGCTGTAAATTTTTCGACATTGATATCCAATACAAATCTAGGAGATTATACTCGAAAAGTTAATATTTTGGTTGATGTATACATTACATTTCATATTCCATTTGTTAAAAGAGACTTTGGTCCTTGCAACTACACTTATAACTAGGAAATAGTCTGAACACGGCATGATAAGACCAATCAATTCAATATTTTGAATTCTAAATGGCTAAATTTTTCATTTCAATCTGGAATTTTACTCATCTTTCGTTGTCTCATCTTTTGTCATGCAATTGCTAGGGAAGCCGATATCCAAGAGAGCCCAAAGTGCTTAAAGGTATCTATTGATGATGTCAATGAGAATGGAAATATAATAGACACGGAGGGACTCAAGCATGGAGTCTAGGAGACGATTAAGTGTGGTCAACCATCTTTCCATAACCGTTTAAAGACATTAGTGCGAGATTCGAATCTAGGAGACGATTAAGGTTTAGGAAATTAGATAATTGGGTCTTCTGGGTATGGAGAAAATCGGATCTCTTGAATCTTGCCTATAATGGATAAACGGAAAACTAAGTTCTTGAGCATGCATTAGCATCGACATCGATATGCGATATGACACAATACGTAGACACGTTGTTTCTCAAAATAATAGAAAATTCCGATAGGTTGGAACACATTGTATATTAAATGTATATTTTTATATATACATAATAAATTATCACTTTTACGATATTTTAATCAATTTAATTTGATTCAAATTCACAAATTAATATGTAATAAAAAAAGAGCCTGAAATAAATTTCCACTAAAAATATTAATCCATCATTTGTTAATATAATTCATCGTTTCAATTTGATAAATTCAACTCCATTTCAATAATCCATAAAACTTGGAGAAAAAAATAGGTAATCCACATTCTGAACTTGCGCATTAGAGCGTTTCGGAAGAGAAGAGAAAAAATATCTTGGAAAGTGGATTGTGCGTCACGAGAAGTGAGAGTCAAATTAGAAAAGAATACTGGGTTTTTCTTCTTTCCCCCCTTATTATTTTTTATATTTTTTTTTATATTTACATTTTGACCTTCCATTTATTGAAAACTTTTAAAATTGATTATGTGCATGTCGGAATCACGTGTGAAAATTCTGAACTCACGTGTTGGAAAGTCTTGGGAGAGTTGATCGGGCGTCGAATTTTCCAACACTTATTGACTGAGTGTTAGAGAGAGTTGGGCAAATGTTGGAGTGTTAGATACGATACGAAGGCTTCCAAATAGTGTCGATGCTTCCTAGGTTGGTGGCGGCTGCAATGTCAAAACTTGGTGTTGTCATTGCTCATAAAGGCAAATGGTGTTAGAGGGGGCAGTAGGAGCGGTGGCGGCAGTACTAGTTTTTGTAACAAGTGAAGGAGCGACGGCTTTAGTGTCGCACTCGCACGGCCATCTTCATCTGTAATTGGCAACCATCGCAGGTGGGGCATTTGGAGGGAATAGGGGATTGCAACCAGTACCTCTAGAAAAAGGTGTCTTCCCCTTGGATCGCATGGATGAATGCGACCAGGTATTGGTTTTGTGCCTTTTACGGTATAGAGTCCCAGAATCAGCCGTCACCGGGAAAAATTTGATTGTGGCGTTCTTGGATTTTAGTACTTAGCTAATGATATTCTGGCTACCTTTTCGCTTCAGGAGAAGAAAGATTATCTTAATTGTCTCAAATCTTCCAGTCATCAATCTGAAAAATGTAGAAAATTTTCAAAGAAGTATTTGGAGTGTCGTATGGCAAAGTGAGTGACCCTAGTGGCTCTCAGATAGATCAATTTCCTATTGTTGTAAATGCGTCATGGGCAAAGTAATAGGACTGTTTGCTGGGGATATCGTCGTTTGGACATGTTGCATGTCCAGGGGTTAGGAGGGAAAAAATTAAACCAATTTGATAGACTGAATAAACATGGTGCTTCATTTACTTAAAGAGCCGCAAAAATTGGGGGGTTTTGTGGATTTGTTTTTTCACGCAACATTATGATCTCCTTTCACACAATTTCCTTTGTTCAAAATTTCTATGTTAACGAACCACTTTTGTTAATTTAATGTAGTTTTTTTTTAACAGTTAATTTAGTGTAGTTTGAACAATTCAATGTATTCATATGAAAATGCGGACGAGAAAACAGATTCATATGGTTGTCATGAGCTGCTCCATCTGGATTGAGCTTACTTTATTTTCCAATTTTGTGATAGAAATAGAGTTTGAGGAAGGGATTATTGTGATGCTGCTTGAATATTATGCTGATTCATATGGGTTTTGGGTTTTGGAAGCCACTTGAAGTGCTTCAAGAATAAGTCAATTTGTCCAGACTAGTAGGCAATTGTCTCCCCAGACGATGGCAGATGTTATTGCACGCAAGCTTTCTGATTGATTGCAGCAAAATTCAAGCATTCTGTGTGCTACGTTTTACTATTTCTCGGTTGAGGATTCAAGGGTGAGCTGCATAATGACTGATTCGATATCTATTTCGGCTGCAAAAAGAATCGTTCCACATGGAGTGCAACGATTACATAATTTGATTGCGTCTCCTCTACTTTCTGCCTTTTACAGTCTTAATCTTAGAGGGTTGGAGGGACGATTTGTTCTAAACCTGTCCAAAAGTACAGTCTACTCAGTCAAATCTTTTTACAATGCTATTCCGTCAAATCCTTTTAACCAATTAAGGACGTTGTGTTCTAAACTCCTTTGATCTAGTCATGTTGAGCTCACCAGTGATGGCATGTGCATTCTTCCGGAGCTTGATGGCGAGGCAAGACATGTCGGAACTTGGATTCGGAAACCAAAGCTCCAGGAACGAATGAATCTAAGAGGACCACATTCTTCAATTGCCGATAGAAGAGTCCAAGTTGCTGTTAGAAAATTCTCCCTTTGTCCCTCCTCCGATCAATTCGGCCTAAGGTCAAAATCGACTCGAGGTGCTTGTGAACTCACCTATTAAGAGATCAAATGGAATGTGAACATTAGGTTCTATGATAGCTTCAAAGTATATATAGAGAGGTCTAAATGCGATTAATGAAGGATAGACCTAATAAAATAAAATGGATAAGTGTACTGAAAGTCCTAAAATTTATCATAAAAATGCAATTGAATCCTAAAATTTTCATAAAGTGCAATCAAGTCTTGAAATTTATCACGAAAGTACAATCAAATCTTAAAACTTATCATAAAAGTGCAATCAAGTCCTAAAACTTTTAAAAAGTACAATTAATGAAAAGATTTGATTAGATCATTTTGACATGTTTTATGACTTGATTACTCTTTTTGAAAATTTTAGAACTCAATTGTATTCTCCTAACAAATTTTAGGATTTAATTATACATTTTGAAAGTTTTAAGACTTAATTGTACTTTTGTGACAAGTTTTAGAACTTCCAACGCACATATCCAAAAAGAAAAAAACACAAAGCTGTGACCTAGATAATAAGTGAGTTTGCTCCTCTACTTTCAAATCTTGTTGGGAACATTTTGCAAGTAAAATTTCAAATACGTTGAACCGATATAAGAAAGTGTGCCCTTAAATTTGTTAGGTTGTAGATTTGTCAAAGAACGCGAACACTGGCCTAGATACCACTTGTCTCTAAGCTAGAACAATGAGATTAACTAAAGATAGACCTAATCAATTCGCGACCTAATCAATTCGCGGACTCTACCGAGTATCCAGCCCATACATGATTCGAAATTATTAAGATTTTATATTAGATGTCGAATGGATTTGGGCAGGCCAGGAGAAGGAAAAGGAATTGCTTGACTGAACCTTAATGACAAGGATTTCTCCCCGTGCGCATGTTAAGAATAGGAAATATTATCATGAAATTATCTTAAATCTAAGTGATTTTACGTGTCAACATTTACGGATTTCAAAAGTTTCACGTGTTTTGACATTGTATGAATATCAAAACATGGGAATCTCAATATTCAAAGTAAAGAGTACTTACAAAGGCTGCGTTTGGGAACTGCTTTCCCAAATATCTTTGGGAGTCTTAAGGCCTTTGGGCCAAATATGTACTGTTTGGCAAAAATTTTGAATATCCATTGCCCAAATGCTAGCCTTCTCGACATGCTGAGTTGAGGGAGTAAAATAAAACAATTTCTTCCCAAATTATCCTTGTTGGTTTTTCGTTTTTCCTGTTTTGCCCTCACTATTCATCATCTTTTTCTTCTTCTCCGTGAGCGGTAGCCGGCGAAGGGTAGGCGGTTGCCGGCGACCGTCGCCCAGACGATAGTCGTCGAGGGGAGGCATGACCGTCATCGGGGGTGGCGCGACCACCGCGCCATCTGGGTCACGGCGGGGTCGCGGGAGGTTGCGGCGGCGTCGTGCGACCCGCCCCCGGATCCGGGGGTGGCAAGGTCGCGGCGTGGTCCTCCCGCGACCTCGCCACCCTAGATCCGGGTCATGGTGGGGTCACCGAGAGGTTGTGGCGGCGTCGCTCGACCCCACCGTGACCCGGATCGGGGTGGCGGGGTTGCGGGAGGACCTTGTCACCCTCGATCCGGGTCATGGCGGGGTCGCCGGAGGTTGCGGCGGCGTCACGTGACCTCCCAAAACCTCGCCGCCCAAGATCTAGGTCGCGGTGGGGTCGCCGAAGGTCGCCCGACCCCCAGCAGCCTTTGTCAGTGGTCTTCGGGGGTCGCTTGACCTCGGGCAGCCCTCCACAGTCGTCTTCGGGGCTGTTTGAGTCAGATGTCGGCCGCCGGCAACAAATTTAGGTCGCCGGTGACCGCTACCCTTGCTAGCCAATTTTCTTTATTTTTCTTTTGATATTTTTTTTTTTTTCACAAAAGGTCTTTTGTGAATATAGTCCTTCCAAACATTATTTTGCTCAAAAGTACTTCACAATGGACTTTCAACTTACAATTTAATAAACACAATTTGCAGGAGTTTTACCAAATTCGCCTGCTTTTTTCTGATCTTCTCAAATCATTTCAAATCTATAGAGATTTGGAGGGATCGCAAGAGATAGCACATACATTTATGTCTCTTTTCGACGTATGCCCGTTATGTTGTCTATTAAACAAAAAAGATAATGGTATCATTATAATTAGATTCATTTCCGTTCTTTTCTCTTTTTCAACAACACGTGAAGTACCCGAAATTCTTAATTTCCTTTCTTTACTTGTATAAGCATCATAACAGCGATAACAAATCAAATCATTTCCTCTCCTTTCTTTTCTCTTGCAAGGTCATTTTATTTTCCGCTCCCTTCTTCTTTTTTTTTTTTTTTGGTAGGTAATATAGGTATTTCATTACTTAAAGGCAGCATTACAAAGGAAGCTGGCATTACATCCTGAAGCTATAGCTTCGCGACTACCAAACTTTGCAACATAAAGGGAGGAAATATATTCCGATTATGGCCCCGATCGGTTACGCCATGGGCCTTGGTGGCCCAATCCGCAACCCCATTTGCCTCTCTTTTGCAGTCTGTAGTAGTAAATTAGGGCACAGAGATAGCAAGGAGTCGATCTCTGCGAATAGCGCACGTTCTCCCCATGGCAGCGTTTGTTTCGCTTGAAGGATGTCGATCGAGACCAAGCAGTCGCTTTCCATGATAATATTCTCCATGTTGAGGCCCTGTTGCAGTAGTCGTTGAAGAGCCAGAGCAAGCGCCTGTACCTCGGCTTGAAAAGCTGAAGCTGTTGTAAATCCTCGCGTGTAAACATCGATAAGAATCCCTTGATGATTTCTGCTTATACAGGCCATAGTGCCTTGATGACTACCCGGAACGTGAGATGTGTCTATATTGCATTTGAGGAATCCACGTTGCAGAGGTGTCCAGACGGGTGGTGATGGACGATCAGTGGAGTCCCCTGTTCTGGAGTCCTTGGATCGCTGAGTGTGTTGAGAGGAAAGGCCATAGATCCATGTTTGTGCAAGAGCATCTACGACAGCTCACGTTGGATTTGGACGGATGCGGCGGAAGATGTAGTTGTTGTGCAAGCACCAAATCTGCCACAGGACATGGGCGATCGTCTGCGGTCCGGTACAAGTTTCGTCTCTGTTGCTCTTCTTTGTGATCCACGCATCTAGGCGATGAATAGTTAGAGGAGATACTGAGATGTTGAGCTGCAAGTGATTCCAAATCCATTTTGTCCATGAACAAAAGAAGAATAAGTGTTCAATCGTTTCTAGAGAGTTCTGGTTGCAGATTTCACAGATAGGGTCAGAGGTGATATGCCTAGAGAAAAGTTGGGCCTTGGTAGGAAGAGCGTTCTGACATGCTGCCCATAGGAATATACGGATCTTCTGTGCTGTGTTGAGTGTCCATATTTTATGCCAAAGTATACTGGGTGGTTGGTATGATGATGATGCTTGGTGGCCCCTCTGCGCGTCTGTTCATTTTGGCAAGAGTCTTATAATTGCTTTTAACGTGTACTTGTCCATCCTTAGTTTTGTCCACACCAACTGATCAGTGGCATGCAATGGTCTGATTGGGATGTTGAGTATTTCGGTCATAATACTGCTGTCAAATAATTTTGATATAAGAGGAACATTCCAGGTATGTTGGATAGGGTCAATAAGACCTGCCACCAGCTCTGGTTCCTCTCGTGTAGCTGGGCCTCCAATAGGGCCAATTGGTAACTAGCTATGTTCTCTAATTTTGATGTTTCTCCCATCCCCAACCGACCATCTTACCTTAGGTAGGATGGCTTCTCTGCCACAAAGGATACTCCACCAGCCCCAAGATGGCCTCGTTCCATGCTCAGCTGACTGAAATTCTTTAGTTTGAAAGTAAAGACCCTTGAACAGCCGACACCATAACAAGTGGAGTTGTTGAAGTAGGCGCCAAGCCTGCTTACCAAGTAGTGCCTTGTTGAAAGCTAACGGATCACGAAAACCTAACCCACCATTCTCCTTGCTGGTTTTTAACAACTCCCAGTTCTGCCAATGAACGCCAACCTTTCTTTTATCATTCCTCCACCAGAAATTGGAGATTTTCTGTTCAATCCTATGACAAAGGGATATCGGAATTTTGAAGATGGACATAGTGTACTGCGGGATAGCCTGTACAACCGACTTGAGTAGAATTTCCTTACCTCCCTTCGACAGTAAAAGCTCTTTCCAACCCTCAAGTTTGGCGTTTACCTTTCCTAATATCCAACTAAACATGTCTTTTTTGGATCTTCCCCAATCAGAAGGCATGCCTAAGTATTTCCCATATTTCTGCAACACTGGCACCCTAAATTCTGCCGCTAGATTGTGCTGGAGATGCAACGGACAGAATTTTGGAAAAAACATTCCCGACTTATTTCTATTGATGACTTGGCCAGTTGCTATACAATACTGATTCAATAGGTTAGCCAAATTCTGACATTCCATAAGGGTGCCTTTGAGGAAGAACACTGAATCATCAGCAAAGAAAAGATGGGAAAGAGTAGGGCAAAACCTGTTTAGTTGAATTCCTCGGAGTTGGCCTATACTGATGACTTGATGAATAAGGGTGGATAGGAGATTCGCCACTAATATGAAAATGTAAGGTGATAGCGGGTCTGCCTGACATAACCCTCTTGATGGCCGAAAGTAGCGCAGTTGTTCCCCATTAAAGCGCACACTTAAGGATGTGGTAGTAATACATTGCATCACCAAGCTAACCCATGAAGGATGAAAACCCAAAGTAAGTAGATAATCCTGCAGGAAATCCCATTCAACTTTGTCGTAGGCCTTCTGCATGTCCATCTTGAGCATTGCATTAAAGTGACGCTTCCTTATCCTTGTCTTCAAATGATGAATAACCTACTGGACAATTAACACATTATCCTGAATTTAAACCCACTCACGAAGGCAGCTTGTCCTACTGAGATGAGGTCACCAAGCCAAGGTTTTAGACGATTCGCCAATACCTTAGAAATAATCTTATAAGCATAATTACAGAGGCTAATCGGTCTAAACTGATCCAGGCTTTCAGGATGGTTGATCTTAGGAAAAAGCACAAGTACCGTCTTGTTGAGCTTAGCAGGCATGACCCCTGAACTAAAGAACTCTTGAACTAATCTAAATATGTCTTGTTGAATGATATCCCAATGAGACTGATAAAATATTCCATTCAGACCATCAGGACCTGGAGCCTTCGTCGCGCCCAACTGAAACGTTGCCTTTCTTACCTCCTCCATTGTGACCACAACAGTTAACTGTGCATTCATCTCTTCAGTCACTAGCGGTTGACATTGGGCTAGTATCGGTCTGTACTCACGGGAACCCACAGAAGTATATAATTGGCAGAAAAAATCATATGTCATCTCCTTTAGGATCGGGATTTCTCTCACCCAGTTGAGGTTGTCGTCCCTTAACATCCCAATCCTATTTCGCTGCCTCCGTTGAACCGTAGTTGCGTGAAAAAATTTGCTATTCTTGTCGCCCCACTATAGCCAGTTAACTCTAGACCGCATAGCCCAAAATTGTTCTCTCTGCTGCCAAAGGTTTCTGATTTTCCCACGGAGTTGGGTAGCTTCTTCGGTATCATTAGTGGAGATAATAAGGCTTGTTAACAAGCGATTGGAGCTGCTGTTGTAGTGCTGGCACCTTTAACTGAACATTTTGGAACTTTAACCTACTCCACTTTTGTAGATGATAAGAGACAATTCTGAGTTTGTTTAGTAGATTGGTATTGTGTACCTAGACTGAATTCCATGTATTAGCGATCACCCCTCGACACTCGGATCTTGGTTCCAATAAGCCTAAAAAACAAAAGGTCGTTGGCCTCTTGAATATGGTGGTGATGTGGATATGAGAAGGGGGCTATGATCAAAACCCAGGGCCGACAACGCGAAGACTTGGGCTTCAGGGTATAGAATTCGCCACTCCATTGTGCACATCACACAATCCAACCTGTTCTTTAACATGTTCTAGACCGTCCCTATTATTGGACCACGTAAACTTGCATCCCTTACTTTCAACCTCCATAAAGGCGCAGTCATTAATAACATCTCGAAATGATTGGAGTCTATACCTTTCCGGGGATTGCCCGCCTACTTTTTCCCAAGCATATAGAATTTCATTAAAGTCTCCGGCGCATATCCAAGGGAGAGTGTTTGATGTGCTGATCAAGCGAAGTTTATCCCATAGCATCTGTCGATTATGGTAGGAGTATGGGGCATGAAGACAGGTGAAACGCATTAGCCGACAGATAATATCAAAATAATCTGTCGAAGAGCTTTGGATGTCTACTGACACTGTGTCATTCCAAAAAGCTGACAGGCCTCCAGCTAGGCCTTCAGGATTACGTACAAAAGAGTGACTGAAGTGTAAGCGTCGTTGCAAACGCTGAAACACTATCTCATGATTCTTTGTCTCCATTAGGAACAAAAAGTCGGGCTTTTCTTTGGCCGTCAAGGCCTTTAAAGCTTGAACTGTCAGGGGATTGCCCAAACCCTGACAGTTCTAGCATACCATCTTCATTTGTAAGGCGGTGGCTGTTTGGGGCCAGCTACCAAAGCCCACTGATTCTCTTCAAAGGCTTCTAACACAGGTGTTTCCATTAACTAAGTATCATCAAAATTACCGGGAATGACATTCTTCATTTCATATGGGGCATATCTTTTCTGCTTTTTTGCTGGTGCCAACTTGGGACTAACGTGGGTACCTTTCATTTTCTTCTACTTGGGAAATCCATGAGATTGCTTAGCCGACCTTTCTATTTTGCTTGTGCAGGGGATTAAAGCCATCGTAATAATGTGTCCTTGCTTTGGGAATGGTTGCTTTGTGGTTGCTGTTGTGGCACGCTTGGGATAGGCCGAGGCTGCACCGATGAGGCAATGGTGACTGCGGTAGTAGTTGTGGTTGTGGGCGATAAAGGGACAGCCAAGCAAGAGAGTTGGAGGCGTCTCGGGTATGGTTTCCTCGTTACGTTCCTAAGTGGTCGGGGTTGTAGAATGCATTCCAATAGGGGCTAGATTGGCGAACCTTCGCTCTTAACCAAGGACCAAAGGCCATCTTCTCTTTTCCATCCATTTTGGCTTCATCAAAAGGATATTCTTCACAATACGTGGCATAATGGCCAATTCGCCACATGAGTAGCGTAAGTGAGACAAACGTTCATACCGGAAATCCAGCCACAACATCCTCCCTTCAATCCTCACTAGTTTGCCGGTTTTAAAGGTTCCTTCAACCGAATCTCTACTTTAACCCGCCCAGCCCGTAAGGCCGAGCCTTCTTTAAAATCTACTCGTACCTCTAAGACCTCGCCAATCTGATTTACTGCCTTTCTTAGCATCGTTTCCGTAGTCCATTCCAAGGGCAGACCAATAACTTGTACCCAAAATGCACAACGGGTAAAGTCATAACAGTGTAACGGCGTGTGAGGAATCCAGGGCTTGAAATAGACTAAGTTACTAGAAAATAGCCACGGACCACCATCCAATACTCGTTGTTTCTCACATTCTGACCGAAACTTTGCCAAATATAAGCCACCTTCGCGTTGAGCAAAGTCGACATGGTCGGTCCTCCATACACACTTTAAAGTACTTTGTAATGCCTGGAAATTAATAGAGGATTGTGTGAGAACTTTACCCACTAACGTCAGTCTACATTCTTCCAAAATGTCTGGTGTTGGTTCCTCCTCCCATACTTCTATTTCCTGTGCAAAGCATAGTTGGCCTAATCGTTGACACAAAGCAGCCAAGCGCACAGATTCCTCCTGATTTTCCGAAGCCATAATCCGTTGATGTTTGAAGGCAGAGCTAATTCGAAGTATAAGAGCCTAGGCCGAGATCAGGCCAATGCATGCAGCCAAGTCTTGTTTATGCAGGGGATGCCTGGCGTCTTCCATAGATTGGAACCTGAATCGAACTTCAATCTTCGAAGGTGGTGATAGAAGTAACGAGAAGCAGGGAATTCCTTGCGGAGAGAAGGTGCAGGCGTTCAAAGTGCGTGAGACAGGGTTTCGGTTGGGCGATGGTGCAAGAGAAGAAAAGAAAGGGAAAGATGGAGAAGATAGAGTAGCAGTGAAGTTAGACAAAGCGCTGCATGTCGCGCGAATTAGGGCAAATCGAACTGGTTCTTGATCGTAGCGCGTGGGTTTGACACGAACAAACTGAAATACCCAAACTCGGATAATCACTCTGCATTTCGAGAGAGAGAGCTCTGCATTTTGAGAGAAGACTTTCCGCTCCCTTCTAATCATGTCATCCCATGTCAAAGCGAGGCGAGATGTTCGAGTGACTTATAACTGGATTCGGGTCCATAACCGTGCTTTCCAATTTGGAAAAATTCCCGAAGAAGCACGTATGCAAGAAAAAAGCTCCGTAAGATCCAGTAGAATAAGTACTGTAACTTAACTAGCCGTTACTCCATCAGTAATAGGATATGTAAGGATTAACAAGAATAAAAAAGAAAAAAGAAAGAATCGGAAGCTACTTATTAATAGTGATGGAACTCTATGCAAGAGATTTCAACAGAAATAAATGATTTAAGGATCATAAACGATTTAAGGATCTGATCAAATAATATCATTATGGTTCAGGGTGATTTCAAAGTTCCTGCCAAGTGGAGAGGACCAGAAGGCAGTTGTGAGAGCTAGCCAAGAAGTCATTTAAGTACGTGAGAAACAAGAGGGCGTGGAGGTTGTCGAGAAGGTGGTCGACGAGCAAGCCGGAATCGGGATGCAGAGCTTTGACATAATGCAATGACGATACCGAAGGTAGCCGAGCTGCACATTCAGAAGATCGATAGGAAAACGAATTCGAGGAATGGGAAAACGACCTTACCGACCCTACAAAGCTTTGCCTTTGCCTCATTCATGGTGCTTCAGAACGCAGATTTAGATGTCTGGAAAGATGGCTTATCATGTTTGCAGATTGTTAATCATAAGAAATCATATGATGATCACGACACAGTTTACGTTCCTGTTTTCATATGCTGGGGTTACGTAATTTGCTTAATGGTATTCAATGTCGCGGCTGTCAACTTTCATTGAGAAGAGAATTTTCCTGCATTAGCGATTCAACACGGACATGTGTGGGTGAAGATGAACGTGAAAAAATAATTTTTGTGCAAAAGGCTTGACGTTTGGATTATTTTTGGGAACACAAATTCGAATTACTTGCAATGTAATGGTGATTCAACTTCTATTTAGACTATCTCAAAGAGTATGCTCCATCATCCGAGAAAACTGTGGATGCTAGAATGCTTTCTGAAGGACACTCGGGCTTCTATTTGATCTGTTAATAGATGAGTTCACATGCACCTCGAGTTGCTTCTGACCTTAGGCAGATTTGGTCGGAGGAGGGACAAAGGAAGAATTTTCTAGCAGCAACTAGGACCCTTCTATCGGCAATTGAAGAATCACTTGTCGGTCCTCTTAGATTCATTCGCTCCTGGAGCTTCAGCTTCGGCTTCCATTCCAAATCCAAGTTCTGACATGTCTTGCCTCGCCATCAAGTTCCTGAAGAATGCAAATGCAATCGCTCATGAGCTCGATATGACTAGATCGAAGTTTAGAACACAATGTCCTTGAACAGTTAAAAGGATTTGACGGAATAGCATTGTAAAAAGATTTGACTGAGAGAACTGTACTTTTGGACAGGTTCCGAACAAATCATCCCTCAAACCGTCTAAGATTAAGACTGTAAAGGGCAGAAAGTAGAGAGGAGATGCAATCAAATTATATAATTGTTTCACTCCATGTGGAACGATTCTTTTTGCAGCCGAAATACATATCGAATTACTCATATTATGCAGCTCATCCTTGAGTCCTCAAGGTGCATAAGCACAACCAAGAAATAGTATAATCTACCACACAGAATCATTGAACTTTGCTGCAATCAATCAGAAAGCTTGAGTGCAATAACATCATCTTCTGAGGGAGACACTTGCCTACTAGTCTGGACAAGTTAACTTATTCTTGAAGCACTTCAAGTGGCTTCCAAAATCCAAAACACATGAATCAGCATACCATTTAAGCAGCATCACAATAATCCCTTCCTCAAACTCTCTTTCTATCACACAATTGGAAAATAAAGTAAGTTCAATCCAGATGGAGCAGCTCATGACAGCCATATGAATCTGTTTTGTCGTCCGCATTTTCATATGCATACATTGAGATTGTTCAAACTACATTAAATTAGAAATTTTGAAGAAGAGTATTGTGTGATAGGAGATCATTACGTTGTGTGAAAAAAAAAAAAATCTACAAAACCCCCTATTTTTGCAGCTCTTTAAGTAAATGGAGCACCATGTTTATTCAGTCTAACAAATTGTTTTAACTTTTTCCCTCCTAATCCCATGGACATGCAACATGTCCAAACTACGATATCCCAAGCAAACAGTCCTATTACTTTGCCCATGACGCATTTACAACAATAGAAAGTTGATCTATCTGAGAACCACTAGGGTCACTCACTTTGCCATACGACACTCCAAATACTTCTTTGAGAATCTTCTACATGTTTCAGATTGATGACTTGAAGATTTGAGACAATCAAGATAATCCTTCTTCTCCTGAAGCAAAAAAGTTAGCCAGAATATCATTAGCTAAGTACTAAAATCCAAAAAGGCCACAATCAAAATTTTGCAGGGGACGGCTGATTCTGGGACTCTATACCATAAAAGGCACGAAACAAGTACCTGGTCGCATTCGTGCATGTGATCCAAGGGGAAGACACCTTTTTCTGGAGGTACCGGTCGCAATCCCCTATTCCCTCCAAATGCCCCACCTGCGATGATTGCCAATTACAGATGAAGATGGTCATGTAAGTGCGATACTAAAGCCGCTACTCCTACACTTGTTACAAAAAAACTAGTACTGCCGCCACCGCTCCTACTGCCCCCTTTAACACCATTCGCCTTAACGAGCAATGACACCACCAAGTTCTGACATCGCAGCCGCCGCCACCACTACTAGTTCCCAAAAGAGAATGGTCGATCTTAAGTTGTGGGAAACACAAGTGTAGACCAGAACTACTTCACTAGCATATATGCCGATTACCCAGCTCAAAAATGTGATTGGAGAATGAAAAACTACTGGTCTGTTACCTGTGCAATGTCTACAGTGGGTGTTATGACTCCCTCAAACAAAGCATTGCTGCGCTTCTCAGTACCCTCATGTGTCACTATCGATATAATTTTCAGAGGAAAAAAAAAAAAAAACCATCATTGTGATCTGTTACTTTTTCACGTTAAGAGGAAATAACATGAATATATGACACTGTATGGTCAAACCTGGGTCAAATTCAAGAACACCCATCCGCTAGAAGAAATCAAAACGCCGACTCCAGCATTCAAGAACGAAAACCCTTTGAAAGATTGCTTTCGAAAAGATGGACGCGAGTTCTCATCACCCTCCTCCCTTCGCGGTCTCTCCCGACTGAATCGTCGAGCAAAACAGGGGATTGGAAAAAAGAGAGAAGAAGAAGATGATATCTACCTGCACTCATCACGACCTTACACGCAAATCGGGCATCCGTTGGAAACTTCGCAGATCAATTCCCTCCGGCCCCTCTCGACGCTTAATGGAGGCGCCGGCCAGGAACCGCCGAGAGAATCGTCTCTTCCATGGCCGTCATGCGAGAGCCGCCGTCGACTAGAGAGGGAGAGAGAGAGAGTTCAAAGCTGCGTTGTGCATGGCCCGTTTCGGGCTGGCCGAAATTTGGGCCTGGTTCGGGTAGGGTCCATGGGCCCCAATACCCCCACCCCCCCTCTCCCCTCCCTCTCCTCTCTCTGGCTCGCCTCTCCGCCATCTGCTCCGCCGCGCGGCGGCAATGCTCACCGGGAGGCGGTCGCGAGGCCCCCTCCACGGTGGCGCTACCCAACCGTGAGCAGGTTCCCTCTCTCTCACCAAGTCATAATTTGAGCCGTTCTGCAGTTCAACTGGAAGCTCAGCTCAATTTCACGGTTTAATCCCTTAGTTTTTTCAACTCACATATTGTCGTGACTGAAGCCAATGGTCTACTTTTCGAATAACCTGAGTAGTACTATTTAGGCCACATTGTGTTGGAGTGATTATTAGCCCCGAAGGAGATAAAACGCATGTATGCGTGCATCGTGAAAAGGGTAATTTGCGGTACTAGAACAACCACCCTTGAGAGCTGAAGTAGGTCCACGTGAAAATCACTTCCGAAAAGATGTTCCTTTTACGATGCGATTAAGCTTGAATAGAATGTCTGGAGCTTGACAAGAAAGCCATGGGAGTCAATCCATTGATAGAGTCAAGAAAGCGAGTACATTTAGTTGTTGATTTTTGTCAGTGTGTTTGGGCAGATGGTCGGTGCACCGATGGTTAGCAGGACGGAAGACAGAGAAGGTCGGAGTGGTCAGAGCTTGGATTCGACTCGTTTCTTAGTTCTCATGTCGTTGCGAATGTGTTATGGGAAAAGATGTGATGCATTTTCGTCTCCCTTTCCCCTGAATTTCGCACTTTTTTTTTTTTTTTTCTGAATTTGCTGCCTTCTATTCCTTCTTCTATATCTTTTGAACATAGAAAGCTATATCATGCCGATGTCATCAGTACTGAACCGGATGCAACCCATCAAAAGTTTGGTTACAGTTTAAAAACATTGGTGGCCGCTTGCCTTGTAGTACAATGACGTTCAACATGTGTGATAGGGGAAAGGTAGAAATGCCTTTTCCAGTTCGCATTTCCGTCATTTTGCATTATATCGTGCTAGGGATTTATAATTAGCACTTCATATCAAGGCCACTTTTGCCCATTTCTGTTTCTTCTTGCACATGTCAGAGTTCACACGTCCATTTTATCATCTCTTTTTGTTCATACATATCCAGAGTATCGGCACTCTTCGTTGCATGAAGAATGAAACTGTGAAAGAAGACATGGAAGAACCTCATTCAGTTAGCAGTCCAAGTAGAATTCTCAGTCTATCGAAGAAGAAACGAGCAAGTATTTCCATTTCAGATTCAGATGATAAAAGCTTCTGGCTTTGGATTGTCTGGAGAACGTGGGGGCCAAACATTCAAAGGTCTATGGATTTGTAGGATCTATCACGGCCGGTGTGGCTACAGGTCCATCTCTCGTGCTTCACAAATACATTGCAGCGCCTTGGTTTTATTTCCATGTTGATCTATCAATATGCCAACGTGATGAATTCTTTGGAACATGGATGAATAGGATTTTATTTCGTGTTTTCTTTGTGCGCTCTTTGGGGCATCCTCCACTAGTCTTTAGACGATAACGGCCTATTGCATTGCTTGGACCTCTCTTGAGCCTAGTGATTTAAAGATTTCTTTCAGCTTATCATGGCTTGTTGTCCCTTCAATATTTGCTAGATCAATGAATTCTTTTCCTATTTAATCAATGGTTAATATCCTAAAAACCCCAAATTGGTACACATATGATAAATTTACCCAAAACTATTTTTTTTACCATGAAAAACCCCAAATCGGTACACTCAGTAACAAATTTACCCCAACCGATCATAAAAAATCATAAATTAGTACATTTATGACAAATTTACCCCCAAACTAATTTATTTGATCGCAAAAAAAAACCCAAAGTGGTAAATTTGAGGCAAATATACCCTCCGCTAAATTGAATTAATACCGCAAAAAAATCAAAAAAATTGTAAATTGTGACAAATAGAGCATAAAATTTCAAATTAGTATATCACCAACTATCTTTTTTTTTTTTTTTTTTTTTTGGGTGCTTTGGAGGAACTGCCTCAACCGGTAGCCGAAGCGTAAACCCCAGGTGCTACTTAAGCGGGAGGACCCACCACCCCGGAAGCACACTTAAGACACTAAGTAACTCCGACGAGCCTTTACGTTGCAAAGGTTTTGAACTCCTCACCTCCCACGCAAAGGTTCACTGAAGCCTACTTAGCGGAGCCACCACGGCCGGTGGATATATTAGTCAACTATCACGTGTCATTTAATTTAATAATTTGACAGTCAAATTCAATGAAAACTAACGAAGGGTAAATTTGTCACAAGTGTACCAGTTTGAAGTAAATTTGTCAAGAGTATACAAGTTTAGGGTTTTTGGTGGTCAAAAAATAGTTTTGGATAAATTTGTCACATGTGTATAAATTTGGAGTTTTTCAAGGTATTAATCCTTTAATCAATGATAATATATGATTTGTTAGGTATGAGAACGTGCATCAAATTGATGTTGCTCTGAAATTCTTTTACAACCCCTTCCCTTCCTTATGTCACCAAATGTTACATGCTCAAACTAGGTAACCCTTAACCAGAGATCCACAATGAAAGCTAGAATTTACTAGAAAATTAGTCGATCGATGACTAGTAAGCAATTTAAGACAAACGAACATGTCAAGAATAGTGAAAGTTTATTTACAAAGAAGCAACAATTGTTGATTACCAGTAAATAACGAACTCAGACGACTGAGGAGAGTAGCACAATGTTCGAAAATCACATCATTTTTTTTTTCATGGAAGAATTGACATTAGAGAAATTCTTGTTGAATCTCTAGAACTATAAGTTAGACGACAGAATGAACATAATCCCAAGGGCTAAATATAGCCATTCTCCAGTTCATTCCCTTCATAACTTTTCAAATACCCTCGTATCATGATTCTCCAATTCGCTCTCCCCATCAAGCACAGCTTGTTTATTGATGAGGTTTGCAACTGTTTATAAATGATCTTTTCAAGCTGACACTTCGGTCACCATATAACTAAGTATACATGTAACCTCCGGACAGCTATTTCGAGTACCGTTTAATAGAGAGGATCAAATGAATAATTGATCGGTTAAGCCTCGCAAGACGTGGAAGGGAGGACCAGGAGCATTAAATGGAGTGCCTGAAAATCATGTTACTCTGAAGGGCAAGGTAGCACCAATAGCCCATTAGTAGAACCAGAAATGGAGTGCCCCATTTTACTATTTCCTTTTATCCATTTTTCCTCTTTTCTCGTATCTTTTATTTTATTTTTCGTTTACTCTCGTCATCTTCCTCTGGTGGACGAATCTGCGAGCCCTGAACTTCTTTTTTTTTTTTTTTTTTCTTTTTTCTTTTTCCTTCTCCTCCTCCTTCCTCCAGCCGATCGTCGGACCTCGGCGATCTGCCAGAGGCGACGGCCGGCGAGGTCGAGGTCAACCTTGCCGGCCACCTCGCCAGTGGCTGCAAGGGCAATCTGGCGCTAGGCGACGAGGCTCGCCCTTGCCGGATCTGGCGAGGGTTGAACCTCGCCCATGGCCAGCGTGGCTCGCCCGCCCGGCGCTGCTATAATTTTCTTGACTAATGGAAAATATTGACTTGACTCTTTGTATATAACTTTCTCTCTACTATGCGACATCAACATGGTAACATAGGAAGGACAAGACCACTTAAAAAGGCAAAAGAGTGCGAGGGCCTACGCCGCTGCCTCACCGTCGCCGGAAAGAGGGGTGTCGTGCTCATCCTACAACCTTCTCAAATGTCCTTACACCCTTCCTAACCCGTGTCCGTGTTCAGCCGCGAGAGCTCAGTCGGGCCCAAAAAAAAGGGCCTCAAAATAGGCCTTTTTATATGGGCCTTGCTTTCCTCACAGGCTCACATATGGACACCTCACCGGGCCGAATGACAAAGCAAATGGGCTGTGGTGGAGCTTTGGATCAACGGTCACCCGACAATGGGCTCCATATTGTACTCATGAACACATTTCAACTAATTAAAAAGAGATTTCATTAATTTCTTTTTTTTTTTTTGGATGACGATATTGTTAGTTAACAAAATTAGCCAGTAATCCAACAAGTGAAGCTGTGTTGCTTGTCGAAGGCTCAGCCATCTGAACATTCGACCTTATGTCTATGTAGTTGTCTTGCACGTCCGGGCCCCCGACGACTGCTCCATCCAATACGTTTGGGTCGGAGGCATTCTTCTTAAACCACAGGTCAAATCCTTGGCTGCACGAGACCGGCGTCGAGTCCTTCTTGATCGAGACGATGGAGGCTCCCCTGTGGTGCACCTGGGTCGGATACTTTGACCCGTAACCAACCATGTAGCTCATGCTATTTGGGTTCGCTCCAAGGATATAGTCCACCTTGAATCGGATCGCAAACAAAAGGTAATCATAATTAAAATGACATGTGTTGGAAGGAAAGAAGTTAGATAATTTAGTGAGCTTTTCATCCGGCAATAGTGTCATCAAGTATCCGATACACTCGAATGCTCACTCATGCGATACTTAAATGTTAGATTAATCTATGAATTCACCTTCAGTCATACTGAAGGCAATTCGCACTTAAGATATGTGCGATCGGATATACCTGTGACTGGGCGAACACGAGCAGTTCGTCGGGCGCTTGGGTCCCACGATAGCAAGGGACTTCGACATAATCATGACTGATAAGGTAGGTAGCGTACACCGCGGCGACAAACGCAGCGTTCGAGGTGTAGTGGAGATTATTCCAGGGCTGAAACCACAGCAATCCACCAGGGGACATTTTGAAATTGGCGGTGCCTTGCTGGATGCAGCGGCACATGAACTCAACTGCGTTGCTCTTGTATTGTGCCCATGGCCCTGCGTCCTCAACTTGGCCTTCCACCACTAGCTGTGCATTTCATTTCATGTATAAAATCAAAACATAAGTGATAATGCAGTGTGCTGTCCAAGTATAAGTGCAAGAACGACCGGCAGTACTTTGTGATGCGATGTACCTTGGCAACGAGGACTTGGGCACCGACGTACTTGTCGTCCCACGAGAACTGGGTCCGAACGCCGCCGTTGTCGCCGGAGTTGCCGAGGTAATCAAGGTACACTTTGTTCCCGGTCGCACGATGAAGCCATGCAGCTGCCCACAGTAGCTCGTCCTATGTCATCATGTGATTACAGTAGTTTAGACATTACAAGCTTGATAATACGATTGAATCCACATCTTTTCCCAAATTCAATGTGAATTTAAACAGGATCGATCTCAAAATATACATGCATATACTATATATTTTGAAAGACGTGTATTGAATTGTATTGTCCACGCATGAATGCATACATCCATCCATCCATCCATACATACATACATACATACATACATACATACATACATACATACAAGTATTTGTTTAGTACCTGATATCCAGAGCTAGAATAGAACTTCCCTACTACGGGGATGCTATCCTGGTACAGGCCGGGGTGGGTCCGAGCGAAATTATAGAGCTGTGCATGCAATATTTTTACAGAAAAATTAGTCGATATAAATACATCAATGCATCAATAATAAAAAAAAATAAAAAAAATAAAATTGGTAACAGAGTCACAACCAATTCATCAGAAAAGAATAGATCGATTTAGGAAGGAAGCAACATTCTTAGATTGTGGCCAATATTGTCAATTGAAGAAGGTGTAACAATCGACACATTTAATGTTCGAATCCACAAATTGAGAATAAAAGAGCGTGAGCCAATAAACTAAAGGCTTGCATGCGACCGCCTGCATGATTCTTGGAAACTGATTGTGGGACGATGAAACTGAGAAGACGAAGACCTGTTCTGCATGAGTTAGAAGCTGAGCCGAGTATTTAGGATCCGTCGGGGCAAAGGCGACCGAAGCCGCCGCGAATGCCGCCGCGGTTTCCCGGCAAGATCGGCCCCGGGTGCTGGTCGTCGATCTTGTAGACGGTTCGGCGGGTGGTCATGTCCTCAGGCCTCTCCCAGCACGAGTGGTCGGAGTCGCCGTCGCCAACCTCGCCGTAGAGAACGTCAGGCAGAGGATGGGCTCTGATCAGGTAGTCCGTGCCCCACCTTATCGCGGCGAGCGCATTCGAGAGCTCATTCTTCGCTTGCAGCTTGTCTTTGAACTCCACGACGCTCCATGAGAGCATGGAGATCGTGAAGGCCATTGGGAACCCGAACTTGACATTGTCGCCGGCGTCATAGTATCCTCCGGTCAGATCGATCTATTCGTCAAAAAGGGATATTAAATGCGTTGCGCAAATAATCCAAGCATTCGGCAACAATCAGATTTATTTGAAATATTCTCGCATCATGTGAAGAAGCAAGCAAAAAGATATACGCACAGATTTTGCATCCAAAACTGCAGCAAGATATGTGCATGTTTTACATTCAGAATTTTGCGATTATACTCAGGCGTCAAATTTGCGGCGGCAACATTTTCCCCAAACGAAATTTCTATATGCAGTAATTTCTCACCTTTCGGAACACGTAAACATTAAGAAAATGAACATAAATGAAATGCAAAAAAGTAAATAAAAAAAATTCATACTCCAGCCTCGCCACCATCTTTAAGGGCAGAATCGCCACGCCATTGGACTCTCTGATTAGGAGGCAGTTTGCCCGACCGTTGAGCCTCGAAGTACAACAATGACTTGGTGAGCGCAGTCCCATAATCAGGCCCTTGACTTTGAGCTAATTCGGATGACATAATCATGAAACTCAATAAAAACATCAAGACAAAGTTCATGGAGCTTAGTCTAGCCATGATCACTCTCTCAAGAAACAATACGAGGAAGAAGATCACATGTTTGTTGAATATATATAGATGGAACTTATGTTATGGGTGTATAAAATAGGCAAATATGCACATAGGGCAACATGTGAAAATTCTTTTAAGGCTCGCGCTGTCTCAATTCCAAATATGGAATGGACGGAAAAAAAATGTATGTACATCAATCAATTTCCATAAGTTTGGAGCCATTTCTAGTGCAACATCTCAATTGGTTAATCCATAAATGTTTAATTCCAAATATGTGGAAAGTCTTTTGAAGCTCGTGTTGTCTCAATTCCAATATGGAATGGACGAAAAAAAAAAAAAAAAGTACGTATATCAATCAATTTCCATAAGTTTGGAGCCATTTCTAGTGCAACATCTCATTTGGTTAATCCATCTATGTTTAATTCCAAATATGTGGAATCTTTTTAATTCTACACTGTCTCCATTTCAAATATGGAATGAAAAAAAAAAAAAAAAAAAGCAAGTAAATCAATCAATTTCCATAAGTTTGGAACCATTTCTAGTGCAACATCCCAATTAGCTAAACCCTATGGTTGTGTTTGGCAATCAAGATATCATATTGTTGCGTTTGGTAGTCAAGATAAAATTCAAAATAGGATAAAATTTATATTATTAAGTATTTGGTGCCTGCTCAAATTAAGATAAAATCGAATATAATAGGGATATAGACTATATAAAATTATCTCTTGGGAAAGATGGGACAAAGATAAATAAGATTTCTAATATCCATAGTAAGAAAGTTATTTTTCTCAACTAATAAATTTCTTAAATTAAAAAAATTAAAGTTATATTTCAATATAAATAACATTTGAAATCTAATATGAGAAATTCAAAATAATAAAAAATATTGTTTTTATTTAATCTTATTTTCATTTATATATTCGAATTTAATTTTATCTTATAATATAAATTCAATATATAATTTATTACATATTCTAGTATTTTAGGTATATTAGTACATTTTACTATTTAATAAATTTTATTAAAGAATGATGGAAGTGGAAAAAGGAAATTAAAAAATAATTTAAAAAGGAAAAATAAATTAACATAAGCAAATAAAAATAAAGTAGGCAAAAGTGGTGCTAAAAATTTTTACATACTTCGTTTGTGAACTTTTAAGTTTATTTATATTGATATGTATTTTACACCAAACAATGTACATGATATAATGTAAATATATCTAACTCTATTACTATAATTTACTAAACAGCTGATAGGATACAAGAAAATCCTTGAATTTCTTATCATATCTAGTCTTATTCTAATTAGAAATCCAAACGACCAAACATAGCATATATGTTTAATTCCAAATCTGTGGAAATTCGTTTGATGCTCGCATTGTCTCCATTCCAAATATGGAATGGACGAAAACGTACGTATAATCAATAAGTTTCCGATTTATTAATGTTTGGAACAGACACTGATTTCGTTGTTTACATATTGATTTACAAGATAGTTTGATAACTTAACAAAATATCAACTTTGGAGACCACATAAGTGAGACATTGTTCCTCTTTAATATATACCACCTTTCCTCATTTTCCACCGATAATTTTAACCTATATGCTCTTAGTGACATTGAACTTAGTCTAGTCTTAATATCATGCATTACATCATCTACTTCAACTTTAGTCAATTAATGTCCTTGATGACTCATTCATTGTACTTGACTAAGAAGTTTTCTCTCAAAATATCTCATTTTTAGCTACTCTTATTAGGCCACTTCTAAACCCACTTGTATCATTTGTAGTAAGGCACAATTCCTCTCTACACCTAGCATTTTAACCCAAGGTCATTATTATCTTTAACCTTGGTCTTATAAGTTCATTCCACTTGGCCTATAAATAGGTCTTCCTATGTCTTCATGCTTCAAAAAGAAATCTAACTTGTTCTTGCAAGAGAGAGAGAGAGAGAGATCTTCCATCATTTTTCTCTTCTAGTTTCACTTTCGAAACTTTCAAGTAAAAGCAAAGATTCCATATTTATGTTGTCAAAGCTTCAAAATTCCAATTTTCAAAAGTTTACAAGGTGAACTTGTGGACTTTATTCTCTTTAATTAAACTAGTTTTGTTGAAAGATTGAGAGTTGTTAATTTTTCTTCTTATTTTGCTTTGAAGATGATTAAAGTTTCAAATTGTCCAAATTTTGTTTGAAGTAAGTGAAAACTCTAGGGTTAAGTTAAGTTGATCTACTTAGTACTTGACTTAGTTGGTTGATATTTATTAATTTTAGTTTTAGTTGAATATGATGTCAATGTAAGTAAGTCTCAATGGTGGCTTGTCGAGATATTATATTGATTTGACTTGTTTTGATGAATTCTTACATGCTTAAGGGTGTTTGATTGATTTCCTCGAGTAGTGATAGAATGAAGAGTTATACTTACCAATTGCTGCTTATACTTACATGTCGCTGCTTATACTCACTTACCGCTCATATCCACCTGTTTGATGTAACCACTTACCGCTTTTTTTCACCTATTGAGTATAACTACATATCGCTTATATCCACTTTTCTGACATAACAACTTACTGCTTATATCCACCTATTAAATATAATCACTTAACGCTTATACTCATTTATAGGACATAACCACTTACTGTTTGATCCACTTGTTGAGTATAACTACATACCACTTATGTCCACATGTCGGTTAACCACTTGTTGCTTATATCCACCTATCAATTATCCACTTCTTGTGAGATTTTGTAGAATTACTGACAACTGTCCCAAAAGTTTAAGTTATTAGATAAATGCGTAGTTTAATATTTAATTATTATCTTTAACCTTAGTCTTATAAGTTCATTCCACTTGGCCTATAAATAGGTCTTCTTATGTCTTTATGCTTCAAAAAGAAATCTAACTTGTTCTTGCGAGAGAGAGAGAGAGAGAGAGAGAGAGAGAGAGAGAGAGATCTTCCATCATTTTTCTCTTCTAGTTTTACTTTCAAAACTTTCGAGTAAAAGCAAAGATTCCATATTTATGTTGTCAAAGCTTCAAAATTCTAATTTTCAAAAGTTTACAAGGTGAACTTGTGGACTTTATTCTCTTCAATTAAACTAGTTTTGTTGAAAGATTGACAGTTGTTAATTTTTCTTCTTATTTTTCTTTGAAGATGATTAAATTTTCAAACTGTCCAAATTTTGTTCGAAGTAAGTGAAAACTCTAGGGCTAAGTTTATTTCATCTACTTAGTACTCTTGACTTAGTTGATTGATGTTTATTAATTTTAGTTTTAGTTGAATATGATGTCAATGTAAGCAAGTCTCAATAATGGCTTGTCGAGGTATTATATAGATTTGACTTGTTTTGATGAATTCTT
Source organism: Eucalyptus tenuipes (assembly GCA_014182365.1). Taxonomy (NCBI): domain Eukaryota; kingdom Viridiplantae; phylum Streptophyta; class Magnoliopsida; order Myrtales; family Myrtaceae; genus Eucalyptus; species Eucalyptus tenuipes. The sequence continues at coordinate 10,507,985 of CM024541.1, read as the reverse complement.
ACATGCTTAAGGGTGTTTGATTGATTTCCTTGAGTAATGATAAAAATGATGAGTTATACTTACCAGTCGCTGCTTATACTCACTTAACACTTATATCCACATGGTAGATGTAACCACTTACTGCTTTTATTCACCTATTGAATATAATTACATATCACTTATATCCACTTTTCTGACATAACAACTTACCGCTTATATCCACCTATTAAATATAATAACTTATCGCTTATACCCACTTACTGTTTGATCCACCTGTTGAGTATAATTACATACCACTTATATTCATATGTCGGTTAACCACTTGTTGCTTATATCCACCTATAAGTTATCCATCTCTTATGAGATTTTGTGAAACCACTGACAATTGTTCCAAAAGTTTAAGTTATTAGATAAATGCGCAATTTAATATTTAATTATTCCGTCACTCCCCATTACACTTAATTCAGTCTTTCTTGCCTAGTACTAAGTATGGAAATATGTAAATTAGGAGACAAATAGGGTCCTAAAAAGATTCGAAATCAAGAAGTGGTCTTACGAGATGTTACGAGATGAAGGCTCAATTTAACTTTTAAATTTTTAGAATAATTAGAAGTGGTCCCACAATTTTCTTTCTTATATGTTGCATTGACTTGGTAACACATGCAGCTTAAGACCGTTCGTTTTGGTCTTAATCTTATTTTTAATCTCAATATTATTTAAACTGTTGGACCTGAGCAAGTCCTTAAACTGCTCCGTTTATCGGAGTCAACCCCAAACGTAAAATGGGGTAATGATAACCAGGGGTGAAATTTCACCTAAATGGTTAAAATCCCCCCACCTGATCCTGGCAATGCCTTCCCCAGGTGGGGTACATCACCTTTTGGGATGGGACTCTCTCTTCACCTAGGGGAGCCCCCGACCATAAACTAAGGGGGGTAGAGGCAGCTCCCGTGCCTCGAAAAATATAGCGGCTGGGGTACTCCCTGTAAGATAAGACCTGAGCAGGTCTTTAAACTGCTCCCCTGGTAATGACGGGGTACCCTTGGGGAGTCTTCCCCTGGTGGGGTACTAGCTGAACCAAGCAAGGTTGCTCTGCCTTGCAGGGGTCCCCCCCGACCATAAACTAAGGGAGGTAGAGGCAGCTCCCGTGCCTCACAAAATATAGCGGCTGGGGTACTCCTGTAAGACTTAAACCCGAGCGAGTCTTTAAACCGCTCCCCGGTAATGACGGGGTACCCTTGGGAAGTCTTCCCCCGGTGGGGTATCGGCTAAACCGGGCGGGTCGCCCGCCTTGCAAGCCCCCCCGACCGTAAAAAACTAAAAGGGGTAGAGGCAGCTCCCGTGCCTCGATAAATATAGCGGCTGGGGTACTCCCCGTAAGATAAGACCTGAGCGGGTCTTTAAACCGCTCCCCACAGTAATGACTGGATACCCTTGGGGAGTCTTCCCCTGGTGGGGTACCGGTTGAACCGAGCGGGGTCGCCATGCCTTGCGGGGCCCCCGACCATAAACTAAGGGGTAGAGGCAGCTCCGTGCCTCGAAAAATATAGCGGGCCGGGAACTCCCTATAAGAAGACCCGAGCAAGTCGACGGGGTACCCTTGGGGAGTCTTCCCCGGTGGGGGGTACCAGCGAGAACCAGGTAGGGTCGCCCGCCTTGCAAGCCCCCCCCACCATAAACTAAGGGGGTAGAGGCGGCTCCCGTGCCTCGAAAAATATAGCGGCTGGGGTACTCCCTATAAGACTTAAACCTGAGCAGGTCTTTAAACTGCTCCCCAGGTAATGATGGGGTACCCTTGGGGAGTCTTCCCCTGATGGGGTATCAGTGAACCGGGCGGGGTCGCCCGCCTTGCGAGCCCCCGACCGTAAAAAAACTAAGGGGGTAGTGGCGGCTCCGTGCCTCGAAAAATATAGCGGCTGGGGTACTCCCTGTAAGATTGGTCTCGGTTGGACCTTAAAAGAGCCCCGTGAAAGTCACACGTAAAAACTCCCGGGCACGGGTCGGTGCCTCACCCCTCCTCTTTGGGTGGGGTACCCCGTCATTACCGGGGAGCGGTTTAAAGACTTGCTCGGGTCTAAGTCTTACGGGGAGTACCCCAGCCACTATATTTTTCGAGGCGTGGGAGCTGCCTCTACCCGCTTGTGCACCGCGGTTCCCCCAAAGAGGGGTGGTGAGGCACCGACCCGTGCCCGGACCCCCGACCATATTATTTAACTGTATTTAACTAAAAGAAACTAATTTTTTTAATAATAAAGAAAAAGAGTACGAGGGCCTGCAGATCCCTCCCCTCTACCATCCCTGCCATTGCCAGAAAGAGTGACGTTGAGCTCATCCTAAAAACCTTATCGAATGTCCTTGCGCATCTTCTAACCTACGTTTGTGATCAGCTGCAAGGGCTGAGCTGGGTGAAAAGATGGACCTCAAAAGTAGGCCCTTTTTATGCGGGCCTTACTTTCCTCAAAGGCTCACATCTGCACTCCTCACATTTGGAATGTCAAAAATCAAACTAAACCAAAATTTCTTCTGGTAGGAGAGTCATAAACCAAACCAAACTGAATTTTCATGCATATTCAGCGTTCTTTTTTTCTAATATGGATTTTTTTAGTTTGGTTTGGTAAATAAACCAAACTGAACCAAAATGGTTGAAAATCCATCCTCCACGTTCTTGCCGCTCCCATCATTCGCGAGGCTCAACCAAAACCAAAACCATCATTGAAAACCAAAACAATGCCAAAAAATGAAATCATGACTCACGAGTGAATTCACTGACGACTCAATATTAGTCGCAGCCACATGGATTTAGATATGGAAACTTAACCCCTCCACCACGTCCAAACTCACCACCACTGGCGACAAGTGTCCCCCACTCGAAATAGCACCTGTCACATCGTTAGGTGGGGGAACGGTGAAGACTACGGCAGCGGCATCGCTTGCCTAGAAAGGAACTCCTTCACCCTGGCCCTTAAGAGACCCCCTCCCCCGTCGACGGACCAAGGAGGGGAAGGTGAGAAAGTCAAAGAGGGTGGCCATGACCTGCCAATTTATGCGCTTCATCGGCGATGATCGTGGTTTCAATAGGTGCAATGGTGGCAAGTGGGGAGAAGATCAGGCATGTGGGTCAGACCTTGCTCGGGAAAGAGCGGCTGGTGCTGACGGATGGCAAATCTAGAGGGGAGAGCAGAAGGTGTGAGGCAGGAATAAGAAAGGTTGGAGGATGGAGATGGGGGAAGGAGAGGAAAGGGGTATTGAGATTTGTGAGATTAGATTGTGGTCTAGGTGAATGATGATGATGGGTACAAAATACAAATATGTTGCTTCTTCTTCCTTGCTTATTCGTCAATATCCATGGTGAAACATAAATAAGAATGATAATAATAATAATAATAATAATAATAATGAAAATTTTAATTTTCTGCTTTAAAAATGTTGGAAATCATGAGAGATCTGTTCTTCTTTAAGTCGATTTGAGAGAGAGAGAGAGAGAGAGAGAAGAGATTGAGCAGGGTAGACCTATCAAATGGGAGAATCTGATTAGATAAAAAATGATTCGACCATATTGATCTTTTTAACTGGATTGCGGCATCATAGAGGGCAAAGTAGTTAGCATACACTGTAGCGACAAACATGACGGTCAAGGTGTACTGGAGGTTGTTCTAGGGCTCAAACCATAGCAATCCACTAGGGCTCTTTTTGAAATTGCCAGAGCCTTTCTGGAGACAATTGCATATGAATTGCTCTGCTTGGCTCTTGTATTGTGCCCATGGCCCCGAGTTATCAACTTGGCCTTCCAACACTAGCTATGCATTTCATTTCATGCATAAAATCAAAAGATAGGTCTCGTTTTTTTTTTTTTTTCTTTAAAATTTTCTTTAGAGCAGATCCAATATTTAATTAGTCCTTCAGCAAAATGTTGGGAATAAGTGTAGTGAGAATGCGGTATGCATCTAAATATAGTTCAAGACCTACACATAGTACTTTGTTAATGAAACCAATTTGACATACAAGATGTGATATACCATGTCAACCCCTAAATATGTGGGCCACTATATAAGCGTGGTTGTCTTATAACTTCTTCAAATGAAGATATTGAATTAAGGGTGCATATGATAACATTTCTATTTTTTATAACAGTTTCTGTTCAGAAATGATTTTTTTCTATTTTATTCCCAAACCAGTTTCTAAGTAAAAGAACGTGTTTGATGCAACTCTAAAAACTTATTCAATATTGAACCCAATTTTCATCAAAAGATTTTCACATTTTTTATACTAAACTACTTTTAAAGTAATCTTAACACTAAGATATAGTAAAACTACTCAAAATCTAATTCCTAATTTTTTTCCTAAATTTCTATTTTTTTTATTTCAAAAAATGGGGACTCGGACTGAGTCAAGAGACTAGACCTTGTGTCGATTGTGTAAATACAAGCATTATGTTGCATTGAGCTTGTTTTCTAAAATGGTTTTATTATTCTTTTTGTTTCTAAGAATAAAGAAGTATATTTTTTTCTATTTCTCGCTTCTGTTTGAAATCTATTCCCCAGAAGTAGCCACTGACATGTTCCAGAAAATTTAAAAAAAAATTAGTTGACTTTACTAAATAAATTTCTGCTCTTTTTTTGTTCCAAAGAACAAAAGAATAGAAAAATTGAAGAACAAAAACGTTACCGAGCATAATTAAGCGGGCTAGACCTACAATACTCGCTTTCGGGTGCGCGATTATTATGTGTACTTAGCAACTTGCACAATCATAATTGGCAATAATCATCTTTTTATTTTTTATTTGTTGAAATTCAGATTTATAAAATAACATGTGTATTATTGAAATAGTGTGATTGTTTGCAATAGAGTACAGTTTTTTTTTTTTTTGGGGAATTAGGTTGGAATTCATGATGAGTTTTGTTTTGGAAAAATCTGCAAGGATCCTTCTCTCTCTCTCTCTCGCTCTCCCCCCTCTTTCTCCCCCACATTTCTTTCCCCCACCATCTTCTTCTTTGGCTGAGCAACCCATTTCCCCTCCCCCACCCCATTTGCTTCTATTTCCCTCAACTTCTTCTTCTCATTCTTCTTCTTCCCCCACCTCTCTAACACCACCGCCATCGAGCCTCCCAAGTTTTGCCACTGCCTAAGCCACTTTTGCCGTCATTCATCCACGCCGTCATTGTTCCTCATGCCAACACCACAAGCCACCTTCGTCACCACCACCAAACACTCTCCCCTTAGGTGGCGGAGAGCCTCAAGTGGTTGCGCAACCGCTGTGGTGTTGCCATTTGAGCCATGAGCCCCATATCTTCGATGTTGTTGAGCCGCCATCATCGTGAGCTTGCCGTCACATGAAAACCGTGAATTAACTCATAATCCTTGATTATTAAGTTAATTGCATTTAGGGATATGATTAGTTTATGGCTAATGGAAGTTAGTGGTCTATAATGATGGTTAGCCCTAACTAAGATAAAGGATGGATTAGATTAAGGCTAATAGAGATTAGTCTTAATTAAGGATGGTTGATTTAGTTAATCATGGTTAGATTAATTATGTGATTAGCTTAATTAATTGCAATTAGTTTAATTAATAGTAGTTAGTCTTATTTAATCGTAATTAGACTAATTAATGAAAATTAGTATTAATTAATTATATTTAGAGTAATTAATAATATTTAGTCGTAATTAATCAAGTTTAGTGTAATTAATTGCGTTTAGCATTAATTAATCGCAATTAGTGAAAATTAATGACAAATTAACCACTAAGTAGAATTTTATGCTCGTTTTACTAGATGTAATTATGCATAATTATCATTGAGCTTGTAATGTGATGATGTTTGATTGGCCAAATTATGTATTTTAAATGCTATTTTCAAATAGGGTTTTATTGGTAAGAAAATAGCAAAACTTTAAGGTGTCGTGTTTAGACATCGTGTTTTACGTGGGGCAATGGCGTTTTAAAATAAAAGCATGCAAAATTTGACAAGTTGATTTCAAGTACGTGACTATGTACATATATTTTACAGCAATTTTAAGAGTAAAAATTGTCTAAACTTGTTGTTTGAGAACGCACTCTTTTACATCAAACTAATTAACGGAAGATAAAATTAGCTTTAGTGTTGGCTTGCTTGAGTGGTCATTTAATCAAACCCGTCACCCAATGGGAGTTTGGGAGTGATGTGATATTCTGAAATTTAGTCCTATTTCGAAATATATGAAATTGTTATTTCATCAATGCATTTGTGATTATTTTACTTTGAACTAATCACTCACGAGTTAACTAATCTATTGGGTGAGATCGTAAAGGGCTAAAACGTTAAAGACCAGAGAACTTAACCATGGATTGACAATTCGATCATAAGGATCGATAAGGGACATTACTTAATCAAATTCTTTCTTTATCGGCAAACCATGAATTTTGAATAAGTGGAATTGGGCCAGAAATTGGAAGCCAAAATGGGGCCCACGAATTTGGAAAGGCCCAATGGGCCACATTCCCTTTAAAGTTCGTCCACAAGGGCCCAAATAGATGAAAATTACAGTTTTTCCCTTTAAGGCCCATTAAGCTAGTTTAGGCCCAAATTGGATTAATTAAGCCCAAGTCCAAGTTTGTCAAGCCCAAGGACAAGCCTATTAAGACAATTGGGCCATCTTAGACCTAGCCCATGTGCGTTAATAGTAACCTAAGGGAATAGTACGCGTGAATAGTATTGTAGCTTCTACAAGACTTTGACTTTTGTGGCAAGATGGAGGGATGGGATTTATTCTTGCTCCCCAAGTTGGAATGGAGGGCCAAGATGTGTTCTTGCTCCCAAAGTTATGACAATAAGTCAAAGGACATTGAATGGCCAACTTCTTCCCCAATTTTTCCTCTTTTTCCATCATTTGTCTCACTTTCTTGCTCTACCCCTCATTTGGACGAATTTGCTCCATCACTCTTCCTCATCTCATACCCATTTCTCTCTCTTTCCTCTTGGTTGTGTGGCCGTGAACCACCATCCCCCGTTTAGCTCGCCGAGCTACCATTGCCGTGAGATCTCGCCGTGCCGTCATTCCCGCGTATCGGCCGCGAGTCCGAAGCCATTGCTGGACCTCCCTCAAGCTGTGTGCTACTGTTCCTTGGCTGTTCTAGCCTTGTCGTGGGCTACCGACCGCCGATCAGCCATCGCCGCACCTTGTGGAGCTTCACCGAGAGCCGCCACCACGCCATGAGCCTTGCCGGCGCTTGCCGTGGCCTAGTTTCGAAAGTGAGTAGCTTTCGAACCCTTGATTAGGGTGGTAATTACGCTTTGGAGTAGAGTTAGAATTGGTCTATGGTTAATGGTGATTAGATTATGTGATAAATGAATTAAAGTGATAAGTAATGGTGATAAGTTATCACGATAGGTGATAAGTGATGCGATAAGTTATCGCGATAAGTGATGGTTAGATGTGATAAGATATGATGATAGGCTATCGTTAGATGTGATAAGTTATCGTGATAGGCTATTGTTAGAAGCGATAAGTGATCGTGATAGGCTATCGTTGAAAGTGATAAGCTATAGTTAATAAGTTATCGTTGGATGTGATAACCTATCCTGGTTTTGATAAGTGCATATTATGTTTGTGGCTTTTAATGTGATATGTGTTCGACCAAAAAAAAAAATGTGATATGTGTTTACCAAAGCTCAATTTTAAAAGATAGTAGATGCTTATGCAATCCCTTATTTTGGAAATTATAAGTGTTCTTTATGTTGTGAATTCTAAAGTGTATATGCTTGTCGAATGCTAGTTTTTAAAGATGATATATGCTTATGCAATTCCAAAGTTGAAAAGGGCAAGCATTCGTAGCATTCTATAATTATAAGTAATGAAAGACTATTTTGAAAGGTAACAAGCTTTCGTTGTTCGATCTGATATTGTTATTGGAAGCGACTTGTGATGTTATTGGATGTGCTCATTCTATGTGATGTTGTTTGGTATCGATGGCAATGTTTTATATATGTTCATTGTTCATGATCGATGCGTGAGAACACTCCGAGCCTACAAGACGGAATATATGATGGTTCTTGGACGTGCGTGGAAGCACGTCGGGTCAAGTTTCTCTCTTGGATCGTCGATACTAAGGCGTATCATTCCCGAACCAAGTTTGGTACTAAATTGGTGATCATGTCACGTCGGGTCAATTCTTCTTGGCATCGGTACGATATTGAGACGTATCGTTCCTGAGCTAAGTTTGGTACTTGGCCGGTGATCATGTCACGACGGATTGGTTCTTTCTTGGTCTCGGTGTGATTTCAAGGCGTATCATTTCCGATTCAAATTGGACTTAGGCCGGTGCTCAACGTATCGTGTCAAACCACAGACTCTCGTTTCGTGCTCGGCATATTTTATTGATGTAGTTTCGATAGATCATGAGACACACTCCGTCTGGCACGCCATTCATGCATTCATACTTGGCTAATGAGAAAGATAACAATGGACGTGAGTTGTGTGATGGTATGCCCATGTGATCACCTAAATACCCCGATGTGTATGATTATGTGAGGTGATGGTCGTCCTAATGCGTATGATTATACGGGACGATGCCTAATTAAATTTGGAGTGTTGTATGCTCATGTGATCACCTAAATACCCTGATGCGTATGATTATGTGGGGTGATGGCTCCGTCCTGATGCGTATGATTATGCAGGACGATACTCGATTAAGTTCGGATGCCTCCAAGTCAACGGGATGCCGTTAGCGAATGGATTTCGAAATGAAGCTCCTTATTGGAATGCTGTCCTGAGGCGTATGCATACACGGGATGATGCCATGCCCAATGGGGCGGGACAATGCCTAGCTATGCCAAATGACTGAGAACCTTCGGGTTGGCCTTGGGTCCCGAGTGACCGTAATAATTTGGACATGGTTGTGTGAAAAGTGCATGAGTGCATGAATGCATATGATAAGAATGATGCCATTGTATGTACATGTGTAGCATGGATATATATGAGTTACATGAGAAAAGTCCATGAGTTAAATGTCATTTCAGTGACTTATGTGGCACATGCACGCTTTGATCGACCCTGTTTATGAATGGAGAGACGTGAGGAAGTCTACAGGTCGATATTCGAGTCAGAAAGGCACGGATAAGGTTGTGGATTTGTACGCCTTTGATTAGGACTCGTAAGATTTAAGTTGCTGCATTGTGCATGGAATTATTGTTATTCATGCATGGATTATTAAATTGTGAACGTCGTATGCTTAATGGAGTGGTACACTCACGTAGTGATTCTTATACTATAATTAAACACGTGATAGAGTGTCGCATGTTGAGTGGCTTAATTCCTGTTAATAGATAATGCAAAGCAAAGGCCTTGCTATTGATCTGCCATCGATAGATAAGTTGCATGTTTAGGGCGTCTGTGAGGCGAAGAACCCTTCCACGTGAGATTTAGGGAGTTTACTCGCTGAGATATTTATATCTCACCCCGTCATGGTTTAATATTTTTTAGGCCTGCGGTATGGAGAACCGTCATGGTCGGTTCCGAGTTACATTGGAGACGAGAGTTTGGCCTAGCGTTAATGAATTTTGGATTAACCCTGACCCACTGTTGGTTGGTTGGAAGTTGTCGATGTAAAGACTTGTGATCACTAAACTTCCTAGGGTTAATAGTAAATACATAAATGAAGTATTTGGCTTTGATGTTCTGATGTATACCTTTTACTATCCCTATTGTTTGTTAATGGTTGGGAGATGTTTGTTATGCTTCCACTTGCGTATAATCAAAAGATAAAATTAAGGGGTTAGCGACGCATCCTGGGATATCGCATGTCATGCCCCGAACCTCGGGTACGCGCACATCCATCGGTGGTCGATTAAAAATGCGACGTCCCAAGATGCATCGCTGACCCATTCTTTTTCTTTCTTTCAATTAAGCACATGCGGTAGTAAATTAAATAAACACCCGGCCAACAATCAAACACAGTGATAGTGTGAAAACACGGCAAACATTGTCGAAAAGCACATATTTATTTAACCACTATTGTCCTGAAGAAGTTTAATGATTTACAAGTCCCTACATTGGCAACTTCCAACCGATCCTCTCAAAAACCTCCAAGGACTAGGGCAACCTAAACTTCGTTAACAGTAGGGCTAGCTAAAAGGTGTCACATCTCGCGCCCACCAAATCCGCACTCAGCAAATCTCCATGCTACGACCCTAAAAAAGGTTAGCTCACGATGGGGTGAGATAAATCTCAGTGAGTCAAAACCCTAAGCCCCTATTAGGATGAAAATTCGCCTCGAATGCGGTCCTAAACACGCACCATACAAAACTGACCTCGTCTCGGCACGTCCCTGCACATTAGCTCAACATATATACCATCATCAGTGCAACAAGCGCAGTTTAATAACCAGAATACATCATTTCAATCACATGGGTCCCGATTATAAAGCCAAACCGTTATGACACGTCACATACTGTGCCACACAATTTTGTCACATAATCAAACGCAGCTATCACAACCATTCAGGCATGTTCCAGTTATTACGACCCATCAGTCATGGCAAAGTCGACAGTTGGCAGTCATCCGGCATAACCGGGCATTGTCCCGCTCAGTCGAGCACGGCATCATTCCCTGTATTCATACGCATCATGACGGCATACCACACTGGAGCATCGGCCCGGCCCCCACCACAACCGACATCCGTTGACATGGGGCATCCAAACTTAATCAGGCATCGTCCCACATATTCATACGCATTAGGACGGGTTCATTACCCCGCATATTCATACGCATCAAGGCATTTAGGTGATCATCAATCAACCCATTTTGTATCTTCCGTTAATTAGCCCAAAACACCAAAATTCATTTTAAAACAATAAACCTTGCAATCTCTTTTTTTTTTTTTTTTTTTTTTCAAGCTTTCCAAAATAAATTCATATGCAGTCACATACTTAAAATCAATCCGTCAAACTTTGCACACTTCTACTATAAAACCTCCTTGTTTTATTGAGTACATAAAATTCGGCATCCAAACCCGACACCTTATTTATTTTCTATTTTCTTTCCCAACCACCCTTTTTTCGAAACAATCTATATTAACCCTTTTTTTTTTGTTCAAAACTTTTAGAAATAAATTCATAGATGCTCACGTACTCAAAATTAATCCGTCAAACTTTTCACGCACAAAGTTTAAAACCTCATTGTTTTATAGAGCAAATAAGTTTTGGTGTCCAACCCAACACCTAATTGTTTTTCTAATTAAAAGCTCATAAGGTCACTTTTTGCAATAACAATAAACCACCAACATAGAACAACCATTCATATATTATCACTCATAAGTTCCAAGCATGCCAAAATTTAACAACATCACCAAATATGCATTACCAAGCAAGCACAACATCAAGAACAATCCCAAAACCACTACCGGTCCTAACCGGCAGAAACTTGTCCACTCGTGCGCCTCCAAGTTTAATTTCAGAAAAATAATCAAACGAGCTCAGAAAATTAAAAATTTGAATATGTTATAAAGAAAACTTAAAATAACACTTTTCATGAAGAATCATAACCCAGATCATTCTAAAATGAGAGCATTAAATCTCCCAAACCGTTACAAAAACTGTGTCCGTGTCCAGAAATTATGTTTTCCAAACTCAGTTTAGTTCGAGATCCAAAACTTGTCCGTTTGATCTGAAATTTAAATATGTTAAACTAAAAGATGTTATGAACAACTTTTGTGAAGAAAATATTTCGAAAATATAACCTTAAGAGTTGATAAAAATCCTTTGAACACTAAAAGGTCACTGTTTCCAGCATAATCCGAGATTCTGTTTTACAAATAACAAAGCTGAAATCTCATTCTTTTAAATCCCTAAAATCTTGAGTAAAATATATGTCATAGCTGAAGATGTCTAAAATATTTTTCAAGAAGGAAGAAACCTCAAAATCGTAGCACATTTTTCCCCACAAAAATGGCAAGTGGAAAGCATCAAGCAAACTGATCCGGGAGAAATCCACTAAACCAAGCTAAATCACCCTCATTAGTACTAACCCAACCAACTAGATCAATACTAATCCATCTTAAGACTAATATGACCAAACTAGATTAACACTAATCCATCTTAAGACTAATCTCACTTAATACTAATTTAACTAAGCTAATTAGCACTATTCTAACCCCTTAAACGCAATTAACAACTTAATAAAGGATTAGGGAGTTAACTCACCGGGTTAGAATGACGACGGGTTCACGGCGATGGCAACGGGAAGGCGGTGAGGACCCGAGGCAACCATGCCTCCAACGGAGGCCTAATGGTGAGGGAAAATAGCCCTACAAGGCTCACGGCCAAGAGAGCTTCGGTTCTATGGTTGAGCTAGTCTTGGCTGGCTTGGTGGGCTGGTGGCGTGGACGGGCTAGCTAGACAGCAGCTCAATGGAAGCTACCGGAACTGGTGTTGAGGCGTGAGGGTGCTGATGGTCGGGACAGCAGGCTGTTGGACGCCGAGGGGTGGTGAAGTTGGCTGCAGCGTGAGGAGTAGGCGTTGGACGTTGGCGTGAAGGAGGTGTTGGATGGAGTCGTTGGTGAGTGCGGGCATGAGGTGAGGTTGGGCAGTTGGCGATGGATGGTGATAATGGGATGATGACATGAGGATGGTGCTAGCAGAGATGGAACGATGGAGTGAGGAAGATGTGGGCAGCAGAAATCAGCAGAGAGGGGATTAAAGAAGAAGGGTGGTTCGACTGAAATGGAAGGGGAAAGTGTGCACATGGGGAAGGAGAAGGAAGTGGGAGGGAGAGAGAGGGAGAAAGAGAGAGGAAGGGAACCAAATGAGTCAATGCTTCAACCAATCCCAAGCTTAGCCCAAATATCTTCTCATCATCACAATATCACCAAAGTCTTCTTGCCACTAAAGTCTTGTGGCCATCTAATGGGAATTTAGCCCTTAATTCTCACAAATCACCATTTTTGGGCAGCAAAATAACCCCATTTAACCTCCCATCGAATTTCCTCTTATTTTCCTTTTTGTCCGAAAATCGATTTTTTCCCAAAATTCTGGACTCGACGAAAATTTGCTGAAAGATGAGATGATGTCCTAAAAATGAATCGTGACACGCTCGAACGTCCAATTCCCGAAACCGAATTTAATTTAGTGGTTAAATTCGACCGAACGCGATTTTAGTACAACATAACCTATCGGTAGCTTTTAGAGATTTTAGCGAGTTTGACCCGTGGTCTATAATTTTCGACCCACATTTGTGCATATCCAACTCGTAGAACGACTCTCGGTTGTCGTAAAAATCGCAAGGTTTCAATTACGTGTCCCAAATATAATTTCGATAGAAAATCAAGTTAGTGCCGTTCGACGCGAATTTCACAATCACACGGAATCACCTGCAATTCAATTACATGATTCTGTCAAATCGACCTATACCCGATCACAATTCGATTATAACAGTGTTGTATTGACCCTTGTCGATTATTATGATCGAGCAGTCGATTTTCGATCAAATTCTCTAGTCTGTCGTGTTTTCATCCCTTAATGACTTCACCTAATAGATTAGTTAACTCATGAGGGGCCCGCTCAAAGTAAAATGACCATAGTCGCGTCGACGAAGTAACCATTTCATATATTCAAGACGGGGTCGAATTTCAGGATGTCACATCGCAATTCCATGACTGAAGAGATTGAGGGATGCCGCGCGCTCGAGGGTCGGGGTGTGACAACACTGTTATAAGTCAATTAGTGAACGGATATAAATCGATTCAATAGAACTCAGTAGTTGATTCACGGGTAATTCCGTATAATTACGACACTCGCGTCTAACGACAATAAACCGATCTTTTATTGATATTGTACACGAGGTATGTAATTGAACTATCGCGATTACATGACAATCGAATGTCGTTCACAATCCGAAGAGACACAAACATAGAACGAAAACTATCGACCCCTAAAAGCCACACGATAATTTATGCCGTACTAAAATCACGTTGATCGATTTTTAGCCACAAAATTTAATTTGATTTCGAGTATCAAACTTTCGAGAGTTTCAGGGTTAATTTATTGGACGCCACCCTATTATCCATGGAATGATTAGCAAGTTCAAAATTTCCAGAAAATGAATTATTGGACGAAAATTGGACATTGGAAAAAGGAAAAATCTAACCAAAGGGCAAAATTGGAAAGCTTGGATAAAAATGTGGGAAATGTCCAAAATGCCATTGCATTTATGGATTAGAAGACAAATAAAGTAAAAGAAATGAGGAGAAGATTTTAAGGGATTTTGTTAGATTTTGTAATGAAAAAAAAGATTTTGGAAAAATCTTGGAAAATCTCTCTCTTTCTCTTTCTCCCTCTCTCTCACGTTACCTCCCCCTAGACGAACCATCTCTTTCTTCTTCTTCTTCTTCTTCTTCTTCTTCATTTCATTTTCTTTCATCTCCATCTTCATCCCCCTAACTAAACTGTCATTGCCGCTCTCATCACCACCGCACCTCCCCGCCACCGAGCCAGCCACCCTTTGTTGCCACCACTTGCTGCCGCCTCCCTTATGCCGTTTGCTTGAGGTACCACCGCCGAGCACTACCGCCCAATCCAAGCCTTGCTGAGCTATCATGTTTGTGTCGCCGTTCGAGCCACGAGCGTCATGCCCTCGACGTCGTCGCACTACCGTCGCCGTGAGCTCATCGTCACCGGAAAAACTTGTGTGTTAACTCATAATCCTCGATTAGGAAGTTGATTGCATTTAAGGATAGGTTCAGTTTGGGGCTAATGGTAGTTAGTGGTCTTTAATGATGGTTTAGCCCTAACTAAAGTTAAATATGGATTAGATAAAGAATAATAGTGATTAGTCTTAATTCAAGTTGATTAGTTTAATTAATCGTAGTTAGTTTAATTAATCGCAGTTAGTTTAGTTAATCGCAGTTAAACTAATTAATGATTATTAGTCTTAATTAACCACGCTTAATGCAATTAATCACTATTAGCTTAATTAATCACATTTAGTGCAGACTAATCGCTATTAGTGAAAATTAATGACGGATTAGCCTTTAATATAATTTTATGTGTGATTTATTGGGTGAAATTATGCATAATTATGACTGTCTAAGCTTGTTATGTCATGTTGTTGATTGCCCAAATCATGAGTTTAAATGTTATTTTTAAAGAATATTTGTTTGAAACAAAAATGATAAACTTTGAGGTGTTGTGTTTGGACATCGTGTTTTATGTGCTAAATGGGGTAATGGGGGTTTAAAATGAAAGCGTGCAAATTTTGGTAGGTTGATTTTAAGTACATGACCACGTGCAATTATTTTACCGAATTTTAAATGTAAAGATTTTCTGAGGATTGTTATTTAAGCACGAACTCTTTTACACTAGGCTAATTGACGGCAGATAAAAATTGGTTTGAGTGTTGACATGCTTGTATGGTCATTTAATTGAACCCATCACCTAGCAGGAGTGTGGGGACGATACCCAATGTTTATTGGATGCTCGGTGGGGTCCGAATGCTTTGAGTCGTGGTTGGGGCCAAACCGATGCTCCTCTATGAAATACCGTCTAGGTGGGGGTTCTAAATGATGCCGTGCCTGATGGGGCGGGATGATGCCCGGTCATACTGGAAGACCACCAACTCATGCATTGGCCATAACTCGAGGGGTCGTAATAATCGGAACATGTGTGAATGGTTGTGATGTATTGCACATGATTATAAGGTGAAACTATAAGGCATGGTATGAGACGGGTCAAAACAGGTTTTACCTTATAATCAGGGCCTGTGTGGATGCTTGGTGCACGAGAGTTATGTGTGATGGGGCGGGATGATGAGCTATACGAGAGAGCTCAACTGATTGAGAGGAACATGACATAATAAGCAGTCGCATCTGAGTCGCGGTTTGTGCCAAACAAAGATAATAATCGGTTTGGAAAAAGGCCGATAACCGAAAGGAAAGTATCCCATCCTTCCCAACCAAAAGGGTGGAGTTGGAAAGCCAGCACACAATGTGAATGGTGTGTGCTGTTTCTGTGGGAGGAAGCATGGAGCAACTGCATGTCCTACTAGGATGGGAGCTTGTTACGGATGTGATCGGCATAATCACCAAGTGAAGGACTGCCCATGTAGGCCCGTGGGAGCATAGACGCCATTGCCGCAGATAGGATAGTCGGTAGGGAACTCACCACGGGACACACTGTAAGGCAATCTGAATAGGCCTCCAGTGCAAGAAAGAGTGTATGACGTTACCCAAAAATAGGCGAAGAATTCGTAGAATGTGATCATAGGTATGGTCTCGTTGCACTACCATGCTATTTATGCTTTATTTGATTTGGGAGCCATGTACTCATTTATTGCTGAGCAGTTTGTTAAGTTATTGGGGTTAAGTCTGAAATTGTTGGAATCGATTCTTAGTATTTATACTCCGTTAAAGGATAAAGTGTTGTCTACGGTAGGATGTTCTAGTTGCAAGTTAGTGATTAGTGGTTGAGAAGAAAGAATAGATTTAATTGTGCTAGCGATGTTTGATTTTTATGTGATTATTCGGAAGGGCTGGCTTACTAAGTAGCGAGCTATAATGGATTGTTATCATAAAGCAATTCAATTTAACCCATTGGCGGGTAGTAGTTTCGAGTTTGTTGGGAATTGAGGGGGACCTTCGATTACTTTGATTTCGTCGCTCGAGGCGACCTGGCTATTGGATTTGGGTAGCTAAGGTTATTTGGCAACTATGGTTGATACAACGGTTGAGGAATCAAGGATAGAAGACATTGCAGTGGTGCAAGAATTTTCTAATGTCTTTCAGAAGTTACATAGATTGCCCTTAGAAAGGGGGTCGAATTTGTGATTGAGTTGGCCCTTGGAGTGGAGCCAATTTCTCGGGCTCCTTACTTGTATGGCGATGTCGGAACTGAATGACCTAAAGGTGTAGATGCTAGAGTTATTGGACAAAGGATTCATTCGTCGTAGTGCATTATCTTGGGGAGCGCCAGTCTTGTTCGTGAGGAAGAAGGATGGTTCGTCGCGTCTTTGTATCAACTATCGGCAACTCAATCAAGTGAGAATCAAGAACAAATATCCATTACCAAGGATAGACAACTTGTTTGACCAGCTGCAAGGGGCTTTGGTATTTTCCAAGATCGACCTGAGGACGGGTTACCATCAGTTGAGGATTAAGAAGGAGGATATACCGAAGACGATATTTCGTATGTGTTATGGTCATTATAAGTTCGCTGTAATGCCATTTAGATTAACCAATGCCTCAGCTACTTTTATGAATTTGATTAATCGAGTGTTCAAGGAGTACCTAGACCAATTCGTGATCGTTTTCATCCATGACATCTTGGTATACTCAAAGTTTCCGAGAGAAGCATGAACAACACTTAAGGATAGTTCTTCAAACCTAGAGAACACGAACTATATGTCAAGTTTAGTAAGTGCGAGTTTTGGCTAACTCAGGCAGCTTTTTTGGATCATGTGATTTTAAGTGATGGGATTTCTATGGACTAGGCCAAGATTAAGGCAATCATGAATTGGTCAAGACCAACAGTATTGACCGAGGTCCGAAATTTCTTGGGATTGGCAAGCTATTATAGACGGTTGATGGAAAAAAAATTCTACAATAGCCATGCCTCCAGCGCTATTGCTAAAGGACAAAAATTTTGAATGGATAGAGAAGTATGAGCAAAGTTTCCAAGAGCTTAAACATAAGCTAACTACCGCACCCGTGTTGACGATTCCGTCTAGTCCTAAAGGATAAGAGATTTACAGCAATGCATCATATAAAGGATTGAGCTACGTGTTGATGAAAATGGGAGAGAAGTTATGTATGTGTCCCGTCAACTGAGGTCTCAAGAGTTGAATTATCCGACGCACAACTTGGAGTTAGCAATGATCATCTTTGCCCTGAAGATTTGGAGGCCTTACTTGTGCAGAGAAAAGTTTCAGAAAGTATTTGTTCTCTCAAAAGTAGTTGAATATGAGACAGCGTCGTTGGATGGAATTTTTGAAGGATTATGATTACGACATCCTGTATTACTCTGGAAAGGCCGACGAGGTTGCAGATGCGCTGAGTCAGAAGTCATCGATTGCGTAGATGATGGTTCAATAATGGATTATGCTCGAAAAAGTTCAAGATTCAAATTTCAAATTTAAGGTAAGCCACATTTAAGTCTCATGGCTACCCTCAGAATTAAACTGGAAATACATGCGAAGATTAAGATGCTCCAGTTGATAGACCCCAAAATCTAGAAAGTTTTGCACGGAGATGCGGAAAAGAGGAAAGTGGATTTTCAAGTCACTGGGACATAATATTGAAGTTTCGTGGGCGATTATGCATGCCCAATGATACAAAACTTAAAGAAGAAATCTTGTCACAAGCCCATCATAGCAATTATAGCATTCATTTGGGCAGCACAAATATGTATCAGAATTTACGTGAGGACTATTGGTGGAATAGTATGAAGGCAGATATCATCAAACATGTTGCATAGTGTTTGACGTGTCAACAAGTGAAGGTACAACACTGCAAGCCTATGGAACTTTTGTAACCTCTCAAGATTCTCGAGTAGAAATAAGAACATATTCCAATGAATTTCGTGATGGGATTGCCAATGAGTCAACAAGATAATGATTCCATCTGGGTCATGGTTGATGAGTTAACAAAGTCTATGCATATCATCATCGTGCGAAATGACTTTACATTGGATAGATACACTGAATTGTATGTGTAACAGATAGTTCATCTTCATCGAGTTCTAGTGACGATCATGTCAGATTGAGATCCTAAGTTTATGGAAACTTTTTGGAAAAGTCTGCAAACTGCCTTGAGAGCGAAGTAGTAATACAGCACGCCCTATCATTTGCAAACGGATGGCCAGTCTGAAAGGACTATTTAGATGCTCGAGGATATGCTGCGAACTTGCATATTAGACTTCAAGGGAAGCTGAGAGGAACAGTTTCATCTGGTTGAGTTCACCTACAATAATAGCTTTCAGCAGAGTGTCAAGATGGCCCTTTTGAAGTGTCGTATGGCAGGGCCCGCAGAATTCATATTTGCTGGAACAAAATTGGAATGCAAGGTTACGAGCCCTAAGTTGGTCCAACAATGAGTGGATCCCATTAAAGTCATTCAAAAAAGGTTTAAGACCACTCAGGGCCATCAAAAAAGCTATGCTGATAAATGGCGTAGGCCTTTGGAATTTCAAGTTGGCGAACATATATTCCTCCGAGTGTTACCGATGCGAGACACTTTGCGTTTTGGCAATAAAAAAAAAAAAGTTGAGTTCAAGGTACATTGGCCCCTTTGAAATTTTAGAGCGAATTGGGACTTTGGTCTATCATCTCGCATTGCCACCGAGACTTATTCAAGTGCATGACATCTTTCACGTGTTGATATTGAGGAGGTATAAGCTTGATCCGACCCACGTTTTGAATTTCGAAGAAATAGACATACATGGAAAAATCGGTTCAAATAATGGATCGAAAGGAGCAAGTGCTGCACAACAAGACAATTCTCTTACTCAAAATGGTCTAGCTACACTATGGAACAGAGGAAGTCATGTGGGAAAGCAAAGAGTCGATGAAGCGTCAACATCCTCACCTTTTTGTTGAAGAGTTTTAATAATTCAAATTTCGAGGAAAACATTTTTGTAAGAGGGGAAGAGTTGTGATATCCCAAAATTTGACTTTATTTTGAAATATATGAGGTATATGGAAAGGGTATTTTATCAATGCACTTTCGAGGATTTCAGGTTTAATTTATTGGACGTTGCTTCATCGTCCATTGAATGATCGACAAGTTCGTAATTTTCGGAAAGAAATTATCAGACGAAAATTGGAGATCGGAAAAGAAAAAGTCGGACCAAAGGCAAAATTGAAAAGTTTGGACAAAAATGTGTGAAATGTCCAAAATGCTCTTGCATTTATGGACAAGAGGACAAATGAAATAAAGGAAAGGAGAAGAGGATTTTAAGAGATTTTGTTGAATTTTTTAATGATGAAGATTTTGGGGAAGATTTTGGAAAATCTCTCTCTCTCTCTCTCTCTCTCTCTCTCTCTCGTTACCTCCCCCTAGTTGAATGATCTTCTTCTTCTTCTTCTTCTTCTTCTTCTTCTTCTTCGTTGGGCTGACCACCACCCCCGCCCTCATCACCATCGCACCTCACCGCCACCAAGTTGCCCACCCTTTATTGTCGTCGCATCCCTCATGCCGTCTGCTCGAGCCACCACCGCTGAGAACCATTGCCCAAGCCAAGCCTTGCTGAGCTGCCGCGTTTGTGCTGCCATTCGAGCTGCAAGCATCACGCCTCGATGCCGTTGCGCCGCCATAGCCGCGAGCTCGTGGTCACCGAAAAAACCTGTGAGTTAACTCTTAATCATTGATTAGAAAATTATGTGTTTAGGGATAGGTTTAGTTTAGGGCTAATGGAAGTTAGTGGTTTTTAATGATGGTTTAGCCCTAAGGATGGATTAGATAAGGCTCATAGAGATTAGTCTTAATTATGGATGATTAGTTTAATTGATCGCGGTTAGTTTAATTAATCCTAATTAGTTTAATTAATTATAGTTAGTCTTACTTAATCCCAATTAAACTAATTAATGATGATTTGTTTTAATTAATCGTGGTTAGTGTAATTAATCATTATTAGCTTAATTAATTGCCTTTAGCACTAATTAAGATTAATGGAAATTAATGATGGATTAGTCGTTAAGTAGAATTTTATGCTTAATTTATTAGGTGAAATTATGCATAATTATGACTGTCTGAGCTTGTAATGTCATGTTGTTGATTGCCCAAATCATGAGTTTAAATGTTATTCTTGAAAAAATGTTTATTTGAAAAGAAAATTGCAAACATTGAGGAGTCGTGTTTGGATGCTGTGTTTTATGTGCTAAATGGGGCAATGGGGTTTTAAAATGAAAGCATGTGAATTTTGGCAGGTTGATTTTTCGTACGTGACCACGCACGATTATTTTACCGAAATTTTAAATATAAAGATTTTCCAAGGTTTGTTATTTAAGCATGAACTCTTTTACTCTGGGCTAATTGACAGCATATAAAAATTGGCTTGAGTGTTGGTATGCTTGTATGGTCATTTAATTGAACCCGTCACCTAACGGGAGTCCAAGGATGATGTCTGATGTTTGTCGGATGTCTGATGTTTATGGGATGCCCGGTGGAGGTCCGGATGCCAAGTCGCAATTGAGGCCGGATCGATACTCCTTTATGGAATGCCGTCTAGGGGGGGTTCTAGACGATGCCGTACCCAATGTGGCGAGATGATGCCCAATCATGCCGGAAGACCACCAACTCATGCGTTGGCCGTGGCCCAAAGGGTCGTAATTATTGGAACACATGTAAGCGATTGTGATGCATTGTGCCTGATTATGGGGTAAAACTATGGGGCATGGCATAGGACGGGCCAAAACGGGCTTTACCTTATAATCAGGATCCGTGTGAATGCTTGGTGCACGAGTGTTATGTGTTCTAGCTATTGATTATGCTTGTTGCATCGGTGTTGGCATATGTGATGCACTAATATGTAGGGGTGTATCAAGGCGAGGTAAGATTGTACTCCATTATATGTTTAGGCTGCCTCCGAAATGAATTTGTGTCATAATCGAGGTTTAGGCCGTTAACTCGTTCAGATTTATAACTCACCATGTTGTTATTTATTAATTTTCAGGCCCGTTGTATGGAGAACCGTCATACTCGATTCAGGGTCCCTGTGGAGATGAGAAGTTGGCCTCGTGTTAAGAGAACTTCAAGTTAATCTTAGAACCCTGCTGGTTTTTGTGATGGTTTGTAAATATGAACTTCCTGGGTTTAACAAATATATAAAACAAAGTAGCATCTTAGAAGTATCACCATTGTACTTCTTTATTATCCATATTATTTGCTGGTTGACTAGGTGTTTATATAAATTGTTTCTGCATGCATTTAATCGGAAGAGAAAAAGAATGGGTCGATGACACATCCTATGACATCGCATCTTAATCAACCATTGATGGATGTTTGCACGCTCGGGGTTCGGGGTGTGACAAGTGATGCCCGATGTTTGTCGGATGCCTGGCAAGAATCTGGATGCTAAGTCACGCTTGAGACCGGACTGATGCTTCTTAAAGAATGCCGTCTAGGTGGGGTTTCTAGATGATGCCGTAGACAATGCCCGAATATGCCGGAAGATCGCCGACTCGTGTATTGGCCGTGGCACGATGGATCGTAATAATTGAAACATTTGTGTTTGGTAGTGCGCTTGGATGTTGTGCAATGTGTTCTGATTATTGATTATGCTTGTTGCACTAATATTACCATATGTGACGTGTTAACTTGTGGGGGTGTGCTAAGGCGAGGTCAATTTGTATATAGTATGTTTTTAAGCTACCTTCTAAACGAATTAACATCCTAGTCGAGGCTTTGGTTGATAACTCGTTGAGATTTTCATCTCAATCCTTGTTGTTAAATAATTTCAAGCCGTAGGGATAGAGCACCCTAATCATTTTGGGGTGGGTGGGATGTGACCGAGTATATCATAGAGGGGACCGAGACGACCATCCTGAAGCACACCACTACCTTCTAGGTAGGAGGGCCTAGACCACTTGGTTCCCCACCGTTTCATGGCTTGGTTCATCAAGTTCCACGGGGACCTCCTCGGTCCTTTCCCAAGGATTGATGGTCTACCGAGCAGACTAATATCAGCGTGGGAATCAACTTTTTGGATGGCTCTCGTGTTAGAGGAGTTGGTTAACCCCGATCTTGCTAACCTTTTTGTATGTTGGTCATTTAGGAAGTGGCCTTTCGGGATAGGCTTGTAAATTACTAACTTCATAAGGTTAACCGTAAATAAATAAAAGTAGTGTTTGGAATTTTCTCATGCGTGTTACTATCCCTATTATTTGTTGGTCGACTAAGTGTTTTGTTAAATGTTTCCACTCGCATTTAATCGAAAGATAAAAAGAATGGGTCAGCAACAAGTCTTGGCAAGTCGCAATTAATCGATTGATGAGGGATGTTCGTGCACTCAAGGGTTTGGGGCATGACACAATGCATTGATAAAAATAACCATTTCATATATTTTGAAATGGGTCAAGTTTCAGGATATCACAATCGGATTCTCCATTGTCGCAATCCTTTTCACAACACCCTTGCCATTTGCCACGAAATCTTGGATGAAATAATACTTGAAGTCAATAAAATTTGTCCATTTGCGATAAATTGAATTAGAAGCGAGATTATCTCACCATGGTTGTCACAGTATATAACAACACTTTTTTGCTTCCACACAAAGTTCAAGTGCAAGCTTCTTAGTCATATCGCCTCCTTTGCTATGAAGGTCAGTTCATGCACTTTGCATCAATCAATGACAAGCCAACATTATCTTGTAAGAGTCTTTTCCAACTCACCACACCACCTACCAGTGCATATATGTACCCCACTGAAGACCTTCACTCATTAATTCACCGGTATGATCCGAATCCATGTAACCCTGAGCTATAGTATCATTGTCATCCCTCCTAAACACTATACCAACATTTGTTGTCACCTGTAAACATTTGAGGATCTACTTCACAACTTCCTAGCACCTTTGTTGATCAAAGTTCTTGCCTCCGAGTCTATTATGATAAATTAGGATGCTCTAATTACTACATGCAATAGAAATGCGGTGATTAATGTAATTGCATGATCACGCGATGTGAGTGTTCTCAAATAGGGGTCTAATTTCGCTCTTATTAGTATTCAATCCCTAACCTTTATGAAATGCTTATTTGATACATAACTCTTGACATAGGATCCAAGATACTAAGACTACAATTTCCCCAGTTTCTAATTACAGAGATGTGCCGATAGAAATGTCAAAGCAAGATGGTGTGGGATTGTAGTTTTTGCTTTGGGGTCAAATTTTTCGTTTGACAGTGAATTCGATCCCTAAAAATTTCAAGTGCATGAATAATCTATTAGGCGACAATTTAACTACCAATAGCCATCCCTCTTTAAAAAGAAGCTGGTAGAGATTCCCTCTTGAAATACAAGTGAAACTTAAATTCCATTAAAAGACTGTGCAATGGATGCAAATGGAAATGTTTGAGAGGGAAAACAATTTTTTATGCATAAGGGGTAGAAATCCCTTTGCATACAGATGTTCTGAACTTTTCTGCGACCTTGCCCACATAAAACTATCCTACCAGAGACCTAGCAACTCAGATTCCCTCACAATCTCTATGTTTACATTATATATCCAACAAAAGTGCAACAAAAGACTGCATATTCATGCCATTTAATTTGGTGAACACTGAATCCCACGAAAGATGGATTGATAGTGAAAATGCATTTAAGAATTTTATCTTCCTTCAACCGTAGTAATGGTGATGTTATTCATGGACCGGATTCCTTCTTGTGATTGGACTTCATGAGCTAGCAAACTTTGAAATGTGTATGTCGGTTGCTTCGGCTGTGAAAGCTTGGACTCCCCATTCAGCATTAGAACCACGGTGGACATGTTGGGTCTATCTGTGGCATGATCTTGCGTGCAGAGAAGCCCTAGCTGAATGCATGTCATTACTTCTGACGTCGAAAATGCGTCAGCAATGGCTACATCCATCAGGTCTAGTCCTCTGCCCTCACACCACAAGTGCCAAGCCTAAAACAACTGGTCGATTGTTAGATTATTTCAAGGACTACCCATGGTTAGAAACTGAAATGGAGGTATAATAGTTGGAAGTCAGATCTTGCACTTACATAAGCCATGAGATTGAGATGCTGCTCGGGGTAATCTAAACTTGTGTTCTTCTTGCTGCTAATAATCTCCAATAACAGTACTCCAAAGCTATAAACATCTGATTTCTCAGAAATTCTCCCACCCATGACATACTCGGGAGACATGTAACCGCTGTAGACAAGATAGTATGAGTGGAGGGTTCCCGAAGTACAGTTCAAACAAAAAATCATAGACTAAAGGACGATGGCATGAGAGGTGAGCAAATTGGAGGGCGATAAACTTCCACCTCGATGAGTACCATATTTCTCATATCTTTTAGCATATGCATTGCAGCGCTGGTCTATAATTACTACGGAGAGAACTGACATATTGGAACCATTGGGTGTACATGGAAGAGTTTTATCCGTAATATTAAAGCAACGGTATAGGTGAGCGTATAATGATGCTAATCTGCTTCCGAGGTGATATATTGCCTCATGAGCAATTACTTATAAGAGTGATGATAGAAAGCTTACTGTGTCCCCACAACTTTGTGAGTATTTACCATCACTTGGCTGCCTTCAAACATCCGCGCCAGCCCAAAATCAGAAATTTTGGGATTCATCTTTTCATCCAAGAGAATGTTGCTTACTTTCAAATCTCGATGTATGACCCTGAGGCCAGAATCGTGGTGGAGGTAGAGCAGCCCTCTCGCAACCCCTTGGATAATGTGGAAGCGTACGCTCCAGCTAAGTTTTGCCTTCTCTTTTGAATATAAATGAGGTAGCAAACAGAAGTAAAATCTAGTTTTAGTACCGGATTTTTGTTGAAAGCAAAAATAAGTTCTTCCAAGAGTGAGACAAACCAAAAAGGAAGGTGTCCAAGCTCTTGTTCGGCAAGTACTCATACACTAGAATCTTTTCTTCTCTTTCAAGGTGCAAAGAACCGAGGAGTCTCACCAGATTTCGGTGTTGAAGTTTGGATATTAGAAGCATCTCATTCTTGAACTCCGTTAAGCCTTGGCCTGAGTTGCTCGAAAGTCTCTTCGCTGCTATCTCCTTACCATCCTTCAGTTTTCCCTATTTCGAACGAACAGCACTATCAGATCTTGGATAATCTCTTTATTTCCACTGGAGAAGGTTTTCTTTTACCTTATATACCGAGCCAAACCCTCCTTGCCCGAGTTTTTTTTTTACATCAAAGTTGTCTGTCGCGAGGCATATGCTATCAAAATCATAGGCCACCAATTTAGATGCATCGTCTTCCTTCATTTGCTCTTTCCGTGCAGTTTCCTTTAGCAGATTATCTGATCTGATGGCCGCAACCACTGACCTAAAGAGCCCTGGGATTGTCATTTTCCTAAACTTCCCTGCATTTTACAGACAAAACGAAATCAACTCAAGATAAGCATTAGAATATCATAAGCAAAGCAGTGTTACTATAGTAGTAACTGCTTAGCTTCTAAAGCCATGTTTTTCCCAATGATTCAAGATTCTTATGTTGTGGTTAGTGCAAAATCACCCTTAAGACAGCAACAAATTGTACATCTTTTATTACCTCTCCACTTTGAAAGACCACAGACTAAAATACCGGCTCCAAATAAGATGATGCCAGAAATAGTACTTAGGCTGATGATAAGTTTTGTCCGCATGGGTACACCTGAACCTGGGAAAATATATTATAAGAACCACAGACAGTGCAAAACCAAACGCATATTAATTCAACCTTTTCAACCTGTATCTGCATCTACACCCCCATCTGCACTCGCACCCGCATCCGCAAACCGAATTTATAGATCTTCGCCACCCATGGAGGATTGCTGAGTATCTAGGAGGTTTTTACTCCAAGCCATACATCCTATAGCATTCACATAAGAAAAGGCCAAGCACGAGCAGTTTTCTAGGCACCAACTTTGACATCCCTCTGCATCATCTATCCATAAAATTTCAGCGAAATCTGGCAACTTGATCTGACTCAGTTTCCAAAACATATCTTTTTCAACAGTCGTTGAAGCTGCTGCATTTGCGGATTTCTGACAATTCAATTCCATTTCCCTAAGGCACCCTCTGGTCCAGTTTCCTTTGTTCCATTCTTTGTCTGATCTTGGTTTAAAACCTTTTAAGCATCTGCACATGGGTGAATTAAGCAAGTTGCAAACTCCAAAGGGGCCACAATATCCGTATATATCACAAGGGTTAGTTGGTTTCGGTGCCTCCCAGTATGTCCACCACTCATTGACCCAACGAACCGCCATAAAATATCCTTCAGATGAGATGAAATCATATGCAAAGAAATAGTTATTGTAATTATCTAGGGAATAATATGTTGTTCCCTGTATACTATCTTGCTGGAGATTGGACCCACGCCCTTCCATGCCCGGTATTCCAATGAACTTGGTTTTATCCCACTGTCCGCTTCTCCAGTAAGGACTTGATCCATTCCAAGTGAAAAGCTGAGGCGTTGTTTCTGGTGTCAATCCTACGGCAAAGCTTCCGATTGAGGGATCATCCTCGCCTTTCCAGGAAATCAAGTTTCGTTTCTTTCCTGTTTTCACGTTTACTCCGATCTTCATGTTTGGCGGGAGAGAGTGTCGCTTGGCTCATCAAAGCTTTCCCACATTATATCCGCGTTCTGTCTTGAAGAACAAAGTTTCCAAAGTCTGAAAGCAGTGCTACAGAATAGTTAGACTTTGTCATGACATTAGTAGACCACACAGTGTTTTGTTGCCCATCAAGAAGCTTCAAATTTCCATCTTCACCAATTATTAAACTCGCATATTGATCTGTGTGTCCAAGTGGCTTGTCCCTGTTGGCCACCCAGACAACTTTGGAGGGAGTCAAGTTCTTGTACCATATTCCTATGTACTGCTTTGATGATCCTTTAGGCGTGAAGAACCCAAGCTCAAAGATTTGACGACTAGAGACAAGGGTTTGGTTATGAACGAGAGGAGTTGATGCAGTTATACTGTCAATCGTGCTGCTTTGAAGTGCTTGATGGAGGGAAAAGACAAAGCAAAGAACACAAGTGCAGAGTCATTGGAATAATGTGGAACGGATTCAAGAAATATTTGTTAAAACATGCCTTGCAAAACTTCACCTCTTATAAGCATATCAAAATGGATAAACACCGTATCATGAAAATGACACAACTAGTGCATAAAATTTTGTACCACATTCACTATGGCGTTGTAAATTTTAAGTTGATTACTTGAGTGCCATTACTTTAAAAGATGCCAAATTTATTTGAATATTGTCAAAACATCTGATATGGCTTTAATTTAATAAGACACCATCTAACGTGGTGCACGGGGAAATGATGTCATCTAAAGTGTTCAGAAACGACATCATTTAGCCATTTCCTTGACCCAAATTGACCAATTAAGGCTAAATCTAACTCAAACCCTAATCCCAAATTAGGTCCAATGGTGATGAGTCTTTATCCTGCAGATGCCGCCAAAGGACTAGAATTGGACTGGAATTTGGATGCGACGTTAGAGATTTTCCCCAAGGCTACTAAGGCTACTAGCACTCGGGACCATGGGCAATAGGGTGTGTAGTAGGCTCACGATGATGTTCTTCCTATTGTTTTCTGAGCAACCACATTGGCCGTCAATTTGGGATAAGGAAAGGCTAAACAACATTGTTTCTACAAGCTTTTAATGATATCATTTGGCGACTTTCACTTTCAACCCGATTCACCGCCTACATGCCCTTTACACCCAGTCATTCGAAGAACACTTGCCCCCCCCACCCCAACTGGCTCACGATAATGTTCTTCCTATTGTTTTCTGAGCAACCACATTGGCCGTCAATTTAAAATTTTGTACCACATTCACTATGGTGTTGTAAATTTTAAGTTGATTACTTGAGTGCCATTGCTTTAAAAGATGCCAAATTTATTTGAATATTGTCAAAACATTTGATATGGCTTTAATTTAATAAGACACCATCTAACATGGTGCACGGGGAAATGATGTCATCTAAAGTGTTCAGAAACAACATCATTTAGCCATTTCCTTGACCCAAATTGACCAATTAAGGCTAAATCCAACTCAAACCCTAATCCCAAATTAGGTCCAATGGTGATGAGTCTTTATCCTACAGATGCCGCCAAAGGACTGGAATTGGACTGGAATTTGGATGCTACGTCAGAGATTTTCCCCAAGGCTACTAAGGCTACTAAGGCTACTAGCACTCGGGCCCATGGGCAATAGGGTGTGTAGCAGGCTCACGATGATGTTCTTCCTATTGTTTTCTGAGCAACCACATTGGCCGTCAATTTGGGATAAGGAAAGGCTAAACAACGTTGTTTCTACAAGCTTTTAATGATATCGTTTGGCGATTTTCACTTTCAACCCGATTCACCGCCTACATGCCCTTTACGCCCGGTCATTCCGAAGAACACTTGCCCCCCCCACCCCCCACCCCAACTAGCTCACGATGATGTTATTCCTATTGTTTTCTGAGCAACCACATTGGCTGTCAATTTAAAATTTTGTACCACATTCACTATGGTGTTGTAAATTTTAAGTTGATTACTTGAGTGTCATTGCTTTAAAAGATGCCAAATTTATTTGAATATTGTCAAAACATCTTATATGGCTTTAATTTAATAAGACACCATCTAACGTGGTGCACGGGGAAATGATGTCATCTAAAGTGCTCAGAAACGACATCATTTAGCCATTTCCTTGACCCAAATTGACCAATTAAGGTTAAATCTAACTCAAACCCTAATCCCAAATTAGGTCCAGTGGTGATGAGTCTTTATCCTGTAGGTGCCGCCAAAGGACTGGAATTGGACTGGAATTTGGATGCGACGTCAGAGATTTTCCCCAAGGCTACTAAGGCTACTAGCACTCGAGCCCATGGGCAATAGGGTGTGTAGCAGGCTCACGATGATGTTCTTCCTATTGTTTTCTGAGCAACCACATTGGCCGTCAATTTGGGATAAGGAAAGGTTAAACGGCATTGTTTCTACAAGCTTTTAATGAAATCGTTTGGCGACTTTCACTTTCAACCCGATTCACCGCCTACATGCCCTTTACGCCCAGTCATTCCGAAGAACACTTGCCCCCCTCCCAACCCTAACCCCAACTGGTTCATGATGATGTTCTTCCTATTGTTTTCTGAGCAACCACATTGGCTGTCAATTTGGTATAAGGAAAGGCTAAACGACGTTGTTTCTACAAGCTTTTAATGATATCACTTGGCGACTTTCACTTTTAACCCAATTCACCGCCTACATACCCTTTACGCCCAGTCATTCCGAAGAACACTTGCCCCCCACCCCTACCCCAACTGCAGCTCTTAGCATGGAGTTAGCTAGGGTTTCTTCCTGGTGACCCATAGTGAACGATTTATATCAATTAAGACTATATTCAATTTTTTGGTCAAAAAAATCTTTGGAGTCACTCAAGTGGACGTTTTCAATAGATACATGATAATCAAGAGATGGATTAAAAAGTTATGAACTAAAGTGAGCTATGTACAAAAATAATGGCACCTGTAATGTCCTTTTCTCCACAAGATTACTACAAAGTAAGGCATGTGAACCAAGCTTATAGTGTGTCGATTCTATTTTAGTTTGCTTTGAATAGGTTCATTTTGTAAAATAAATTAGTTTCCAACTGGGGAAAATTGTCCAAAAAGCCCTAAACCTATTGTATTTTTGCCAATGCAATCCTAAGCCTTTGAATTTTGTTAGTTGAGTCCTAAACCTTTTCACCTTTTGCCAATTGAGTCCATCCACACAATTTTGGCAGTAAATTGATGACGTGGATAGCTGGCATTGATGTGGCACTTTTTAATAATATTTTAATGATATTTTAATATTTTTGTGTTTTTTTCTAGGGTTTTGAATAGAGGGAGGATGAGACTAGCCAGCAGACCCTCACTAGCCATAGGTAAGGCTAGCGAACCATCACTAGCCATAGGCAAGGGTCGGCCAACCCTTGCTAGCCTTGGGGGAGGGTGTCGGGGCCATCACCAACTCTGGGCAAGAGCTCATGCACCCTCGCTTTGGCAGGCGAGGCTAAGGGTGTGCAAAAGAATCGGGACCTGCCTGGACCGCCCGGAACCACCCGAAACCGGTAATTCTTAAGGGAACCGGTCCGATTCCCGATTCCAATTTATGGGAACCGGTGGGTACCGGTCCGATTCCTGGTTCCATGGGCGGATTCGCCCACCTGCCCACCCGGACCGGACCAGTTATATTATAATAGTATATTAATTTTTAATATTGAAAATATTTGAAATGAGCAAATCTAAAATTTAGAGCTCCAATCACCATCGTGTTTCAATTCACTACTCTCCTACTCCATCTCGTCTCTCTCAGTTCAAAATCTCCCTGAGCTCCCTCTTCCTCTCCGATTCACCTCCGAATCTACTCATCTCCCTTTGAGTCCTAGTCCAAACTCGGCGAAACAGTGAGTTAATTCTATTTTCCTCCCTCGAACTTGAACTCTCTCTGCACGTCGTCGCCACCTCCGCATTCACTGTCACTATCGTCCTCTTCGTTGTTGGGCTTGTCCCGCTTCTACCTCCCCCTCCTCAGGCTTCTCCCCATCATCCTCATCTTCGGGGACGGGTGAACTCTAGGTCTAAGAATGGCTCATCGTCCCCGTTGTCCTCCTCATTGTCGGTCTCAAGGGAGGAGTGGGAGACGACGGAGGCGGTGGTCAAGATGGTGGTGGTGGCCGAGACGGAAGCGGAGCAAGGGTCGCAACGGGTTGAAGACGAAAAGGGGAAGGCGTGAAGGTTGGACTGGCTCTATGGATCCACCCGGGAACTAGACCGAACCGGTGGTCCGGTTCCCAGGTGGATCCATGCAACTAGTGGGCAGTTCCCAGTTCCAATTTTTCTGAACTGGTTCTTAGCGGGCGGTTTCCGATTCTAGGTCGGGAACCGCCCAGCCAGACCATGCACACCCCTAGGTGAGGCCCCGACCCCCTTACTTAGGGCTAGCAAGGGTCAGCCACCGGCCACATCAACATCGACTGTCCACGTCAGCAATTTTCAATCAAAATTGGCTGGATGGACTCAATTAGCAAAACATGAAAAATTTATGACTCAATTAACAAAATTGAAAAGTTGAGGACTAAATTGGCAAAAGTACAATTAGTTTAGGACTCTTTGGACAATTTTCCCTTCTAGTTGGGATCAGGTTGATAATTCACAAAATTTTGCTAATTGTGTTTGACTCAAAGTAAGGTTATTACGGAATTATATCTTCACCTTAGTGACTTTGACAGCTACCCTTCTCTCCTTTTTTTTTTATTGTTTAACTTAAAAATGACTTGTATTGTCACGGGTTCATCTCAACAAGAGGCAATCATCTGAAATAGGGGAAAATGATATTATAAGTGTCATAACTTTTCAATTGATTATTTCGGTGTAATAATTTTTTAAAAGATGTTTATTTAAGTGATTATGGTAATTTCTCTTGTTAGAGAATTTGAAGCGGTATTAATTTAATATGAAATCATCCGAGGGGACTCGCTGGGCGAGTAATATCATCAAAAGCGTGTAGGAAGGAGGTTGTTTAACCCTTTCCTTGCACCGAATTGACAAGCAACTGATTGCTCAAGAAATCGAGATGAAAGACATTGCCCTGAACCCACTGCACACCCTAATTCACATGGCCTTGACTGCTGCTACTTGAGCTCGCAGCCTCAAAGGGAAAATCGTCAATGTCAATACACATAATACTGGTCCATCCCACGAAGAGAAAGCTATGTTACCACAAATCAAAATGATTTCAATCGTGGCGACCCTTGAGGACCAGTAGGGGCGCCTTTCACCCCAAGGATGTCCTTTGGCAGCACTTGCAGGACAAAGACTGGCCGCTGTTGGACCTAACTTAGGGATAGGGTTAGGGTTTGAGTTTGAGTTTGACTAAGCCCCAGTTCATGAATTTGGGGGCAAGAAAGGGCTAATGACTCATTTCTTTATGCTTTTCATAACATCATTTCCCTAGCGAGCCATGTCGGATAATTTTATATTAAATTATTGACAGTTAGATTTTTCAGCTAGTGAAATTATTGACGTCACTCAATTGAATAATTGATCAATCAAACATTTATGGCATGGTGTACAAGGATTATGACACTTATCGTGTTTCTTCCCTTTTTTAAAAAGGTTCACTCCATTTATTCGAACTATAAAGTAGGACAAGTAGTTCTTCAGGAAAAAAAAAATGGACAGATCTATCTGATGTAACAGAAGACAAAAAACAAAAACAAAAACATGTACCTTTACGTCTGGTCACGGGAGCAGGAGGAGAGCGAAGGTAGGGCGGCGGGGGCACCAGGGCCGCTATGGCCGAGGCATTATAAAATGGGTACATCTCGAACCTCATGCTGCAGCTCGGACTGAACATCCTCCCACCTTGCTTTCCCTGTGGGAGGCCCGCAATTGCCGCGCGGAGGCACGTTTTGCACTCGGACACTATCAAGTCCGGTGTGCACTGTGCAAGCGTGTACAGCTTCTGCAAGCTCGTAAAGTTTGCCTCCGTGACCGCGACTTTCTTTCCCGACTTGCCGACTGAAGCCCTCGCAGTGACGTCGTCCATTGTCAATCCCAGGACTTCCGTGAACTGGGTTGGATTGGTGATGTTCCTGGTTTGGTACTTCGCGAAAGAAGGCACTTGTTCCATGACGGAGTAAATGGACCCATGGGAGTACCTCAACATACACTCATCGTACCAGATCACAGAGACTCGCCGGTCGGGGCATCTTTGGAGTATATCCTGTTTTCCAGTGGCCACACAGTCACTGCACGTGGCAGTATCGACGTCGCCTCGGCAGAGGAAGAGCCCGTAGACCTGGTCGGGAGAATTTTGGCTGACAGTAGCATTGGCGAAACCATCAGCACCATCGGCGGCAGCAGAGGAGAGGGAAGAGAGGAGGGTGTTGAGGTTGGATTGGTAGGTGGAGTTGGGACTGAAGAGGGTGGTGTTTGGGCAGTAATGCCGTAGAAACTTAGGTGCTGATTCAGTATATACAAAATTTAGGAAGAAGAAGAGGAGAGAGAGGGAGATGGTGAAGCAAGAACTCATTTTTATGTTGATGAATCCCTTGGTCTTGCTGCACAGGTACAGAATTATGGGAAGAAGAGCCATGTTCTGCTCTCTTATATATTTTTGTCGTGGGAACTATTTGGAAAATTTATTGCGGGTATTAAATGTGACCTAACCCAGACCGCCAAATCTGGTAAATAATGGCAAAAATGAAAAATGAAAAAGAATTTAATTAGTGAAAACGATCCAATATATGGGGCTAGGCTATGATATACCTAATATACCTGTTGGATTGCCAATATATCTTTGTTATTGATGTTCAAATAGTTGTAATCCAATGGCTACAAATGTAAGCTGCGAAAAAGGCACTCAAGATTTTCATAGTTAGAATCTCGAACACAATTGGAGGAAAAGAGATTTGTATACCTGATTTGAAATCCTTGTTCTTGATGCGACATAGCGATAATCCAAAAATCAAATGCTTCTCCTGTATCATCTTTTATATCACTGGCTCAATAAGACTATCATGAGCTTTAGGATTTAGTGAACATTTCTTATGTGAAGTTATTTGTGCATCAAGAATAGAGGAAATACTTAAACACTATTTATAAAGTTTTGAGCCACATGCATTCTCATCACAGGCCAAGCTTTGCTCAGTTTGACTTTATTTGACTCACATTGGCCAACCCCATATTAGACTAATTAAGAATTTTTATATCTCATGTTAATTGACAAATAGTAAAATGGTAAATTACAATTTTAATTGATGAAACTCACATTGGAAAAATTCTTACAACAAAAGCAAGCAAGGTATTGCCTATTGGTATGACATTAGTAAGTAATCAATTAGAATTGACATACAAAAATTATATTTATCGAAATGCATTCTTAATAATATGGAAGAGAAGTATTGGAATATAGACTCATTCTAGTAATGGCATGTGGTAAGAATTTCTATTTTCTACGCTAGACTGGTTGTTCTTACTATTCTTCAATATATGATTGATAAAATTAATTAGATTAAGTCCACGCATTAACTTATTGTGTATCATGTAGTCTACAGAACGATATGTAAATGATGGATGACGTTTATATAGATGATTACTAGAATAAGGGCACCAACGCGATAGAGCGAAATTATCAAAGAAATTAATGATGAACAGTAAGGACACCAGATATTCACGTAATTTAGTCTGAGTGTCAATATATATTCCACTAGGAAAGCATGCAGCTTCTATTATGAATTCGCATAGTACCGAGCATACAATTGCTCAAAAGCTCAAGAATTTCTTGGCCCCGAACTACTCCCAAAGCAAATGTGCAAGTGCTATCTTATAATCTCTTACAAAGAAGTCATTTGGAAAACTCACAAATATAAAATTTTAACAACCTTCTTGTTTACTCAGAAGTGTGTGTCCACCAAATAGAATTCCATCTTTTATATATACATGATATTTATATCCAAAAGAAAAAACTCCTTTTAAGAAACCTACCCAAACCAAGAAATCAATCAAACTAAAAAACCTATTCATAGTAGGAAACTTACTTAAATCGGGTTCCTTGAGAAACTCAAAAAGTATTCTAATAAATCTCCACTTTGGATCGAGATTTGTAGCTAAGGACTTGTTTGGTAACACTTCATAGAACAACTAATTCTATGTTTTTTTCTCGGGAACAAAAAAAAAAAAAAAAATCTGTTTGGTAAATTTTTTTTTTCTCGAGAACAAAAATTCATTTTCTTGTTCTCAAAAATAGAATTGGAATAGCAAGAAATAGAAAAAGTTGCTTATTGTTCCCGAAAACAATTCTTAGAATCAAGTCTAATTTTTTTCTTTTCTCTTCTCTTCTTCTTCCTTTTAGCCGATTGCCAGCCTTGGCCATGGCCGGCGACTGGCCAGACAAGAGTCGGCAACCTTGCCGAAGTGTCGCAAGTCCTCGGCGACGCTAAGCCAAGGCGAGACTCGTCAGCCCGACTTGCCAGACCATTTGCAAGTTGGTGTTGCCTAGCCAAGGCGAGACCGAGCTCGCCCAGCCATAGGCCACCTCTAGGTCGCTGTTGACCGATAGTGGCTAGGCGAGCTCGGCCTCGCCTTGCCGAGGCTTAGCCTTGCCAACCGGTGCGAGGCTAGGCCTTGCTAGGCCTTGGCGAGCCGACCTCGGGCCACCTGGGCGAGGTAGAGCCTCGTCAGTGGCCAAGTGAGAGGTCAAGGCTCACCATGGCCAAGCAAGCCTTTGGCGAGCTCGCCGGACCTCACCCTAACATAAGGGTACTTTCCAACTTACTACACCACCTACCAGCGCATATACATATCCTACTTAAGACCTTTGCTCATTCAAGTCACCGGCATGATCCAAATACATGTGACCCCTAGCCACACTATCATTGTTGTCCCTCAAATACACTATATCAGTGTTTGTTGCCCCGCTTAAACATCTTAGGATCCACTTCATAGCTTCTCAATGAGTCTTACCACAATACGTCATATAGTAGTTAACAACATTCACAACTTGTAAAATGTCGAGCCTAGTGCATAAGATGGAATGCATGATACTACTCATTACACTAGGGCAACAAACGCAGGACATATGCTCCTCTTGATCCTTAGTTTGTGGCGATAACTTATTAGATAGTTTAGAGTGCACGGTTAAAGGTGTACCGATGAATCGTGCCCACCGCATGTTAAACCCACCACAATCTTTTCAATATATTGCTTTTGAGACAGGGGCAAAAACCATGTAACCCTTTCACATGTCCATGCCCGGTATTTTCTTTGCAGTACATAAATCTTTCATTTCTACTTTCACTTCAAAAATAATTACAACAACAACAAAATTTCACAGTGATTAGATAAGCAAAAGCCCCAAATAAATACTAAAAATCCTAGTCTTAGCTTTGATACCGATTGTTGCAAAAATAATGTGGAAGCAACAGATCTTGTAATATAAGTCAAACACGAGAGAGTGAAATTACTAGAGAAATCAATAAGAAATGATAAGGACATTAGAAAAACCTGTCGTTGGTCCAATTGTAGGTATTTACCTTATGGGGAGAGCTTGCTATCAAGAAATCCATTATAAATCCGGAAGGTACACAGTTTACAATCACTCGATCGTTTATTTGTTCCCAGTCCCCAATCACACAAAAAAAAATCATAAAAAAAACAAATGTGTTATCTCATAATTCCTTACGAATAACTCACATAAAAAAACTCCCAGACATGTAATATTAACATTCTTCTTGTTTGCTCTAGTTTGTGTCAACTGAGTAGAATTCTATCTCCTGAATGTCATAATATTTGAATTCAATATACAGAACTCCTTTAAAAAATATACTCAAACCAGAAAACCTAGTGAAACTAGGAAACTTACTTGAATTAGGTTTCCTTTACAAACTAAAGATATATTCTGGCACCGTTTAGTTCAAAATTGCAAATGGGCTTTGGGACTCTAAAGTCCCTTGGGTAAAAGCAATGGCATTTGGTTCATTTTATTCTAACTTTGAGGAAATACGATTGCATTTCCAAATGCCTCTAAAGGCCTTTATCCCAAGGTAGTTTCGGAGGTACTTTGAAAAGTAGCATTCTTGAAATGGAAATAGTTCTTTTTCTTTGAACTTTGCCCTCGCTCAATTTCATAATTCCGGAAATGTCATCGAAAACCCTAACTTGCTGGTGAACGTCTTAAATACTAGCAAAGCTAGTTGGCGACGGTTGAGTTCCGTCGGCAAATAGTTTGATTTCTTTTTTATTTTTAAATTAGCAAAAGTCCTTTACAAAGTGTCATTTTTACCAAGCGGCATTTGGGTAAAAGTTGCTTCTTAATGTGTTTTCAAAATACAATTTATCAAATATTATTTATGTTTGGGAGAATCCCTTTAGCCCGAATGCATTTGCATTTCCCAAATCGAACCAAACGTGGCCTCTAAATTGAGCATTTAAAATTTGGATATTGATAGTTTAAATAATAAAAAGCTATTAGATAGCTTTTGTTTCTTTGGGGAGGTTAGAACAAATTATTACGAGTCAAGACAAACCGGTCAGAGATCATCCCTAAAGTCAAAAACATTCATTTAGAAATATGAAAGCGACGGGAGTTGGGGCTAGTCAGGCCATCAATAATTGGGAGACGGATAAGATGGACGCAAGTTGCGTTCTTCTATGGTTTCAACGTGGTGGCCGGAGGACGATAAGTCAAGATATGTGTGCCAGTGATGTCAGTGTAGAGAGAGAGAGAGAGAGAGCGATGGAGAGAGAGGAGAAGCGGATGAAAGTGATTTCCGTGACACCAATAGCTTTGAATTTTCCATAATGGCGACAGAGTAAGCTGATGGATTAAATTTGATGGCAACGACACAGCCTAAGGTTCAGACCTCTCCGAAGGCGAGTTTTGCTCGAGCTACTCTTTTTTATTTGGGAAAGAAAATGAAATTGATGTTTTTTTTTTCTAGGTCATCATGAGACTCTCTGGCCTAATTCACTCAAAGGTATCATCTACTTTAATCCATCACATACCGACTCCATGATTTTGTCTCTAGGAGGCTACTCATCTTGATAGGGTTCTCAACTAGACATGTCTAACATTTGATTTTTGACACTAAACCTAGACATGTCTAACATTGGATTTCTGACACTAAACCGTATTGCTCTATCAAAATGCACCGCTTTTGAGTTAGTCCAAATTTAGGCGCGGTTTCATAATTCCAAAAATGCCATCGAAAACCCTAATTTGTCGGCGAAGGCCTTAACTACGAGCAAGCCACGTCTAGTCTCACCTGCAGTGGCTGAGTTCCATTGGCATATAGTTTGAATTTTTTTTTTTAAATTACCAAATCCTTTACAAAGTGTAGTTTTTATTAACCAACATTTAGGTCAAAGTTGCTTCCTAATATGTTTTTAAAATATAATTTACCAAACACTATTTATATTTCAAAAAACCTCTTTTGGCCCAAAAGCATATGCATTTCCATAAAGCCGAATCAAACGAGGCCTCTAAAATGAGCATTAAAAATTTGAAATTTCACATATTTAAGAGTTATAAAACATATGAAAATTGATAGTTTAAATTATGAAAAGCTATTACATAGCTTTTGTTTCTAGGGGAAGGTCATAACGGAGTATTACTAGTCAAGTAAAACTGGTCTTAAATGAGATCGTCCCTCAAGTCAAAATCATTAAAGTCCATTACGAAATATTAAAGCGAGAGGAGTTGAGGTTGGTCAGGCCATCAATACTCAAGGGACCGACGATTTCAACGTGGTGGTTGGAAGAAGAAAGTCAAGATATGGATGCCAGTATGTAGGTGTAGCGGGAGGGGGAGAGGGATGGGATGAAATTGATTTTGGCGACGCTTATTGCTTTGAATTTTCCATTACGGCAACAGAGTAATCGGATAGATTAAATTTGATTCATACGATTTGATGCAACACGGCCTAAGGATCAGACCCCTCCAAAAATGTTTCAGTCGAGTTACTCTTTTTTATTTAGGAAAGAAAATGAAATTGATGTTTTTTTTTTCCAAGTCTTCATGCGACTCTGACTAAAGGACGTAGTCTGTAAACACCCAAATTCAACTTTCAAAAGTCCTCATCGGTATCGCTCTAGCTCTATTGCCCACTAACCGAGGAACCTAAAAAGGTTTGGAAAGAGAAGGGTAAGCAATCACAATTCAGTGAGTAGTGCATATCTCTTCTAAGCAGATCGAGTAGTCACTATACACATATATATGTACATATGAAATAGTACCATAAACTCATAATCCAACACTTTAATATACATATCAAATCACATATGAGTTGTTTCATTTCAATAAGTTTTATATAAATGGGAAATACTCATTTAGATCCACCATCACAATGCAAATATCAATGATCAAGTCCATTGATTAATCTCTATCAAAAGTCATGTCAATAGTCCATTTTATCGTCCAAACTACATCATATCTCAAGGCCCTAGAGGTGGCTCCCACGAGAGTTACGTCATTATGTAGCACTTAATCCTTGAGTAGTACAAGGCCCTAGAGATAGCTCTCACGATTTCGTATCACCGTGTAGCACTTAACCGTTGATAAGTACATATTAGTGGTACAAGGCCCTAAAGGTGGCTTTTATAAAATTACGTTATCATATAGCACTTAGTTCTTGACCAACGTATATCAATAGTATAAGACCCTAAAGGTGGCTCCCACAAAATTCTGTTATCGTTTAGCACTTAGTCCTTGACAAGTCCATATCACAATTGGTTTTACAAAACAAAACATAACCTTTCACAAGTCAATTCTCTCCACAAAACCAATTCAAAATCGGTATCATAAATTGATTTCACATACTGAATTAAATCACATTTCATAAACCATACTTAAGTCAACGCAATTCTTTCACAAAAAGGTTTTGCAAACCCAAAATATATCCCCTTTCCCAACTCTGTTCATCAGATAATATACATTTATTTCACAATGCATTTCTCACACCATTTTGAAGCGTCTTTCTCATTAAATTTTTCCCAATTCGTTAAAGAACCCGTTCCATAAATCAGTTCGCAATGTAATGCACACATTTAAACTTTCATGAGACCATCCATAACAAGTTTCTCAAACCATCGATCCGAAGTTATGCATCAAATATGCTATGAACATTACTTTTGTCTTTTAGCCAATTCACAATGTGCACGTACCTCATACTTCTCATTTGCAAAATGTGAATTTACAAATTCAATGAAGAGAGCACCACTCACCTAGAATGCCCAAAACCATCGAACGCGAAGAAAATGAGTCAATGATCTCGTAATCCTAGCAATTTAATGAGAATCAACATTAAAACCAAGGAAAACACTACCTCAACTACGAGATGGCTTAACTACACCTAAACGCTAACAAAACAACTATTACACGTTAACAAATTGCTCACCTGTAGTGATTATTCAAGCTGTTCGCAACGTGGATCTTGAACATGAAACCCTAAAATTTCGCTCTACTAAACCATTGCTCGATAACAACTCTCAACAAATTCTACGGCTCTATGATGCCATAAATCACTGTTTCTAAGAAATTCCATAGCTTGGCAACTCAAAAATCAAACTTTGTGGCTCAAATCTCATATAACTTCAAATTTAAGCACTAGTCCTCAAATCTACTCCAATTAGACAAATGAAGGATGTAAGCACTTACTAGAAATTGCAATAGAAACTCAAAATGGCTTCGCGAGGTCCCTGTGGCATGTACCCATTTCTTTCCCTTTCTTTCTCCCTTCTTCTTCTTTTCCCTTTTGTTCTTTCCCTCTTTTGCACAAGCTCTAGGTGCGCTTTATAAACTGAGCATCGACTTCTTTGCTTTATTGACTAGTCATCATTTTTTTTTTCCTTTTATTTGACTTGGTCAAAGCCCAAATATTACATGTTTAACGTTAGATTTCCGATGATAAACTGTAATGTTCTATCAAAATACACCTGAGTTAGTTCCAAATTTAGGCATGGCTCAGAAGCTGCTTTTACAATGAGTTTTCATCCGGCCGATAATCTAGAAGGTCCTTCTCATGAAGACTTTATGGCTTTGTTTAAAAACTAGGCATTCAATGAAAAGGAGAAGCAACCACGTCTTGATCTCCTTGATATTGGAGATGACATTGTCAAAAAATCTCAAGGAACTCCTCTCCTTGTTAAAGGACTATTAGGATGTAAGTATAAGTTGTTGGGATGTACATATGAGTTGTCAAAACATATCCATAATGCACTCATCGTCCCAAGTGATTGAGTCTTTGCCATTAAGGCGTGCATGGGTATCTCCTTCTGATGTTTTCCACGCAATCTCGCAGGTGGCGAATGTTGAAAATATGTTTGAGTTTGAGCCAAAAAAGGAAAATTTTCTAATTCAAGTATGTTTCCTATTTTGAATAGGTTTTCTATTTGAATGGCTTC